>VZTG01006980.1:96455-160923 GCA_013397845.1 Melanocharis versteri | reverse complement strand
GGGGGAGAAAAGAAAAAGAGTTTGCTTTCAGCCCCTCAACCCTTTGCTTGTGAGCACACTTTAATTCATAATATCAGATCACAGAATCATAGAATGGTCTGAGTTGAAAGGGACCTTAAAGCTCATCTTGTTCCAGTCCCCTGCCATGAGCAGGGACACCTTCCACTAGCCCAGGTCCACGTCGCACATGTGCTCAGCCACCCGCAGATACGGGGTGAGCTCTGGTGTGGATGATGTTACAAATGGCACTGAATTGCCAACCTGCCTTTGGGTACAACCTGTGCCTGTCCCCCACGTGCTGCAGAAAGCCAGTGCCATGGTTTGAAGGACACTGTTCTAACAGAGCTGCCAGCCAGACCAGCAAGGGCTCTGTGAAGGCACTCGATTATGAGAGGAACAAAATTTACTCCATTCAACTCCATTTACTACTCAGTTCAGTTACTCTTTGCAATACATCTCAGTCATGAAATAAATGCAAAGTGGCATCTCTATTTATTCAATCATAGAGATGTAAATGTACTAAATACACATAGAAGTTTGTATATCTATATATATTCCTATAGAGTTCATATATAATATTCATATACCTGTATGTATGCCATACATATAGATATATTATACATTCAAAGTATTCAATATATATAGAGGGCAAATAACAAGCTTTGTACATTGAGTACCAAAATCATAGGCTACATTCTAAAAAGAAAGGAAACCCACCTTCTCTGCAATTTATTTACAGGGAGTTTTCTAGTTTACATGAGGTTCTCAAACTATTAGATTCTTCACAATAAATTCTCCTGTAATTCTCATAGATCATTCTTCCTTTGCCAATCAAACAACATCTCTTATTTCAAGATTATCCAAATGGCCGGTGCATTTTGGCACTCTGGGTTCATTTCATTTTAAAGCAAAAAGGTTTAATCTCTGTTTAAGTGGCCAATTTGAAGAGCTATTCATTCTGATGCCTCGTTGGATCTATTTATATTTCAATACAATCAACCAAGCCTTTAGAACAAGGAAAGGAGCAAATGCATGCCCTGAGGCCAGGGCTGTCTCACCCCAGAGCACTTCCTCAGGGAATTCGATTGAATTAAGGGAAGCATCACTACTCAGCTCTAACCAGCTATTTCTGCCTCTGCAAAAACCCAGCAACCCTAAGGTGTTCACATCATCTGTTCCCCAGTCCTCTGCAAAGGGGGTTCTTTTCACTGGAATCCTAATCAACCCAGGGTTTTACTCTGCCTAGTAAAAGGACATCTCTGTGCCATGTCGGGACTTGGAAAAAGAAAAATGTGGAGAAAACACAGGGTTTGAAGAAGAGCTTGAGAAAACCCCCAGCAAATTTAGGGAAAAGAGTAAATTTCTCCAGTTGCCTATATAGATCCCCATGTCTGTGTGTTTACTTGGAATAATGTGCTAAAAATCAAATACCCTCTATTCTTACCTGGAAAATATTTCAAAAGGGCTTCTCCCTGTTACGTTACCATTACCACTCACAGTGTCTCAGATCTGGTAAGAATACAGTTATTGACATGTTTGTCAGAACCACCCCAGATCTATGGGGACAGAAACAGCAGCAGGAAATGATGATTCAGCATCTAACATTCATGATTTAACTAACAGAAGCATTCTCAATCTCAAATCCTAGGGATGCCACTTCCACAGAGCTCAGCTCTCTGCAGCACTTTTCCTTGCCAGCTTTCCAAGACTGCACAAACTGGGTCCGTCGCCACACCAGGAGCCTCCAACTCTTCTGAGATGAAGCAGTGGTGAAAGGGGTCCTTTTCCTTGGGAACATTTTTAGATGGCTTTAAAAACACCCTTCACATAGCCTGGAAGTGCTGCAGGTGAAAATGGAGGAACTAAACCACAAAGGAACCTGAAAGCTTTCTAAAAAGGCTTTTTAAAAAGACTACTGCTACCATTACCCTGCCTGGCACTGATTGGCAATGACACTGGATATTCCCCTCCTGACTGATGAGAGTTCATTAATTGCTGAAGACCTGCACAGGCATAATCTTAAGAGTCAGGTCAAATTTCAGATCTCTGCACCTCCCAGAAACCACAAGACTTCTGAAGGCAGATTTTAGGCTGACACCAACCCAAAATGCTGGTATGAGCTTATGTGAGTCAGCAGGGAAACGTAAGCATGGTCAGAGTTGCATGCACTGGTCATGAACTGCAACCAGTCCTAAGCACTGTAACATAGAAAATGTATGGCCAAGGATGGGAGAAAAACAATTTGACTCTTTTTTTACAAGCTAATTTCTAGTAGCTGTTACAGATCCAGGCAGGAACCCATGACTGCGTATCTATTTCTTAACTCATGAGAGGAAAAAAGAGTCACTTTTTCCTCTAAAGTTGCTGCCCAGTATTCCATAGCTGATACGTCTGGTGGATGCTACCCAGCGCAGTGTATCACAGTTAGAATGTTCTCAGTATTTGTCCAGTTTTCCTCACAGAAATACCTTCAGCTCATTTTAACTGACAGCAATTTCTGTCACATTTAGCTGTGACATCAGTTTTCAAAGCTGATTATCTAGAGAAGCTAATCTCCTAAAAACGCAGGCTAGTATTCTGGCATTAAAGAAATTACAGTACAGACTGCATTAATAGCACAGCCAGGGATAAACCAGACTCCTGCTCTGCTTGACCTTTATGAAGAGTAGAGTATAAATATGTGGCTACGCCATGAACACAAAAGCAAAATCAAATTGAATTTACAAAGCAAGATAAAAATAATGAAGTTGACCAGATGCCGTGTCTTAATTACATAAAAAGAAGCGTGCTTATTAGTTTGCTTATTAGCGAAATATTTTTTTCCATCAAAGAATCCTTGCTCTGAATGCAGCCATGAGTTAACTGGAAAATATAGGCATGGATTGATTATTTTCTATTTTTTTCCCAAGTATTTTTAGCTGATGAATAGTTAAGGATAAGTAAACTATGCCAGATTCTGAAAATGGCTCATTGCTGGCTGCTATCAGTAGCAGGATTCTAGACTCTATGGAGTGTTGAGAAGATCTTCACTGTCAATCTGATTATGCTGGGATGAAAGGTATATCCAACATCTCTCCTGAGTCCCCTGAGAAATCAGGCAGATAAAAAATCCAGATTATTGAGTCACCAAATCAGTCCTGAATCTCCAAGGAGAGATGTCAAAAATGGTTAGGTACCAAAACAAAAAAACCCCAAACAGTTTAGGAGGCAGGGGAGGGGGAAGATAAAAAGCTCCCAAAGTTCAATCTCTGCAGATGGACCTTCACTCCCTCTGCTCCAAGATCTACCATGCCTGAAGTCATAAAGTCACAGGAGCACTATATGATATTCCTAAATATTTTGCTCTCCCAGGCCCCATTCCTCTTTAGCTTGGAGCAAATGCCTGTGGCTAAGGTTATCATCATCATTTTCAAGTTGAATGGAGAGATACTGTCAAATGGAGAGATACTTTGCAAACACAACACAGAGTGATACCTTACGGCTGTAGAGAAACAATAAACTCTCAAAACTATTTTACATATTTAGTTGAAGAGTATTTTTCTGAAATATATTTACTATCTATAAGACAGTATTTTAAGATCCTTTTAAAATGCATAATTTTCCTTCCAAGTCTTTAAAATATTTTAAATAATAATAAAATAACATCAAAGAAATAATCCCAAAATGCATCTCTGACGAGATGGGGAATAGTAATGAACAAAATCTCCCAGGGATACAAACAACATTCCGGACAGCTAAGCACTCATAACATGGAGGAATTACACCTGTTGTGCTCAAAATAAGCTACCAGCCTGGACAACATGACTGATGGGTCTCTGGCATTGAATTGTTCTGGGTAATTTATTCTGTATCTGCATGGCTGAGTAACTGTCACTAATACACATTCGAGAGCCAGAGAAATGGAGATGATTGCCCTGTAATGACATATAAAAATCCAGAACAAGACTCTGCTAATTTAAAGTTAGCTGTGCAAGTCTTAACTGTTGGTAAAACTGTCCTTGCAAAGGAGAATGAAGCACTGGTACTTACCGAGGGATCAGGAAGATGCTCCTCCTCTTGTGAAAAAGAGCTATTGAAAGCTCTGAAGGTCTCACTGTTCTGTTTGTGCTTTTCTATTGTGGCTTGAATGACCTGAGACAAAAATGTCAGCAAACATGAGAAGCATCACAAAAAAATATTCTCTCATAGGAAGATGGGTAGGATTATCATTCGGTGAAAAATCCTTACACTTGTATAAATGAAAGGGAAACTTAAAAACCTTAAGTGATGGTGTTAACCCATTATTGTTTAAGTTAAAAACTAAGACTGCCATCAGACAGCGTCTCTACAAGCCAAACTGGAAGAATACACAAGGTCTGATGGCTCAGTCTCTTCTCATACTGGGCTTGAGGAATGCAGGAAAGGGGAGCCCAGCTTGAGTCCCCAGATACTTTCTGGGGCCAGCTGGTCAGCACTGGGACCCTGACTGGGCTCCACACTTCTCCATGAGCGGCTCCACCAGACTGGCCCACCCAGCTTCCCTGCACAGCCACATTAATTTGGAACCCCAAAACGATAATTTCAAATTCTGCCTGCATGGTGATTGCCCTCCTTATCATTGGTGCTTGGTACTAACATTAATCCATTCCCTCTTCTCCTCTTCTGTCCTGTTAAAACAAAAGAAAAATAGAGAAAACATCATCATTCTACTTACAATATTTTCAGTAAATCCAATTCACAGCTTCACAGCTTTATATCCATTAGATTTTTAGCTTTGCTATCCACTATTTTATAAACATTATTGATAATTATTGACAGTAATTATTACCAAAAGTCAAAAATACTTGAATTGTTGACACAGCAGACCCTACAAGCACTACTATAAACAATGTAAACATTCAACAAAGGCGGTCAACATAGCCCTGCAACACACTTTGACTTAGGACCAACATTCTCTTATATATCTAAGTTACCCACCTCTGCTGCTCACCTCGTGAGTTAAAGCTCTGTCACACTAGCACGGCCCATAGATCAATTTCTCCGCACATATTCACAAACCTTCAAAGACAGAACAAGTACAATACCTGGCTTGTAGTTCCAATGATCTCTTTTTTCCTGTTATGGAAAATGTATGAGCCACATTTTGCTTGGCAATTTCTTGGACCTGTAAAAAGCACATCAGCTTTTTACTCATTGACCGTGTCTTTCCAACATTTTTAATGACTTACAAATACAGTCATTCCTTGAAATGCTTATTTGAAAGAATCATTTGGAATAAAGTATAGAAGTAGAAAAAATAAGGTACTGTTTCCATAGTCACCTGTCTTGCTACAAAACCTGTGGGTCTGTATCACCAACCAGACTCCTACAGCAGCAGGGGGAGAAGGTGGCTCCTGTGCCAGCCAGGGGACAAGGTAAGGCTCTCAATCCAAACATGCCACACACAGTCACCGTTATTCTGCTCCCCTTTGAATGATTCTCATAAAAATTTTAAAAACCCAACTGTCAGAGACTGAAATGTCAAAATTTATGGCTTAAACATCTTCATTAAGTACTTTTGCCTATAATAGCAAAACTGTACAAAAGCTGCAGAGAAAACCACCAAAACCCTGAACGGAGCCCTAGGCTGCTTGTTTACGAAGATAAGATAAAGTGACTCAGGGGAGAAGAATACACTCACAGAGGGATCAAGCTTAGCACCTTCAGGGTGGAGACCACAGCCCCGGGGCTATCAGCTGCCAGGCTCACACAGACCCTCACACCAAAGGGCAGGGGGTCAGAGGTTTTGGGTGTGTGACTGAAAGGCCTCTGGTCTGAGCAGCAAACGACCATCCTTCACTGTGCAGAGCAGCTCTGCTGAGGGGCCCCTTCACCTTGGGAAAAGCTGCATCCACATGAAGGGCAGCAGAGGGGGAGTCGTGGCCCATCAACAGCCCCCCCAAAGGGGTCCCCAGACCCTGCACCAGAGCACTGCAGGTGATGCAACAAATCCAGAGTCTTGCAGGGACAGTGTCAAACTGGCCCGCTGCAAAGGAGGCATGTGGGTGTTCCCACCTGGCCCAAACGTATATTAATCCACTGGATTCCATACTTTTCGGAGATGGGCAGCGGGACACCCTCACCACCAAGAAGAGCAAATGGAGGGGAGCAACGAGACATGGTTGGGACCTCCAGAAGGGTGATATGCTTCCACCTACCCCCTGTCACCGTCTCCCTGTCACCGTCTCCCTGTCCTCTCACCCATGCACGCCTTTCTATTTCTTTCTTTCCTTCTTTTCTCTTTCTTTCTCTTTGCCTCTTTTACTATTAAGTAAAATAGATCACTTTTTTTGGCACTGACATCTAACCTCATTTGGTTTTAATCAAGTTTTGGGGTATATTTCGAACCTTTCTGAGTTCAATCCGTTTTATTCACAGAGGTTTAGTTTCCTTTGGTCCCCTGTGTTAAACCGGTTCGTAACACCAACCAATCAAAAAAACTCGAAAAGAGATACAATCATAGAATCACTAAGGTTGGAAAAGACCTTTAAGATCCTCAAGTCCAACCGCCAAAACAGAACCATCACATTCACCACAAAACCATGTTCTCAAGTGCCACATCCACATGTTTTTTGAACACTTACAGAGATGGTGACTTCACCACTTCCCTGGGCAGCTCGTGCCAGGGCTGGACAACCATTTCAGTGAAGAAATATTCCCTAATATCCAACCTAAACCTCCCTTGGTGCAACTTGAGGCCGCTTCCTCTCATCCTGTCACCCATGAGAAGAGGCCAATCCTGGCTACATCCACCTTTCAGGCAGTTGTAGACAGCGAGAAGGTCTCGCTACTTATCTCCAGACAGAATCCCCCCAGCTCCCTCATCAGACTTGTGCTCCAGACCCTTCCCCAGTTCTGTTGTGCTTCTCTGGACAAACTCCAGTACCTTAAGGTCTTTTTCACAGTGGAAAAGCTGCATTGATCCAAAGTGATCCAAAGCCGGATTTTAGAATTTTATTATATTTTTACATTCATATAATGTTATGTATTTGGATTCAGCAGAGATCCAAAGCTATCAAGAAGCATTAAAAAAAGGGAAAAGAAGAGATGCAAACCTGCAGTCCTGCAATGTCTATCTTCTCTCGGACACTGAACTTCTGGCCGATCAGCCTCAGTTTTGGCACACAGTACAGCACCATGCTGTTAAACTGCAATGAGGCAAGAGTTTAACTTAGGTGGTTACATGCTGGACACAGCCTGCACTGTGAAAGTTTAGGGCTCTGGTGTGTTTTACTCTAAGACACAGTTCTCAAGAAGGATTTGAGGTGGAAGTGAGGCTGATGGGTCATTACCAAAAGAAGTGGGCAGACAGAAACATGTCAGCCAGTCACTTCTCCCTTCTGCCTCTCCCACTGAATTTGACTGCCTTGAAAGCACGAGAGCTCTTCTCCCAGTGCCAGTGAGAGCTGGCCATCTCCTGCAGCAAGGTGATTTGGCTGGAAACCACCTCCTGTGGCACTCCATAAAAACTCAGCCTCTGAGGAGGGAGATGGAAAAGACCCATTTGGGCTTTACAAGGCATCACCAAAGGCACAGCATGGAAGAAAGAAGGAAATCCTTGAGGAAAAAGCTTCAAGAGAAAACTGCTGCTCAGAAGGAGTAGCTTGCTTCAGCGGGTGAATGCTCTTTGTCTTTAAGCTTAGGAAGATGGAAAAGCACCACAGAATCATAGAGTCAAAGGATGGTTTGGGTTGGAAGGGACCTTAAAGCCTAGCTCATTCCACCCCCTGCCATGAGAAAGGACCCCTTCCACTAGACCAGTTTGCTCTAAGGCCCATCCAACCTGAACACAATCCTGAAAATAAAAGAGCAACTAAAACACTCACCAGGAATAAATACCTATCCTGTGCTGTGCCATTCTTTGCTGAAAGTTTCTGAATGTGTCCTTCTTTAATGAGCTCATTGGCTGGGTTAACAATATCCTCTTCACCACCCAGGCGCTCATAGACTTCCAAAAGCTTGTGCATCTTTTCCTGCAGGTACAACCCCCGAGCAATTTAAATTTTAAAAAAAATATTCCATGTGGTCTATTGCCCATTGTATCATTTTTGTGGTAAATGTATGTAAGTTGAAAGAAAACAGTCTTTCACTTCCCCTATAGCTTTGCATTTATATTAAAACCTATTGCATACTCTTCAGTGCTATTCCCCACTCTGGATTAGTCATGCTGGATCAGTTATACTTGGATTGTACCATTTAGTGACATTTTGAGATAAATATATTTGATACTTTTAGACTATTGCTATTCAACAATAAATATGTATCATAGAATCATAAAGGTTGAAATAGATCTCTAAGATCATCAAGTCCAAATATTAAACTTTGGAACTTTAGAAGCAATGTCCAATAAAATCAATGGCCAAGTTGGAGACCTGTATGTTACCAAATAATGGAAGCATGATTTATTTCTTCTACTGCACCACAACAGGAATAAGCAGCCAACAATTAATTCAACCCTCCACTAACTTTTGGAGATTTTGCTACAGCACTCACTTTACTTTCAGTCTGACTTGGACCTCACGCAGCAAAATTATTACAGCAGCCTTTTCCAATGGGTTCTTGTGTACTAACAGAAAAAGCAACCAACACAGAAACCAACGAGCCAAGGAGTTGTTTCATATTCCTGATATCTGCAGAGATACTGTACACTGTCCCCAGGAAAAGAATTGTTAGAGGCCCCAAACCAGAAAAATTTCCACCAAAATATATCCTTATCAAGAGAACATGCCAGACTCAAATAGAAACCGATGGTTTCCTAACTGTGTTTTCAGACATACTGACAATACACAGACACCAGCTGGTTACTTCCCCACAGCAGCCACAGGAAACGTGGTCTCATGGTGTCCCCACCAACTGGGGGAGGAAGTAATGGTCTGACAGGGAAGCGAATGTAAACCTTGCACCACCAAATGGTCAGTGGGTGCTGAGCCAGATACACAGCATTTCAGGTCTGTTAGATACAAAATGTCCTGAGACACCTGGGTGCACCAAAGGGATAACATCTGCAGCTATAAAGCCCATTTACTTTAATGGTAGTGCACTAGCTCTTCTATATGTAAAACATGTGCTAATGTCCAAAATCTCCACGGTCAGCCTGCCCAGCTTTTGAAGCACAGGTTTCCAAAGCTACTGATGCATGCAAAACGCACATTCTGTGCACTTAAGATGAGACAAAATCAAATCAAAGCAACCTTCATTCTGTTGAAGACCTGTAGGACTAAAAAACCAGTAAAAATCTGGAAGGACACCTTGTGAATGGGCCTAATTGGATTACTTTCAACACTTTTCAAGGAAAAGCAAATAACGGGTTTCATGAAGGCTTCCTTTTTCAGCTCATTGGCTCCTTAAGAATGAGGGCAGTGGAATTCAAGCCGAAAAACCCACAGAAAACTGCTTTTACAATAAAAAGAACTCAGACATCCAACGCATGTTTAAAGCCTGACTGACAGTCAGATATTCCTCCCCAGTTACCATACCGAGCCTGTTGCAATGGGAGGCCCTCAGTTTAGCCAAGTGTTTCAGTCAGATCACAATTCCATTCTGGAATTGCTACTCACCATCTTCCGGATGGCTGCATTGGAATGGTTCGCTGCTGTCGATATCAGCTCCAGTGACTCTGCAATAAAGGTACCAACAGTTATGCATTCTCTAGATTATATCTTTTAATAGCACCTTGGGGGATGGGTTCACCTCTCTGATTATTGTTTTTCTTTCAAAACTGATGTTACATAAGCAATTATAGACACAATCACTTCTGCATGTTCAAATGATCTATGTTTCATCTTTCTCTCCTAAAAATCTAGATGAGCCAAAGCACACAGTGACAAAGAACCCTCACCTTCTAGGAATTACCTATAAAAAGTTAAGTCTCACTTAAGTCTTCCAAAGCATATTTTTAAGACTGTTTTCCTAAAACAGGGCTTGCCTGCTTATGGTGATATGGACCCTGTTTTGGTTGAGATCAAAAACTCCTCATAATCAAGAGAAGTCCATTTTCCCTGTTTCACCATATAAACAGTCTAACTGGCTTTCTTGGCAAGAAATACACATTTAAGTACAATACAAATTTAAAATCATTCTTCCTCTCTTCCTCTGGTTGCTGCAAGGATGTCCTCCTGTCTTTGTACTTGGCCACACAATGGATTAAACAAAAATGTTAGATGTTCTACTACAGCAAACTTCAACATATTTTCACTGTTTATTTGCCAAAGCTGCTTTCATTCCTAGAGTTGGCATTCCAACTCTTTTCTTCTCAACTCCAAAAGCATTGAAAATCCCTTTGTTTGGCAACAATTTGATTAATTCAAATCTCCATTTCTACCATAGTCCTGGTTGTAAGGATCTGAACATGTGAAGAAAAAACTTCAAGATTTCATTGTGCTTTTAGACAGAGAGGAGTTTACATGTACTTTCAGCATCTTTCCTGTCTGGAGACTCTTCTGGAAGTTTCTTTAAATAGTCCTTCAGGAGAAGCTCATAACGAGGAATCCTTTGCACTGGTTCAAGCATGTGATGCTGCAAAGTCAGGTTTCCACACACCTCCTGTTTCTGTAATGGAGAGAAAACAAGAACAGGAGAGTTTGTTTTTTTCCTGCCTTTGGTGTTTCACAGCAATGAAAAATGACCATTCACATACAGCTAGAGGAGTGTACAGGAGCTTCTCAAGCCATCATGGATCGACAGACTCATTAGGTTGGAAAAGGCACTTGAGATGATCAAGTCCAAACATAAACCTAACACTGCCCAGGCCACCACTAAACCAAGTCCACAAGTGCCACATCTGCATGTCTTTTAAATCCTGCCAGGGATGGTGATTCTCTCACTGCCCTGGGCAGCCTGTGCCAGGGATGGACAACCCTTTCCATGAAGAAATTTTCCCTAATATCCTATCTAAACCTTCCCCTGGCACAGCTTGAGGTGATTTCCTCCTGTCCTGTCCCTTGTTCCCTGGAAGCAGAGCCGAACCACCCCTGGCTGTCCCCTCCTGTCAGGGAGTTGTGCAGAGCCAGAAGGTCCCCCCTGAGCCTCCTCTTCTCCAGGCTGAGCCCCTTTCCAGCTCCCTCAGCCCCTTCCCCAGCTCCGTTCCCTTCTCTGGACATGCTCCAGCTCCTCAAGGTCATTCTTGTTGTGAGGGGCTCAAAACTGACCCCAGGATTCGAGGTGGGGCCTCAGCAGTGCCAGCACAGGGGACGGGCACTGCCCTGGTCCTGCTGCCACACCAGGGCTGGAACAGGCCAAGGTGCCCTGCTCCTTCGTGCCCCCCTGGGCTCCTGCTCAGCCCTGCCACCAGCCCCCCAGGGCCTTTCCTGCCGGGCCCTTTCCAGCCCCTCTGGCTCAGCCCGGAGCTGCTGAGGCTGTTGTGACCCAAGGACAGGACCCGGCTTTGGCCTTGTTCAACCTCAGACCTCTGGCCTTGGATCCAGCCCCTCCAGATACAACTACGGAGCCTTCCTGCTCGACAGCAGATATCAGAGCTGGCAGGTTTTATGTGAATCTTTATCTCATGTCTGGCATTTCTACCGATATGCAACTATCTTCTTTCGGAAGGCTCAGAAAAGCTCTTCCCATCCATGGCCCTGTGCAGCGTTGTTCTCCCAACTACATGAAATCAGAATGGCCCCAGGGATATATTGCTTGCCAGAGCTCACTGTACGAGCAGCAGACACACTGCTCACACATCAGCTTTGAAAGGCTGAGCTCTCTCAAATTCTACTTCTTTTTCACTTGGCCAAGAAGGGGAGGAGGTTTGAATCTGATTACACTAAACATCACCCGATAAGGCACCGATGTGCTCTGCGTACAATGGCACTAAGCATTGCAGTGTACCTGTTTTCATAGGATCCTGTGAAGCAAAAGAATATTTCTATTTAAAAGAGGAGAGATGAGAATCTCAGTAAGAACCAGTAACTTGCTTTAAAGCACACAGGAAGTTTCTGCTAGCGATGTAATCTGACTCCACAGCAGCATGTTAACCACAGACACACACAAGCTCTTCTACATAGCGTTATTTTTACATCACCCCACTAATGTGGTCTGTTCTAGTGTAAATAGCCTCTCTACAACCACGTTAATTTCACTGTGCGTTTCTCAGAGAAAGCAACTTCTTTCAAGTATCTGCAATTTCCTCATAAATATTCCAGCCCACACCACGCTGCTGACTTGCTCCACTCTCACAGCAAGGCTGGAGATAATGGGATGAATGTCTGAGAGAAAAATATTAGCTATCCTTCCAGAAATTCAAAGGACTAAACTTGACAAGTCACAGTCATCAACTTATTAGTAACATTTGATTTTTGTTTTCTGCTTTCCCTAATTTAACATTATTAGTAACAGTGAATGCCTTAAGCTGCATATTATATATACACTATTCCATGAGCAGCTTAGGTAGACAGTGCATCCCTGAAGGATCACAACACACTTCAATCGGTATGTTGAAAACTATCAGCGGCTTTTGATAGGGGAGAGATATGTCAGATAAGTGGACTAAGCATTCTGGGTCCAACCTCTACCTCCTGCAGCTATGACCACTGAGCAACAGAGAAAAAGGTGCTGTGTAGGTGTGACTAAATAACCTACAGTGCAATTCTGTCATCAGCAGGCTTCTGAGGTGCATCTCCTGCCTGCATTGCCAGTGCCCACACTGCCTGGCAAGAGTTCTGCTCCAGCAACAGCAGAGCTGCTCATGGTCTGGAATAGGTGCAGATCGATAGGTGACACATATCATTTGTGTTGGAAGCCTGGTGGTGGGAAGAGACAGGTGAATTTTAGGGAAGGGATTTGCCTGTGCTGTAGGGAAAGCAGTCCCAAATGGATTTACCCTGCAGAAAGTCATAGCTTACCACAGGCTGAGGACAGCAAAACACAGCGCTGCTGTGCATGCCCTTAGTGGGAGCAGGACGGGCACAGGCAGAAAAAGGGTAAGAAAAGGCCGTGTGGAGCAGCAACGTGGCAGGAAAGGACCTCCTCCAGTCCTTGCTTTTCCAAAATTCTGTCTGAGTCTCTGACACAACCCTAAACCTCCACACAGGGCCTCTCCTCTCCCAGCTTGCTAGGGAATTACTTGATTCCCGACAGCTGGCCCAGCCACAATCCTCCCATTTAGGGCAGGCAGCTGTGCTCCCTGCTCAGCTTAACCCACTCCCTGCCAGCCCTCCCCTCCCAAAGGACAGTATCTGCTTTCCTAGGACTGGCGCAGGGATGCTCATGAGCGTGCTGGAGCCGCATCCCTTCAGCTGGCCCAGGGGCTGAGCAGGATAGAGCGGTTTTAGGGGTACATCAGCATAACCGGAGCTCTTCCCCTCTCCCTGAGCAGCTTTTTGTGCAATTACGAGAAAACACATGAAAATTCATGTTAAGCATCCTCCTGTGGGGCTGTGACCCCGAGAGCTGTGGGCCACTTTGGAAACCTCAGGAAAACCAGACAAACAGCAGATGCTGTCAGTGACATATCCAAACTTAAGCACCCACCTCAGAATGAAAATGTATTTATTAAAAAAAGGTAAAGTTAGAAATGAGGAAGACAAAACCAAAAGAGTCAGAATTACTGGGCCAAGGGAGAAGTTTCAGGCTGTGACTTCTGATACTCCTCTTAAACCACAGAATCATGGAATGGTTTGAGTTGGAAGGGACCTTGAAGACCATCCGGCCCACCCCTCGTCCACTATCCCATGTTGCTCCAAGCCCCATCCAGCCTGGTCTTGAGCACTACCGGGGGCAGGGCAGCCACAGCCTCTCCAGGCAGCCTGTGCCAGGGCCTCACCACCCTCACAGGGAAGAATTACTTTTCAATATCTCATCTAACCCTGCCCTCTGTCAGTTTAAAGTCATATTAAAAAAACCAAAAAAACCCAAACTTCTGTGAAATCTGTGTATCAGCAAAAGAGAAGAAAGGAATGCCACTAAAATGGCATATTTTTAGTATTAGTGTCTTATTATCTTGACAGTGTGTGTCATGAACTGGGAAACAAATAAACACACTGAATTAAGTGAGGCTCTCTCACTCCTGGTTCTGGCCAGCACAGAGTTAATTTTTTCCAGTAGCCAGGAGGGGGTGTGGCCAGGATTCCACTGTTATTGGATAACACCTCAGGTCTTTGCCAGGCTGGAAGAGAGGGTCTCACTTCAGAGAAAGTTCCTTATGGTGGAGCAAGTGTGGCACATGGAGCAGTTTGGGTGATGCTTGTCCTGACTGGAGGGAGTGGTTTGGGTGACGTGGCTGCAGCTGGATTGAGCTCTACACTCTCTCTCTTTAGTATACTTCTATTATTACTATTGTTGCTCTTACCGTTTGTTTTCTTATCTCATTGGTGTTTGCAGTAAATTGTTCTTACCTCAACCCATGATTTTTGCCTTTTGTGCCTCCAGCTCTCCTCTTCAGATGCTGCAGGGGGAGGAGGAGGGGAAAAGGGCAGAGGGGGAAAGAAAGCAAGGGAGTGGCAGTGTGGTTTTGGAGCCTCTAAACTGGGGAGTATCATTCCTAAACCATGACAATCTCCGAGTCCTATTATGCCAATTAACAACATACCTGTATATTCTGAACAACATCTTTGAAGGGAGAGGACCGCTGCATACATGTGTTCACTATGTCCATTGCCCTGTCAAAGTTCTTTACATATTCTCCATACATTTTCAGAAAAGGAGCGAGTTTCTGCAGGATATCTCCTAGCCGTGGGTTGAGGCTCCTATGGTAAAGAGGCAGGTAAGTACTGAAATCTCTGGAAATCAGGTGGTATCTTCAGAGAGAAAACACAGCTGTAAGATTTTCACAGTTGTCTCCCACATGCACAAGCACTTACACATATGTGCAATCAAGACAGGCTAAGTGTAGTTTCAGGTAATCTATACAATACCCTAGATGAAACTTCAAACATCAATCCTGATGTATAAGGGACGATATTTCTGCCCGCACTGTCTTAAGTGAAGAGCAGACTGACTACACATCATTAAAGGAACATCTATATATCTCTTCTGCCCAGCACAAAATCCAGTGGGAAACTTTTGCTTATTAAAAATAATCTTTTCCGAATTGGAAAACATCCGAATTGGTTTTAAGGCAAAGAGACGGTTCAGTTCAGCTGGGTAATCCCTAGGGGTCAGTAACCCCTGGCTGGAGCAGCAGTAGCCACTCATCTCTCTCCTCCAAAGTCACGGCCAGGCAGAGAGCCAGCCATTCTTCCCCAGTATGCCTGTGCAAGACCCTCTTTAGCCAGTTGACAAGCTTCTATCCTCTCCTGACTCCCAGACTCTGCAGTTTTCCTCCCCTTTGTTACAGTTGTCCCTGCAAGTGCAAGTCAGGCACAGTGGTGCTGAGACTCATTTATTCCTTCTGGTCACTGATGAATGTGTGAAGACTGGACTCAGCCAAGAGAGGGGCAAGCCCTGGTCTTGTCTTGGTCAGGGTACCTGGAAAGGTCAGCACTGCCTGCACCTGCCACTGCAGGACACTGTGCAGCCAGTGTGCCCCCTCAAATCGGGTTTCCCAGATCTGACTTACAATTGACCTTTCTACCTATCACTGCATTTCTGCCTTATCTGCAACTTACAGAATCACAGAACCATTAAGGTTGGAAAAGAGCTCCAAAATCAACAAGTCCCACCTTCAACTTATTATAGTAGCCAAATTTTAATTGGTATTTGAAAATATTTATTTCAGCTATGGGGCCAAAACAAGCAATTTTATTCCTTCCTAGTACTGCAATTTCATAGTACTGCAATAATAGAGTGGGAATGCAGTAAGGAAAACAGCTCTGGCAATACTTTGAACTGAAAAAATGTTCACAATGTATTCTGGAAATTTTGAATGCGCAGGCCTGCTCCTTAAGTCAGAAATGTTTGAGAGACTTCAAATTAACATATTAAATAACTAATGTAATTACTGCATTAAACAATAAAAAATTTGGAATTAGACTAGGCCTTAAGGTTGCTATAGTTTCTTGAAAATGTATTTTTTAAATAATTGTAATGACAGCTACCTACCATTCTTGTGTAATTCTTGTTTTGAGCTCAGGAAGAAGAAATTGTCCATGGAAACAATAGATGGAAGAAATATTTGAGAAGATGCCTGTTATCACTTCAGATGAAATCCCTGCTTCGGACAATTTAGTGCAAAAAACCTGCAGAAGGCAACAAGACAGTACCAACATTTCTTTACGAAAAACAGTCCTAGATGGCATGCTGATTTTCGATTACAATTTTGCAAAGCTGACTGCTTAGAACAGAGCTACAGATTTTGACCCCTGGTAGCCAGTCCTTGGAGTCTTCAGGAGGTTCACAAAACTTAACCCCACTGTCACCCAGGGTTAGATATATCGCTAAAAGCCATAGAAAAAACTAGGAAAATCTGAGCTGTAATTCAAAAAAGATTGACATGACTGAGAAGATCAGATGTCATATTTGGGAGTGCAAGCTTCAAAGAGCATCCAGTCCCTGAAAAGAATTTTCTGCCATTTACACAAAGCAAAATAAACCATGTAATTGGGTTTTTCTCAGTAGGAAAAATTACACTGTACTGAACAAAAGGGAAAGGCATTCTCTAGATTTCTATGGTCTAAATAAACAGTCTCTGTTCATCTAATACAAACACTGCAAGTCTTCCATAGAGCTCCGAGAGTTGGAGGGTGAAAGGTTCTCCAAGTTACAGCTTCTAACAACATTTCTAGCAGGTGACAGTTTTCTATTTTCTTCTTCTCATTTTTAAAAAGCACTTGGCTAGCAATGTGTCTCATCCTCATTTTTATTTCTTTCCTGCACATTCATGGGTTTTTTCTTTGAGATAATTATAGAAATGCCTGAATTGTGTAGCATCAACTCAAAGTCTGTGGGGAAGAAAGTTCAGACTCATCACACCAGTTTCACTTCATCCCCATGCATAAGCATGATGGACAGCAATTACAAAACACAGCAGTAAAAAAATAGTTCACTGTAGGCGTGGGGCTGCCACATGTGGCCTGATTTTAGCAAAACCTCAACTTCTTGCACATCAAAGAGCAATCACAGATTTCATCATTTCTTAGTGCCTTCATTGTCCCTGTGATTTCTTCTCCCCATACACCCAGGGAGGAAGAAAATGCTGGCAGTGTCTGTGTCTTGGGCTGCTGCTTGCCCATTCCCCTTTCTGCCATCTCAGTCCTCTGGTTCCTTCCCAGAGAACCCTCTTGCCCAAAGCTTGCCTCTGGGACGGATGGCACACAGCCTGGCAAGCAAGCTCCATCTTGCACCTACACACAGCATTTGCGCTGCATTGAGCCACAGCTAAGGCAGTGGACAGGAGACATCATTGCTGCCCACTGAAAAGAAAGGAGACTGAATTCAAAATGGAATTACCTGGTCCAAGAGATGGAGTCTTTTAACATACGCTTCTTCCGTATGGAGCAGCTCATTGGCAATGTTGAATAGCTTTTGAGGCTCTGTACACTGAAAAAAAAGTTACAAATGACACAATCCATCTGCACCTCCACACCTAAGTTCCACCAACTGTTCTGTTTTTCATTTTTTCTGTGGCCAAAGTCCCTACCAGCAGAGGAGCCTGGAGTGAAAGAGGTTAACACATTTCAGAATCTGCTCCACATCCCTCAAAAGATCACTTTGCTCCAGAGACATTTTTAATGCTGTTTTCTGAAAGAGCAATTAGTAATGCAATCAGTGGCTGGTCAGGACATCACTTGAGTTCATTATGGCTTTATAAAAAGAACCAGAAATATCCTCTAAACTTGGAAATAAGTCTAGTCTATTTGAAAAACAAGTCAATAAACTGTAAATCAACTGTTCTCCTTTTTGGACTCAGGTCCTGTAACTAAAATGAAAATTAGAAACCCGGCTGTTTGGCCAGATTTCTACCCTGGCCACCACAGCCTTACTCTCTATGGCATATTTCTAAGATTTTTGTGCAGCTTTAAACACAGTCCAATTCCCTGGAAAGAATTTTCAGCAGGGTAACTCAAATCACCCAGTGAAGCCTTTCATTAAGCTTACTTAAAAACATAAAATGAGAAAGGACTACTTAAAAACCCTAAATACAGTTATAAAGCACTGACTTTAGGCACAGTTTAGCCAAAAGCTACATAGACCCTTCCCTCACTAAATGCTTAAAAATACCTGAATTACTAGAATACAGGCTTGAGCTTTCCAACACTCTTTTAAAATGTTAGACTTTAAACGCCGTGCCCACATATAACGAAGCCAGTCCAGAACAGAGCGTTGGCTGGCTTGTGTTCAGGAATACAAGCATGGAAAATGGGCAGCAAGGATGATCAAATGTAGGGAAACAACACTGGGCTGGATCCAGAAAAAAAGACAAATGCAATGAAGGTAAGAGATGATTCCTGGGACGGAGAACATTGACTGGGTGCAATTAATCACTATTTCTATGGGAAAACTGAAGGGCATCAAATAAAATCACCAAGGTGCTGCTTCAGGAGCTGCTTCCTCAAGCAGCACAACATCGCTGGCAGTAACCTTCACACAGGTTCACAAAAGAACCAGAAATATCCAGAGGAGAAATTCAGCTGAAGTCTATTAAACATATGAGGCAATTTCCAGTTCAGGAAGCACCTGGGACTGTTATCAGTAGCAGTACTCCATCCCAAATGCCTGTCTCTGGTGCTCACATTTGGGGCAAGGACTTCTAGACATAACCCTGTGGGCCACCATCAGATTGTTGGAAAATATCAAATAAAGGCTCTCTTTAAGCTTCTTCAATATCACCTTATTTTGTTTCCAAATAAAGTTGATGAGAAAAATTTAAACATCCACCCTCCACATACATTCAGAAAAACTGCAGTACAACTGAAAACCTCAAAGGCTTTTCAAAGCGAGCCACGAACTCAAACAAATCAGGCCCACAGTTATCCTGCATGGAATAAGGTGCCACTTGGCATGAAGTACCCACAGCTCCATGACATAAGTATTATTGAAGGAAAGGGAATAGCTTTTCTTTATTTGAAGCAACATCAGACTTGCTTTGAAGCAATCCCTCTTTTTCCAGGCACAAATCTGGAGATAGGCAAACATGCCATGAGTGAAGTTTTGACAGGGGCTCTCTCTGCCCTGCCACTCAAATTATTCCAAGTCAATTCAAATATTCTTTTAAGCTCTTTCAACATGCTACACAACATCCTGCTCTGTTCAATATGTGTTAATATTTAGGGGAAGAGAAAAAAAAGATCACAGCACAGTAAGTTTTGAAATTGTTCGAAGCAAATACATCTTATTACAGTTTACACTGAAGTGCACTGCTGGCCAGTCAAACCCAGTAACTACAAGGATCTCTCACTGAGAAAGAATTTATCTGCTGGTTTTGCTGGGCACAAAGAAGCGCTCAAATGAAAGGCACTGATGTAACCAGCTGGCGTGCCAGCCACCAAGAGCATCCTTTAAGTTGTTTGAATTCAGAATTGGGAAAATACTAATTTCCAACCAAATACATTTGTACTCAGAAGTAAATCTTTACATAGCACAGGCGCTTTTTAACCTCCTGACCTTCACCATCTGCAATTCAGTTTATATTTCAAAAAAACTTGCTGACATCTGCTTAAATACCAAACAAGGGCTGAATAGACTCAGCTTGAGCTCAGTTTTACAGAGTGACTCTGTCTTCAGTTGCTCTCTCTCCTAGGCAGAGAGACAGATAGGCACATTTTTCAGACAAATTTGCAACATATTTGCCTTTCTGTGGGCATAACATTTTAAATGAAATTGTAGATTAATTAAATGTGAGGCAGTCCCATTCTTCTAACTTCATTTGGTGCCATGGCAGGACAGCTTTACCAAAGCCTGAGCCATTATTCAGTTCACTAGGAACGAGATATTTCATGGTCCATGTTTCTAAAGGAAAAGCAAAATAAATCTGCAAACTGAGATTATGCTCTGCTTTGCGCAGTGCTCTTGCTGACTGACTGCTCGCCACAGCCACAGCATCTCCTGTGCAGTCACTGCTAGAACCTTACACCTACTGCAGAGGCTGGATGGAACAGTTTGGCTGCTGGGGTGACAAGAAAGATGAGGAAACTGAAGAGGGAGGTGTTGACTTCACAACACAGAAAGTTTGCTCCAGTGCTCAAAGCAGCATGATGCACTTGCACTTCTTTGTGGAACATTCAAAAATTCATTTTCAGCTGCAACTGTCCGTAAAACATCTTAAATAAAAGGAAACAACAGCCTGAAATCAAACAGAACCAGCTTCTCGTGAAGGTCAGATTCACACTTGGAATGCATTTGCACCTCACATACCCCAGGCACAGACCGGCACACTCTGCTCTGCTTTGTGCAATTAAGTGGCCACAAGTGCATCGCTGCTTCCTGCTCACCCAGCTGGGCATCCAGGGGCGTGGCTGGGCCAAGGACTCATGGAGGCAAAGACTGACCTGGCTATCACAAAAAAGTGAATTTGAAATGAAAGCTGTAAGTACATAAAAAGCTTAACACAAGAAAACTTGGGCAATATCCTGCAGCAACCATTTTTCATACAATGGGTGTGCACAACTATATTCAGTCAGAATCTGTCTCACACAGGGCTTTCAGCAAATCTTGCAAGAGAGCTTCTGGGATAGAGCTTTGGTTAAAATCATACATGGTTATGCTTCAAAACCCCACAAGTCAGCCCTACAAAGAACACAAGAAGTCCCAGAATGATTATAGACCACTTTCTCCTCAACAAACAGTTTTCTGTATTGCTGAAAACAATACAGAAAAGTTATCCTATGCTTGGTTGTGTTTGTTGCACTGAAATCTCATTTTCCTTAAGATATTTAAACCAAATACGATGATGATGATGGCATATCTGAATTTTCTCAACCAACATTATGACTAAAACATTGACCTATGGACTTTTTTTTCAGAATATACATGGAGATAATCCCACCCAAAGGTCTGAGTAGCAGGACTGCTGGCCAAATTTTACAACACACACTGGGCAGTGAAATCAGATGCGAAACTCCAGCCACGTACAGGCAGAATGGAAGCATGTATCCATGAATGCATGAGACCCATGTGGGACTCCTTTGTTACTATTTACACAGTAGGAAGCAGGACAGAGGGAGAAAAGCATTTTTTGGTGATTACAATCGAGCATATATTACTTTTAGTGAAAAAAATACCTAACTAAAAAGCTATGAAGCACTGATACCACTCCCAGAAGCATTACTCAGGCTCTCAGGCAGTCAGCAGAAGTCTTGGAACTTCGGAGCATGACAGTCCCTCAGTCTCACTTTCATGTCACTTCTTTTCTTTGTAACCATCTAGGTTAATGTGCATCACTTCCTGGAGCTCCTGACACTTTCTGAGACATTATCAAAACTAATAAGCTCCCCTTGTTCATTTTTATTTTGATAAAAGATAACTGGAAATCCCAGTAAGCGACTCCTGAGATTTTAAAATATAATTTGTGCTAATAGTGAGCCCCGTTAGACTGCTGCAGACTCCTAAAGAAAGCCCCATCACAGCAGAGCTAAACCTAGACTAAATAAAACTATACCAGTCACGTATCAGGCAAGGTTACCTTCCCCAGCCATGGGCTGTGTGCAAGCTTGGGTGGAAGATGGAGAGATATCTGAAGTAGAAAAGAATAGTTATTCATGAGCTTCGCTTACCCTGATATCCTAGGAGTTACTGAGCCATCGTTAAAACACCCTGCAGCTGTACTTATGCGTCCTCCTCCAACTGCAACAACTTGCATATTTAATGAGACCACTGGTTACCTTCATGGTGCAGCTGCAAAGCCTGGTACTAGGGGTAGGAGGGGGAATGTAAGAAAAAGACACTCTTTCCTGACTTAAGGCTTTCTGAAGGAGATGAGGCCTCCCCAGCTCCCAAGCCAGCAGCTGATGCCAATTGAATTCTCCTCTCTTCCTTCAAGCAGGAAAATTATCAGTTTTGTCAAGGGTGATGTGAAATTCCAGTTTAAGAACAACCATGGAACAAGTCAACTTTGAATCACATTAGCTCTCCTCGCTGGAAGCTATGGCCCTTCACACTAACCCTGAGTCTGTAGTGCCCCAAATCTGCAACAGAACGAAAGGGGGGAGCAGGAAATGACCCCAGGTTGTGCCAGGGGAGGTTTAGATTGGATATTAGGAAAAAGTTTCTTCATTGAAGGGTCAGGCATTGGAAGAGGCTGCCTAGGGAAGTGGTGGAGTCAACATCCCTGTAAGTGTTCAAAACACAGGTATATGTGGTGCTTTAGGGACACAGTGTAGTGGTGGAGCTGTCAGTGTTAGGTAGTGGTTGGACTCAATGATCTTGGAGGTCTTTTCCAGCCGTAATGATTCTGTGATTTTACGTGGACACGTGACACAGAAGTTGGCTTCACCCGATGTGTCCCCAGAAGAGGGCACAATCTTTACACTGAAGAAGAGGTAGCTGCTCTCTCAGCCTTCCTCCTCTACGTGGCTGTAAAAACCAGGTGACTTATTGTAGCTTGGTCAGCCTCAAAACTGCCTTTTGGAAGGGGAAATCAACTCAAACTGCAAGGGAAAACCTGCTGTGCATCACATAAATGCACCTCAGGAAGAAGGGTAATACAAAAAACCAAAACAAACGAGTTTTCTTCTGGAGATACCTCTCTCATAAATTCACCAGGTGAGCTCCAGAGAATTAGGACCTCATAACTCTGTGTTTTGTCATCCTCATTTCCTACTATATGGACACTTAACCTAAGGAACAAGACTTAAAAACAGCCATCAAATCATCGATGTCTTACAAAACATTGGTATTTGTCAACAAAGCACTTCTTAATCATATGGTAAAGTGTTCAGCTTGGGGTTGTCACAGTTGGTTTGATACAGCATTCCTAGTCCAAACTGTAAATTTAATTACCACATTAAAGATTTTAATGTAATGTATTATTTTCCAGGAGTTGGATTTTGATGATCCTTATGGGTTCCTTCCAGCTCAGGATATTCTACCATTCTATGGTTTCTTGCTGGCCTGTTGCAACTAATAACATACCTTTTAAATAATATTTCAGTGGCACACAGGCACATATATACACATCATGTATATAAAATAACTAAAGTATGTCACTGTGTGCGTGTGTATGTATAAACACACTTGTCAAGCTCTGAGGTACAGAACTTTGTGCACACCACACACCTGCATGCCATTTTCATCATTCTTTTACAGTCACCAGCTGATTGACCTAGAAACTAAGAAATGCATTCTTATGTCCACATGTCCCAAGGGACAAGCTCTTGACAGACACAAATCACAATATACTTGGTGATTTCAACAGAACCTCCCGATTTGTACAAACTGAGGTGTGGATGCTGCACTTCACTAGCTACAGATCACTAGCTGCGGCTGCTCATCATATTCTTTAAAACACAAAAATCCCGTATATTAACTTTACTGTCATCATGGCTTGGGGGGGAAAAAGCCTAACAAACCCAAACATCCCCAAATACAAACAAAAAGAGCCACCAAATAAAAAGTGCAAAAAGTGGAACATTTTGCAGATATTTTGCAATATTCTATTTTGTTTTTCTGGAAAAATCTAATCCCTTTTAACAGCACTATTTCTAAAAATAACTGTCTTGATAAACTGATAATCAAAGGAATCTGTCATTAATCTTACATAGCTGCTACAAATACACAACAGCCTGGACTACATTAGTCTGGAATCAAAGAAAAATCTCTTTTCTAGCTAGTTTCCTGAAGAGTAATTTGACATAACCACCATTAAAACAACTTCTTTGCACTCAAGAAGTGGTCACACTAACAAAAGCACAGGTTTCTGTAAAAAAACACTCTAAATTTTGTGTGAGACAAGATTCTGATCCTGCCTGTTCTACTCAGACGTGAGGTCCTGACCCTGCAAGATGCACTATCCAATTAGCTCTCCGAATAACACAAAGTGCCACGGAAAACAACATGCTCTAACAAGCTGAACCTAGACAAACCCAAACAACAAACACAAGGTGGGAGTCTTGACCTACAAAAGTATTTGAATTTTAACAGCTTTCCTCTGGCTGTGATGGATTCTCTTATATGAAACCTTTTAAAGCAAGCTGGGAACCTTTCTAAAAAAAGCTGTCTAGGTCCGGAACAAGTTAGGACCTGCATAAAGCAGGAAATAATACTGACTATCATAATCCTTTGATGAAAACCAACCAAACAAATAATCCAAACAACATATGAAAGTGGTGCTAGAGACCTCTTGCCAGTGTCAGGAACCGGTTTCCGAGCACTGGACAGCAACGAACAAACTCCCTTACCTTGTTTACATCCAAATACTCCAACTTTGGCACTTCTGCTATCTCTTGCTCCTCACTGCTTCCTTCATCAATGTCACTGTCCTCATCCTGCGTGGAGTCTCTCTTCTGCTCTGCAGAGGAAGGTTTGGTGCCCTTTCTGTCAGGTTCCATCTCTCCTGGGTTCCCAGCCATGCTGGGCTTCTTCTGCTCTGCCCCTTCTTCACTGGGGAATGTTTCCCCAGCCACGCTACAGGAAGGACTGTCAATGCCACTGTCTCTGTTGGGAATTTTACCATTCCCGTTCAGGTCTGCAGTTGAGTCTTTATTGCCAAGCTCTCCTTGGGGCTCTTTGCTCGCAGTCACAGCAGTACAGTCGTCATGGCTTTTGTTATCGCCTATGCTCAGCTCTTTAATTTTCATTATGTCTGTGTTAGTTAGATCCGTGCTGCACAGTACGTTGGGCTCAGCTTCATCCAGTTCAGTTTTGTCATTTGTGGAAGAGCTACTGGAAGCCACTGTGTCACAGTCACACAAGCTTGTCTGCTTGGATGAGTCCAGGCCAGGTTCCATCTTAAGAGCTAAATTTAGCTGGTTTCTTTGAAGAATATGTACAGGTTGCCTGTGGTTGAAGAGAAAGCACCACAGTCATATTAACACTCAGGTTTCACAAGTTTTCACCCCTGAAAGACAGGGTCTGATTGTCATTTGGTTCAAGTGTATTTCTTGCACCCCACTGACAATCCCAGGAGGCAAGTGTGTGCACATTGCAATAGTAATGATCACCCAACAACATCCAAGGAAAAAACATCACCCCTACATTCTGCTGAAATGGCACCACCAGAATCCTGGGCCTTTAGTGCTTTCCATGTCACCTTGAAAAACAGTCTGGTTTGAGGGTTTGGAAAAGAAGAAATCACCTTAAAAAAGAAGCAGTTGGTTCTGGGCTCGTTTAAACAGGAACTCTCATTCTTCAACAGAACCAGGCCTTTGTGGCAAGGTGTTTTCTGCCAGAGAGCGTGTGCTGAAGCATGAGAAAGCACTACTTTCCTTTTTGAAAGACACCAGGTTCACCACCCAGGTGATACCACTCTAAGGCACAGTACAGTGCCTGTCTCCATCTCCCTCTTTGTGCAAAAACCCCATCACTTAGCTCCATCAGGCAGATTTGTTCTTCAGGGAAGGTTTTCATGTGTTTGTAAAATGAGCTGGTTTTACAGCAAAATACATATATTTTATCCAATTTAGTGTCTTTCATATACAAAGTTTCAGAACAGCTGCTGTTCTACATGACATTGTTTCATAGTACCCTATGCCCTTCCCCGCCCCCAAGAAGCAAGATCTGATGTTTATTGCATCTTAGACAGAAAACTCAATTATTTCATATCATAACAATCAAGTTCCTATGATGCAATTCCCACATCAAGCCAACTAACTGAAAGCAGACTGTGGGCTACTTGGCTCTGTTAGAATCTTACCAAATTCAGCAGGTCTTAAGCTCCTTAAGCATTAACTGGATGTCACAAACTAAAATTCACAGTTTTTATTAAAAAATACTTTGTCCTCAGTGAAGCTTTGTACTTTCAGTAGAAAACATCCCAAGAGGACTTTCTATGTGATCATTACAGTTAATGTTTTCTACTATACATTTTAAGTTAAAAATGCAGAAAAGGGAGAGGAGAGCAGATCTCGCAAAACCATATTTACCTAATACTTTCAAATTTTTCAATGAGCGTGTTGACTCCTGCTGATATTGGTATTTCTTCCTCTCCAGGTACTAAGCTCCTTGATGACTTGGGATCAGCTGGCAAAGGCCGAGATGGTGCAGGAGGAATTCTTTCCTGCCCAGGTTTGAGATGGACAGGCTTAGGAGGTACTAATGAAAGAGAAGAGAAGAGAAAAAACAGGAGGATAAATCTCCATCTTCTTTATCCTAAACTGGGAACAAAATCCAGACCAAGAGGTATGCATTCTTTCCCCATTCTTTAAAAACGGCACAGGTGCAGTCCCAAAGTATTGCTTACACCAAAGCAAGCTGCTAAAGAAAAATGATGGGCTTCTATTTTGTGTTTCTACAGCTGGCTTAGCTGTGCTAACAAACCGAGCAGCTTGCAGCACTGCACCGCTTCCTTGTTACCAAACAGGATGCACGGCTTACGCTTCAGTTTGCAAGTTTGCTTGCCATCTCAATCACACTAATGAGCTTCCCCTTCCACGACTTCTCAAAATCCTGGCACCTCACTAAATCTCTTATACTGGAAAAAAAAAGGCAGAGGGATGAACCACACCCCAAAACAAACCATCAAAACCCAACCCTAGTGTGGATTTCAGTGCCTTGTGTTTGCTTGGTCCAAAACACCACAGGCATAACATAATGGCTTTTCTTCCTCTCATTCTCCCTCCCCCCTCTCTTCTGTGGTGTAGTAGTCTTCACAAATTTCCTTCCTCTTTTGGTTCTATGTTGAGTTGCATATGGTGTAAATAAAAAAAGTATTGTAAGAACACTCACATTCCGCTTCAGGACTCACACGGAGGCCAAAGTACAAAGTTTAACACAGTATTTCAAAAAAATGGCATTAAAATGTAATGTCATTTTTAAAAAATTATTCAGATCTTCCACTGATTGCAGAGTAAATGATTTTGTATAGATTGCTTTTGTATAGATATTTTAATTGGGAGGGGGTGGTGGTGCAATGGCTCAGTGTGTACAACACCAAAATATCTTCTTTTTCAGATGACAATGACCATCTATCACATGGACCCATATCTTCTAAACATTTTGGTTTATGAACCTAATATCTTCTTGAGGCTTAGCTTCCTTTGTTCCAAACACCTCTCAAGCTCCACACTTTTTGCATCCCAATTCCCTTGAGGCAAGCACCCATTACATACATAAGTGTAATCAATTCTACAAAGCACAGGGTGGTGAGAGTAGGGCACTTGGCAAACTAGCATGACAAAGAGAGACCACATGTCATTTCGCTGATGAAGAAACATGAAAACAATTTATACTCTTTCAAGAAATTTCCTGCTTTTTTTTTGGTAGAATTCAGAAGCCTGGGGAGACCAGAAGAACAGCTGGAGACCAGCTGGAACGTGCTTCTTCCTGGCTCCTCTTCCATCATACTTTGGGATTGCCACCTATTTGACTATTAGCTGGCAGTTCTGTGGAAGTACCACAGCCCACAGGTGACTGGTTTAGCTTCTACTTCATATTTTCAAAATACATTTGTTCCATTTAGGCATTTCCTATTGCCATACATAATTCTTACAATAAATGGAAAACAGACCAGGTTTAAACAATAAGATATTATTACCTAAAATACTTTAAAAAAATTATCAAAAATATAAACAATATTGTTAAATTCAACTTACGCTTCACAGCTGCATGAGTTGTAACAACAGGACAAGAAATAGAAAGTGACAAGTTAAGTAATTAGTTATTGCTGAATCAATTTCTTCTTGAAGGCCTCTCTAAGTGATAATCTAACACTGGAAAATGAAGATAATAAAACCTTACCAGCTATACATTACAATGCGAAAGTAACTGTTTTGCTGTGACTGAAATTGAAACAATAATTTTAAAACATTACACTTCCTGTGCAATGGAAGCTTGTACAATTTCTAGAAGGACAAAGCCACTTGCCTTGGGGTTTCTGTAGAGGATGCATTTTGGCCAGTGCAGTTTTGGTTTTGGGCTTCCTTCCAGCCTGATGGAGACATTGCGCTGAGCTGATGTGCTGCAGCTCCCCACATGCTTCCAACACGGGATTGGGGTCAATGTGACATTTGATTTGAAAAGGAGAACAAGGGCAACCTGAGGGAAGGAAGGAAAGAAGTCGGTTTTTATTTTCTTCTATTGATCCTGAAGAAAATTTGTGCTACTTCTGGAAGTATATCACTCATCCAAGTTCCTGAGGAAGGTAAGGGAGGAAGGAGAGGGGTGAGCCATTCACTCACAAGTTATTACTACCAATATACCCAGCCTTAATAATCCTGTTAAGCTGCCTGACTGGTAAGACGGGCAGAATTTCAGCAATCCTGTCTTTAATTAATTATTTACTTCTTTACCACAGACACTCAAAATTAACGAGCAAATATAAAAGTTAAAAAACATTTCAAAAGGATTTCTCCAAACAGAAATACAAGCGCTGTAGCATATAACGTTATATTACTTGGTAAAATACAACTGCATGAGGATGATTTAGAAATATGTTCCACGTGGTGGGAATGGTACAAGTGCCATTTCTTCAGACTTAATCACTCAAGTTGCATTTTATCCCTATTTATTACTCCTCCTTATATAAAATATTAACATGCATGCAAAAGGCTCCAGTGTAGAAGATGCCATTAAGGTACAATCCAGTGGCAACACAGAGAAAGAAGTGATTAATGTGATTGTTGGTCTTTAGTTTTACATTCTTGATTCACTTCTGTGAAGACTCGGAAAACAAACCATCACAGACCCTGCAGTATTTGACTTGGAGTTTTTTTGGAGTTGTGGCAAGCCTACATAAAACCCTCACATCAGCTTTACTAGTGTGTCATGAGAAGGTTAAAAAAAGAGTTTAAAAAGGAATGTGGTTTAAAGTTGCTGCATATGAGCATATAAATATATAGGGTTCTGGCAGTACTCAGAAATGAAAAACACATCAAATTTAGAAATTTGAACATCAATGCACTAAAAAAGGGCAAAGAAAACATGACAAACATTCTTTCCCAATTACTGTTTTAAAATGGACTAGCTGAATTTACCAGAATCTCACCAGAGTGGAGGGTGGCCTGCATCACATAGAAAGGATTCATCTAAAGGTGAAAAACCAATCTTTGCTTTTCTGTGATGTCTTCAAAAGCATGGCTTTAGCTTCAAAAATGCAACCTACTTTCAGCCAGATTCCTATTAAGATCAAAAACCTGAAATGAAAACCACTCCCGTTCACATCAACTAAATTATCCTGGATTTATATTAATGGTATTAAATCAGGGTATGACCTTTTGAATAAAGCCTCTGGAGTCTGAGCCATGCAGACTGCAGATTTTGTTGTCAAAAATAGATTCAGATGGCACAAATCTACTTACTGATCTCTGCCACCCAAATATACAATGCCTGAATTCCCCATATATGGCTGCCAGTTGTTGCTGGTTGAAGCTTCATTAGCATTTCTACCACAAAAATCTTCTTTTCAGCAGATTTGAGACCAGCTATTAAAACATCCTTCCAGCTAAAACCAGGAAATTATAAGTACTAGGTTCTATTCAAATATAATTTCATTTTGCAGAAAAATGCAGTGAAAACAGAAAAGATTATTAGAGCAGATTAATAGATTACTGCAAACACATCATCACTGACGGAATTTACGCTGATGACTGGGCTCTGGGTACCAAAAGCTCCCTGTGACAGCAGCAGTGCTGCCACAGGCCAGCTTTTGAGGGGAAGGACTAGGACTTCTTCCTTATGAACAGTAGCTCAACACAGCCAGAAATTAAAACAGTGCACAAGGGAATAGCCTGAACTCGAGAAAATTAAAAGGGCAGTGCACAGAAAACAGAGCCCAGTGTTTCAGCAGGTATTCACCAGCGTGTGACTGCAATGCAATCTAGCAATGTTGTATTTTCTTAAAAATTGCTTCAGTGATCCAATTCCTCAGTGGACGAATCTCTGCACCTACCACAGCTGTAGAAAATATAAGAAGACCCCTGTAACCCATGCTGTGTTGTCTGATGACACAAGCACGGCACCGGTTTCAGCTCTGGCAAAGCACTGAAGTCCTGGTAGATGCCAGACACATCCACAGTCCCTCACAGCAGCTGAAGGAGGAGAGCCACAGTTTCTCCTGCCCTCAGGCACCACATCCGTAGGGGATGCCCAACTGGATATCCTAAGCTGAGCCCAGCTACCCCATGCTGATGCGGGATAAAGTACCAGCTACCCTGAGCACTCCCCATGCTTCTTCAACCACTGCCACAAAAAAGGACTATCTTGTTGGTACCATTTCGTGAAGTTTCAAAAGGAATTAAAACTCAATTCCGGTTTCTTTCCTCCTGGGATTCATTGCTGTGAGCCACCTCACTTTTCTTACAGAAAACAAGAGCTAGTAGTTCCTTCATTGGTTTCAAATGTGTGGCACCACCAGACAGCCCTTTTGTCTAGGCTAAAACCTCTTATGAGCTACTTACGGTACAGCAAAGTAGGGTGTTTTGACCTTTATTTCATAAGTTCACACGTAAATTCTTCCTCTTATGCAGCTTTATTAATTCCAGCATTTTCTTCAAACCCACCTAAAGCTCACCTCTTCCTCCTGTCCACGGCCCAGCTGAGACCTCAGCAGGAGCGTAAGGCAGTGTGTGCTGGGGCTGTACAGCCCTGCTGTAGAACCCAGCTCAGTGACACTGACAACAATTAGCTTACATTTTTCTGGCATTCCAAAACATCAAATTCAGCAAAAAGAGTGACAGCAAAGTTACCGCCATAAGCTTTCAGAAACAGATGCAATCAAGCAAACATTATGTTCCAAAGCAAGCAAGAATCTGGCATGGACTGCAATTCCCCACCAGAAGAGAGGCATGTCACTTACTTGTGCTAGAGCAGAGACTCTCACATTTTTTCTTACTTGCTTAAGCTGTAAGACAACCAAAAAGAAGGAAGAACAGCTCCTGCTGCAGCTTTCATTTCATAGGTTAAATGCCATGTTCACAGGAACTGACCTCCCCCAGCTCACTTCCGACCACCACATCGGTTGGTGAGTCAAAGCATATAAACGTGGCAAATGCCCGTGGAGGAGCTGTGCTAAGCACAAGTCACAGGAGATTACTGCTGGGTTTGAGTTTCAAACCATCTGAAAGGCAATACAAAGGATGTGGATGGTTTAGAAGCCTGAATGTTTCTGAAACAGAAAAGAGAAAGCTAGAACATGGAATCACAGGTTCTCAGAATGGTTTGGAGTGGAGGGCACCCTAAACAAAAACCATCTTGTTCCAGCCCCCTTCCACTAGACCAGGTTGTTCAGAGTCCCATCCAACCTGGTCTTGGGCACTTCCGGGGATGGAACAGCCAGAGCTTCTCTGGGCGCCCTGTGCCAGGACTTCACCAACCTCGCAGAGAAGAATTTCTTCCTAACACCCAACCTAAATCTTCCAACGCCAGTCAAATATGCCCCATTTCCACCAAAGTGGCAATGATAACATCTCTCGAGATGTAATACAGGATCAACTCAACTTGCCACTAACAGAGAAAATTTAAACTCCTTTCCAGGACAAAAACCCAGACTCTATCATTAACTGTATGGAAGATCATCTGTCCCTAGTAAAGAAGAAAAGCGGTATTTCTTATTTTATTTCTATTTTGTAGCAGGCTGCCAAGCAAATTCTGGCCAAAAATGAGTGAAGGGGAAAAACACATCAGCTGAATGGGAAGAAGGACCAGCTTCCAACCCTGGCGATTCCAAGGGGGCCTGAAGAGTGGAAACAACAACCAGAAAAGCCATACTGAGAACAGAATAAATTCACTCAAAAAGAAAATGAGAAAGAAAACAAAGTAAAGCACCACAGAATATATTCTCCCCCAGGGCTAACAACAGGCACAATACAGCCCTGAAACAAAAATATTTTTCTTTCCTGTGTGAAACAGGATGTGGTACTGCAGTTAGCAAGCACTTACCTTCAGCTCCTGGGTTTTATTGGTACAAAGTTAAAAAAAAAAGCTCTTCTGTTTTTACTGACTGTGTTTGAACTGAGGCCTCTGTTAATGTCCACACGGACACTGAGGACACGCCGTCTGCTGCACAGCCCCAGCCTCCCTTCAGCCACAGGCGTCAGCCCCAAAGGACACGGTTGTACTCAAACCTCGCTGTAGGAAGGCACCCAGCTCATCCAGGCTGGCACTCCAGGGACAAGTCCAGCCTCACCATCTCCTGCAGAGAAGGAGGGACTGTGGGAAGCAGCTCCTCACTGTGCATCACTGTTATCAAAGCACTGGAGGGATGCAAGTCCCAGGAGTGGAAAACTCCACATGTAATTATTTCTTTGCTAATAAACTTCTAAGTGATTATAAACTTTGCTGGAGTATAGATAAGGACTGATGGATTTTGGGGGGCTTGGGGATTTTTTTAAGTAGTCATATATGTTCTCTCATGTGGTTTAATGCAAATATTGTAATTTCTAGATCTGTGTCTGCAGTGCTGCTGAGTGTGATAATGAACTACACAGACAATGTCCTGAACCATTATCAACGTTGTATGCTTCTCCACAGTATCACAGGATCATAGAACGGTTAAGATTGGGAAAGATCTCTAAGATCACCAGGTTGATCCATCAATCCCCCCACCACCTGCATGTTCACCACTAAACCATGTCCCCCAAGTGTCACTTCCACACATTTTTGAATATTTTTTAACACTTCCACTTTTTGAACACTCCACCACTGTCCTGGGAAGCCTATGCTGCGCTTGACCACCTTTTCAGTGAGGAAATTTTCCCTAATATCCAACCTAAACCTCCCTTGGCACAACTTGAGGCTGTTTCATCTTGTCCTGTCACTTGCTACCTGGGAGAAGAGACTGACACCCACCTATCTAAGTGGCAGCTCTCAAGTTCTTTCACGCTGTTCTGTGACAAACTTGTACCAAAGTTATTCTTTCTTATTTTGTTTATAGTTGTATCCCTTTGCAGAGTATCAGTCTGGCCTTAGGTTTCATCTCTCAGTTGACTTGGACACAGGTGCCCACCAGTAACTTTTGCATTAGCATTTCTATCATACCTCAGAACCTGGGCATATCTTTACAGATCTGGTCCCAAACTTTGGCATTATGATTTAAAGCCCACAGGGACATTCCCACAAGGCGCACAGGAAACAGATTTCCAATTTGAAAAAAACATGTTTAATCTCTCTGTCTAGGGCTGGAGACTGTTCGCTGGTAAGCAAATTCCTGCATTTTTCCATAGTCTTCTCAATATTTACATTTGGCCTGCTCTTCATATCAACATACAGAGAATAAACTTTAGGGGATACTGAACATCAAATCCCCATAAATGGAAGGCAGTTACAAACTTTTATGATCTAACAAAGTATAACAAAGAGGCTGTGAAAATCTCATTCTTCTAGAGGAAGCATTTAGCTGACTTTTCCCCCCAGATGCCATGGTTTAATTAGGCTAGAATAATCACCTCAGTAACTTTCTGTGACAGAAGATCAAAGGTAGAAGAGAAAAACCCCTGAGACTCTTCTACCTAGTAAGAAAAGCAGGTTAGATGACATAAAAAGACTGAGGCATAAAGAGTGACATAGTAAAGGAGAAGGAGCCTGGGGCAGGTGTCAGCCAGCCTGACATTGCAGGTGACAAAAGCCCTGCTAGAACGCTGCTCACAGCACACATCAGGAGATTCAGCCATCACACGGTGCTGTCAAATGCTGTTCCTCTACTAGAGAAAGGGAGGCAAGAAGAGATGAGCAGCCAGACTCCTCTGTTTGGTGCATACAAGTCTTGTCCTACTTTTGTGCGCTGAAATGCAAAGCAACTTGTTTAACTTCAGCAGTAGATTTCAAGATTTAATTCCTGCATTGACCAAGGTGCAGATGCCAAGGTCCAGATATCAAAGACCATCTTAAGTTGCTGCAGGTGCCTAATTTAGAAAGGGAAAGGAGAATTGGATTTTCATTCACATATATCATTACAACTAACATGAAATCCAGAATTAATTAATTCGTAAGACTTTGGTTTGCTTTGCTCTTTTGCAAAAGGATTCATTGAGGACGGAAGATAATGGGCCTAATTTTTTCCTGAGTTCAGGACTGAGCATTGGGCAGATAACATGCACAGAGTAAAAATTAAGGTAAGCACTTGAAACAGAGTAGAACTCTCTCTAAGGAAGTTTTAGTTATAGCGAAGTATTTCTCATCATAATTTTACCCTCATTGTTCTCATTCTAGCCAGGTGAGCAGAAGCAAGGGCATTCCTCTGACTCACAGGACAAGTCCCACACACCACCTCTGTGGGGTCCTTCAGCACAGCAGCAGCATTTCAACATATCTTTTCCTCCTCCTGCATCTTGCCCGTTCAAACTCACTTTGCATCAAATGTTTCTAGTTATTAACTCAGTTTAGCTCTGGTCTCCAGATTTAGTCTGGCTGCTTCCTCCACGACACAGGGATACTTAGCCCCAGGTGACTCCTGGTGTCCCAGAAGGGAACACCCCCCACAGAACCGATCCCTCTACAGTGTGCTCAGAGATCAGCCAAAGGCAGCTGAGCTTGAGGTGCAGTGCGTAGCTGCAACTACAAATGCATTTTCACCACAGATTTTCCAAGTTGAAGCTATCATTTTGCCTGACAGCCTCAGAGCCCTCACTGATGTCAGATGTCTATATCACCTCTAAGATGCCCATGCTGGATGACTCTCCTCTAAGATGCACACGCTGGATCCTGATGAAGGGATGCAGGCAGAATCTTTATTCAGCATTCCTGAGACTTTCCTCTTAGATGAGCACAGAGCTTGCTTTTTTCTTTTTCCCTTGACAAGTAAAAGGATTTTCATTATGATGAAAGAGTCCTAATTTATAATTACACTGATTGTGCAAATCAAAGTACTATTTCGGGCTAATAATACACCTGCAAATCCACACCTGTATTACTTTAACAACAGAATTGCAACACCAGGGCAATCCATTACTGTGAAAACCTAAAGAGATTTATTCTACAAACAAATTACTGCAGCCAAAACCATCTCCATTTGTTCCTCTCAGCTTACCTGCAGCTGGGTGATTTACTGTCTTTGGGATTCTCTCCCAAGAACAAAGAGAAAGATGGCAGATCTCCAATTTCCAGAACTGGTAAGTTGCAGGGAGAGGGGGGAACAGAGAAAAGCATTACACTGCCCACCTTTCAGTGATTTAAAAGACACAAAGATGAGAAACAGCCCGATCGAGCCCTGTGAGCAAATTCCAGCCTTCATTCAAAACCATGTCAAAAAATTCTTCATGTGCTTAATTTCTTCTTTTACTAAAAGCTTATTAAACTGTTATTCCTAATGACAAAAGCAGCATGCAAGGATCTCTCTCTGCTCAGTTGATATGCCTGTGCATCTTCTTAATGCCACACATTGCAATGTGTAAGATCTCATTTAAACAGCAAGATGAGGAAAAATTACCCTCCACTTAAGGTTTAATGACAATATAATTCAACTCCAACAGTGTCCCAACCAACTGGCTTTCTCTTAATAATTCTGAATTGTTTTATTAGTTTTAGTAAGCCAATAATTAGCCTTTGCTGATTTAAAAGTCTATTTAGGTACTAAATAAAAGTAGGTAAAACTGAGCTCAGGTTATTTGCTACAGAAGTGAGCTTTGCAGGGCAGGACTAGCTTTTCTGAGTGACCACAATGTGCTGTCACTCCACACTGCAGAAACTAAGAAAATTCAACTTCATTACTGAAAAGCACAGTGAGTATTTTTACACTATTTCGAAAAAAATTGAAAATCTTAGTTAATCTCTCAGATTTTCTGGTCACAGATCCAAGAATATTTCTTCTTTCTCACCACGGTGCACCTTCTCTTCCTGCCCAGATACTTGAATGCAACTCCTAGAGCATTCCTAACCCAATACCTACAAAAAACATTCTTTGACTGAACAGATCTCTCTTCCTCTCCTCAGAGCAGCCAGTCTGGAATTCTCAGATGCACAAAAAGGCAACGTGCCCTGCTACAGGTATATGTTGAGAAAGGCATAGAGCACAAGATGCACCACTCAGGACTACTACATTCATCTTCCACAAGGAGATGCATTTGATAAAAGGAATGTGTGACTGGCTTAGTGTAACAAACATTACGTGCGTCAATCTTCAGCTCTCTTCGCACTTAATACAAGTGGCTGCCCAATACACGTTGTAGCAATCTTACAATTCTGTACCTGTCATTTAAAAACATAAAATAACATTTGAATGACAGAGTGCATAGCATGCACAAAGCACCGGCAATTTTCAGAATAAGTGACCCAACCAGGGATGTTCTCCAAATACTTCAGTTCAGTGAGCTCCTCTGGTGATGGAATTACAACAGCTAGATTACAGTTACATCAAAGAATTCATTCTGGCCACGAAAAATATAAAAACTTCTTCATATCATGTAAAATTCAATTTATCACACATTCTAAACTATATTATACACTAGGGTTCCTCCTTGTTCTGTACAGTAAGATATGTTTTATTTCAAAACATTTTCAGGATTTAAAATATAAAAGCTATATAAAAGCCATAACAATATATTGGCTTCTTTGACTAAAGAACTTAAATTGTAATAACATTTAACAGCATCAAATTCCAATCCACTCAGCAGTGTGTTGGAAATACACATGATAATGTTAAATTAAAATTATTGGGTTTTGATATTTGAAAAAAAAAAATTAAACAAACAAATCGTTAAATTTGTTAAATTTGATTGTTTAGTCACCTGAAAGTGGCAAAGGCTGACAAATCAAGCAGCTTTAGTGTTCAAAGAGGATGCAAATAAGAATCACCACCATCTGGGCGTCAGGGACAGCAGGCAGGAGTTGCCTCTCTCTCCAGGGACATACACACACACTGTGAGCTCATCATTACCATTCTTATGTAGATCACACCATGGATGTTCAATGATATTTTACAGACAGATAAGACTAGAAAGCCCTGCCCTTAGGAGCCAAAGCCTCTGAGGACAGGGCAAAGCCTGTACACCACACTTTTCAAACTGGAACTATCCATGTCACTGAGTAGTCGTTTATGGGTCAGAGCCCCGCAAAAAGTCAGTAAGACATTGAATTTTGTAACCATTTCCTCAGAAAAGACAGCAAATTATCTGAAGATTACAGGTAATCTTCAAAATATCTGCGATTATTAGGAAGTAAGCTCCGACTAGTGCTGCAGGACGTGATGAAAGACACACATCATGGGTCCAGAAAGCCCATTTAGAGCCTTATTGAACACCTCACCTCTTGCAAAGCAACAGCAATGCAACTAAGAACATAAACACAACAGGAAGTACAATTACAAAGTCAAAATCTGGTGCTACTACTCGATAGAAGATACTCTCCTGACCATTACCAACATAAACCCCCTGGCTGTCAGAAATGCTCTGTCTTTCTCCAGTCTCAGTCCTCCATGACCTAAATATTCACTGATTAAGTACTTCTGTGTATTTAACTCTTTGAGGACCCAGTCCTGAAGCCCTTCATATTTTTCCATCCAGGCTGGTCAGAAGAAACACAAGAGCACTGGGCAGCTCCTTTGGAAGGGAAACTCAACACCTGGCAGGACCAGCACATGAGCTCCAGCAGCATTCCGTGTTTTGTATCTATTGTCATTCTGCTTCTCGTAATAGTATTTCCTAAAAAGGACATTTTAACAAACCAGACCAAACACCCAATAGTAGAAAGAAATGGTAAATCCTGGGCTAAAGGACAGAATTTAACACAGGTGCAAGATACACATGGTGGGACTAATGGTGTAGTTTTACACTACACTTAACGTCCCCCCGCTGAAAGTCTTCCTGCCCTGCTCCCTCAACCACAGACATTACATTATTCTTGCTTAGAAGGTTTTGACCCAGCTCAGAGTTGATTCAGCTGATCCCATGCATAGGGCAGTGGTGTGAAAGCCAGTAAGACCACAGGCAGCAGAAAGAGGAATTGGGGTTGGAGGTGTCTTCTACAGTGGTACTGCAGGCAGGGCTGCTGTTGTGACAGGTCCTACACTCCGCAGAACCCTGGGAAGGACATGGTTTACTGCAACTCAATTGGCCAGCAAACAGAAACACTTCATCTCAATTATCATTACCTAATGGCATGGAAAAAACGTATCAAAACCTCTTGTTCTGCAACAAAATACTTTTTCACTGGGAATCAGAAGTATTGTAAGACATATTCAAAAACTGATACTGTTTATTCCTCTTAAAAGCAAAGTCACCTTTACAAGGAAAATAATTCCAGTTTGATCTTTCCACCTTCTCAGACCATGGCATTTTTACCACTCATTCATTAAATATAACCCAAGTTAAACCAGTTTGCCTTTTATAACCAAAGAGGTCATAGACCTTGGGCTTTTTCAGTGAAGTGTTTTTTCCAGACCTCTACAATTTTTGTGGCAAGGGTTTTTTATTGCCATATCACATTTATATGGGAATTTAAACTTCAACTGATCCCATGCTTAAGTGAAAAGGCTCCACTTTGGTTTCCTGTTGGAACTTGCATATGCAGAAACTTCTTTTTTCTATAAAAAAACAATTAAAAAACAATAACTCTATAAAAAACAGGATTCCATTTCAACATTGAATTGTGAATTTATCCACTATTATGAAGTCTTCACTTTTTTGAAGGGGTGGTAAGTGGGACCCTGTAAGTTGGAAAGAATTTTTAAACTTTGGATGCAGTTCTTCATGGCAGTCCACACACCCACACTCGCCATGTACTGGGAAGGGACAAGAAGCAGGATTACACTGCAAGCTAGTGCCAGTCTCTGACACACAGCAAAACAAGGTTGCTCCTAATAAAATACTGCAAATTAATTTAATCCTATTTTGTAGGACTGAAACCAAGTCTTTTCTTTCCCCACTTAGAAACGAACAAAATTAATAAGAAAAAGAAATGCAGATGCCTTGATTTCAGGTGACGGTCATCGAGCTCTTAGAGCACTACTGCTGAGAGCAGGTGGAGTAAAAAGCATCATTTCCATCACCAGAACCCTTAAGTACTAAGAATGCTGTAATGGCATCGCCAGCGTCACTCTGCCCTATCCCCATGGTATTTTCATATGTTAGAGGGATTTCTCTTGGTTTTGATTTCCTTACAGCATCAAGCTTGACTCCAACCCTAGAAATAAGAAGAGGTTTCTTTTGTTGTTTGTGGTTGGGGCTTTTTTGGCAGGGAAAGGAAGGGCGGCTTTACGTTTGTTTTGGTTTTTAGCTACTCCTAAATTCAGGACTTTCAAGATTTTGCCTCTAGCCTTATGATATGTATCCTAACTGTAAGAATCTTGAAAGCAAGGTATGTAACCACAAAAATCTGTATAACTAACTCCACCAAGCTCTTGCTCTTACTTGTTTTTCTCATAATGGATTTATCTCAGTATTTGAGCCTCTGGCTCAAAAGAAATCTTTTCTCAGATACTTGAGATTAATTTCTGAAGGACTAGATTTTCTGCACATTTTCTATATTCAAAATTATAACATCAGGTAACTTCAAGAAAAAGGGAGAATAAGCTGCATCAGACAGACATGCGGTTCTTCAAAGGAGATAATCCCTCCTAGCTGTAGAAAATTTCTGTTAAACATTACTTGAAAATTTAGCTCCAGCGTAAGACAAAACCTATCATTTTTCCAAACTAAAAAAGTCATTATATTATTCATTTGGCATCAAATAAAACATTAGATTATGAGTGTCAAGAGGAAAATGCATGGTTCTTCACATTCTCATGTCGAGATGTAGGGTAATAATACAAGGTGAAAGTCACTGTCACGTTGTACTTTTCAATTGCCTCAATACTGAAACATACTCACAGCTCTGCCACAAGGGCAAGTAAATCCATACATTCTCAGAAAATATCATAGACATACTTTCCCTCCAAGTTTACATAGGCACAAGTGACAACTGCAATGATTTTTACTTTCATTTACCCAAATTACAGCGGGTTTTTTTCCAGCAAGAAGTGTGAAGATAACTGAGAAGTATGTGATTACCCTCCTCTGCTGACACTGAAACGCCACCTCCACAGGACATCTAGTACTACTCGTTATTCCACCAAATTCCCTATCAATTACGTAGGTTGCTGCTACAAGTATGAAACAAACACCTTCTCTCCAACCCTAGAAACCCTGCCAGGAGGAGGCAGTAGATAGCGCCAGGGAAAGATCTCCAGGTAAGATGTCTTCTCCCCAAAGTAAATACTCTACTAGAAGTTTCCTAAGCTGGATCACCCCAGAATATTAACCACAAAATAAGCACATCTGATTCCACACACGTGCCTGCAGCTGTGGCAGTGGAGACCAGAAATCAAATGCTGTTCCTCCACAACTCCCCATCAAAGCCTCTTACTCACTGTGCTGCAGCTGCTGCCTTCCCTGCACACCCTCTCTAACCTGGGGAGCCTTTCATTCCCTTCTGAACAGTGCCAGGGCTTCAAGAGAGCTCAGAATACCCTGTATGGTCCAACTTCTCACAGTCTGTGTTCACCACTCCAAAATTTGTGAGTGGTGAAATTTGAATGCCTCAGATGAAGAAAGGAACTGAACACAAACCTTACTCCCCTCGGGCAGCGTGGCTTCACTACGTCCCAACAAGTGCAGAGGAACAGCCAGCAACACATCTCACAAAACCCTCTTCCTCCCTGAGAGGTACACTCAGCACCCCTTAGCAAAGAAGGGTGGAAGAACTGTTTGTTTCCTGACCATGATCAGCCTTTTTTCTTGTTGTCCTCAAGCTTGCCCCTAACTCCAGCCACTCCTGAACAAAGATTCTCTTACACCTTAGCTTGGACATAACTTTCAGGAATCTCCAGGCTCTGGGTCCCACATGGGATCACCACAAGCACACAGGAATCCTCAGGACCACAGAAGAAATCAGCAGAAGTTTTCAGATCTGCAACACCAAAACTGTGGGAAAGGCAGACCCTTAACTCCTGCTGGAGATGCTCATGTCCCTGTTTAGATCCCACCTTAATTGTACAGCAAACTATATACATTGGGCTGAGCTTAATCCAAAAAAGCCCTGCATACATAATTTACTTTAAGAGCTGGATATCATTAATATTCCTGCAGCAACAGGAGCTGTAAGATACTCCCTCAAACACCTCAGGGAATGCCTAAATAACAAATATTTTAAAACAACAAAACAGAAAAAGCATGGAGGGAAAGTCTGATCAGGTCCCCATGTTGTCATGGTGACTTCTCAGTCATTTTTGTACTTAGGACACATTTAGGAAAAAGCTACATTTTCACCCCTCCCAACCAAATCATGTAAGAAAGGGGAAAAAATCCTGCTCGCTTGTCCGAAGCCAGTCAAATGGCAACTGAATCCTTTGATAAGGCAGCACCCCTGAAATATTTTAACCAATACTTTTCCTGCACCGTGAATCAGGTACTCAGACAACATGGAAACAGACATCAGCAGAAAATTCAAATTAATAATCCATCCAATCCCTTTATCATACAAGATTCTGACCACACTTGGACCAGAGAGGTTTCTGCTTTCAGATTATTTAAAAAATAATTACTTACAACATCATTTCATTCATCCCCCATTTGCAGACACTGTTTGCAAGCAATTGTTGTTTTTTTTTACCAAGTACTATGCCTTCCACATGCTGCTGTTATCATCTAGAGCAATCAAAGAGCTTAACACAGCTCAAAAAGAATAAAATCCTCTCAACATCTACACGCAAATGCTGCATAAATATGGATTTTAAAAAGCACAAAATCAATACAGCTCATTATGGAGCTGTATGGAAAGAGCGAATGTTTTACTACCAGCACTAAATTGCTCACACTCAGCAAGCACTGCCCAACACTGCCAAACCCCCCCACTTCTACACCTGGAAAAGGCTAATGCATAACACAGTCAAGAAGCAGGCATCTAGTAAGACACCATTTTCTACACGATACCTGAAAAAGCATTACAGACTCCACAAGAAAGCACTATTTGAACAGATCACAGCATGCACGCTTACCGGCAGCTCGCCAGCCCAGCCTGGCCAGCCATCTGCCCCTCGCCCGCCCACCACCCAGCATTCAGGAAATCACTGCATTTGCTTCACAGACAGACCATTCTGATGACCCCCACCCTCCCCGTTAATCAATTAATGAAGCAAGACTGTTTTTTCCTTACTAAGCAATGTACGGACACCAGGTCACTTGAAGGTTGCCCGTTCCTTCCTGCTGCAGGGCCTCCCAAATAAAAATTGCCCAGCCAAATTCAGGCTTTTTCTTTTTTTTTATATTCTTTCAAAGCTGTAGGAATACACTCAGCCCTTGACAATGCCGGCTTGCATGATGAAAGAGCAAAAGTAGTTTTGAGGCTGCAGAATGCCTTCTCCCGGTTACCATGGAAATAAATGTGGGAAGGGGAGGGGGCTTCGCTGATGGCAATTGCTGCTACTCGGCGGAGATGTTCTAAAGCCAGACTGTGTGGGAGTGTAGTCCAGGAGAAGAAAATGTGTTTTACTATTACTGCTGTAATTTCACCTGCACTTCTTTTCATTTGCACCAAATTTCACATAGTTGAAAAGCATGAAACTTCCCTGAGATGCTGAGGGGACGCTGGTTGAAACAAGTATAGTGTAAGATCCCTCCAATGAGGAGCTGAAGAAACTTTATTTACATATTGGAATTTACACAGATGGGAATTAATGTTCAATTGCGATTAAAACCTCGTTGACAAAGATGAACCTGTTGCAGAGCTGAGGCTGTAGCAAGGAGGACTAGTTTCAGGAAGGCTTGATAAGGAGCATCACCTTATCATTAAAACACAGGGTAGCCTTTCTCTTACAATTCTCACACGTGGTATGAAACAGATCACCTCAATGATCTTGTCCCTTGCGGAACTGTGAAAAGTTCATCAACAACAGCAGGGTGGACACTGGGACACACTGCTCCGCAGTGCTCCTCCATGAGGTCCTGACTCACACCACTGCCACCCTCCCGCTCCTTGGGTCTCGTCAGGGTCCCCATGGAAAGTCAACCAAAATAATCCATGGCAGGCGGAAGCCTGGCACCAAAATCCCAGTGAGAACAGACAATACAATTTCATCAAACTGATTATATTTTATACAAATTTAATTAGTATTTTTAGGTTGGATATTAAGAAAAAATTCTTTCATTGAAACAGAATGGTTAAACATTAGAACAGGCTGACCAGAGCAGTGGTGGAGTCACTGTCCCTGGAAGTGTTCAAAAAACAAGCAGACATGGCATTTGGTGACATGGTTTAGTGACCATCATAGGATTCAGTCAAAAGTTGGACCTGATGATCTTGGAGGTCTTTTCCAACCTCAGAAGGAGATAAGAGCTTCTCACTACAGTGACATTAACACAATGCTCCAACCAAAGTACAATACCCACTGTCCAATATTTGCCACAAAACAAAGCAACTTCCACAGTCATCAGTTTACCACTATTATCAATTTTAATTTTGCACATCAAAAAATACTCCAAACACTGTCTCTGAATACACAGGAAAAGTTTTTTAACAATAGTTAATTAATAGAGAGCTCTACCGTGGCACACTAGCCAGACCTCCTCCCTCCTCTCCATAGAGGACACCAAATAGCCTGCACCAACACAAAGACCACTTTGATTTGAAAGCACAGCAGCTAAAGGTGATCCACTCCAAAATCCACCATTTATTTACTTATAGTTTCCAACGGGCTTGTTTAGAAAGTTAAGCCAAAAAGAGAGGAGGTAAGGAAGTTGCGGGCCATATAAAAGGACAGAGTAAAGCTGGGGTGGAGACACTGTGAGAGCAATTACAAGCCAGCTGGGCACAAGACTGGGAAAAATCTGTCAAGCTTTGGAGTTTCTGCAGAAAACCCCAGTGCTGGCTGCTCTGCAGCTGCTCCAGCCAGCCCCCAGAGCAGCTGCCTCCTCCCTGGAGCTCCCTCATCTCTCCAGTCCCACTTCAGAGAAAAGGAGACACCACCAAGGTCCCAGTGCCCTGAGAGAAGTGGCTGATATCTTCTACCCAAGTGGGACCAGGGGAGAACTGATGGGAGAAGTAACCTAGGCCAGGTCCCTTTCTGACTCCTCTCTCACTTGCAGCAATTTCTGCCCCAATCCAAATTGAGAGAAAGAAAAAAAGTATGAAAACATGGTTTTTGCAACATGTCACAGCAGTAAGATGAACTAATACATTACATTTACACATATAGAATACCTAGAAGACGCGCTGCTGGCCCAGGAGCGGAGAAACCCCTCCTGGACCTGAGGGAAGGTCCATCTCCCTGCGAAGCAGAGAGCAAACAGTCCAACCCATTTATTTCCACCTGTTTTCCTCCTCAGCCAAATACAAGTTCAACTTTTCTTTACAAGGCCACAAATCAAAAACCCTAATACAAATAAAACGCAAATCTGATTTTATGATATCACAATAAAAATCAGTTTTGCTGATCACGCGCGACACGGACCACACAGTACAACTCCCCATGCTTTCCCAAGCTCCTGCAGGTGGCCTCACCATCATGTCTTTGTAACCACCAACAGCAAAGTTTCGCTCACAGCAAAATCTCAATTAATATGCCAAGTCAAGGAAGAGCAGAATTAAATCTGCCAATGTGAACACAGCAAAGTGCTATAAAACACTAGCTGCTACACACAAGCAATGGGGAAGGGCTGAAAGGGCTTAAAAATCTGAACAGCCAGAAACGAGAGCAGCCCAAAGCCATGGAGCAGCTCTGCAGGGCTCACCTGGCACAGGCTTACATGTTTCTGGCCACATCCCCTCACACCATGCCAGCTTTCCCCTGTGCCCCTCTCCCAGCTCCAGCAGGCACCAACCAGTGCAGAATGGGGCTAGTCTGGAGCAACTCGTATGTCCACTGTCCAGCTGGCAGCTGCCATCCTGATGCTTCTGCCCACTTGTCTCCTCGCTAGGGACAAGTCTAGGGACAAAATAGATTTTGAAAAACAAAAAGGAAAAGGAAAAAAAGAAACATTGTATATCTCCTTACCCCTTTTATTGACCACTCTGAAATGAGCCTGAGGAGCAAGAAGGGACAGAAAGCACAACGCATAAACCTCACTTACTCAGGAAATCAGATTAAAAACCACACCATCAACTACCAGGGAAGCTCAACAAGACCAGGGAGCAGCTCAGATTGATTATTCTTTTCTTTAAAAGGCAGCTGCCAGGGTGAGACAAAGGTAAACACTGAGGCTGAGCAGAAGGCAAAGACATTGCAGGGAGAGCATATATTGATTATTAAAAGTCAAGAATATATTTATTTCTATATGTATACAAAAATCGTACATATCCAGGTATGTCTGGAAAGGGCAGCCAGGAGATTTCTTTGAAGCCTCCCTGAACGAACAAAAAAGCATCACTGTTTTAGACTTTCTAACTGCTAAATAGCAACTGACCAGCCAACATTCCTGTTGTTATGTGGCTAAAACCACTGTGCTCCAGGAGACGAACACACACATCATACAAATCATACCTCGTCTCCTAGTAACAAGGCAAGGTAACAGATGTGCAAAGCTGAGGGGAAAAACAGACTTTAGTCTTTTTATTGCAAAAAAATAAATGGAACAAAACTGACAAATGACTAGCTACTCATTATTACATGATCCTCCTGTAATCTTCTTGAAGCTTTTTATCAGAACTGTGCATGTGCAAAGAAATGAAGAGTTAATCTCATGGTTGGTGGTAGATTTTAGATGATCGATAACCTCTTATTGGAAGAACAGATATAAAATTACAAAACATAACAAAACAAAACCAAACCAAAAAACCAAAAACAAACAAACCAAACAAAAAGAGGACATTGTTAAGGACAGACTATCATTTCAAATCATGTACCCAGCAAAACAGGGAACAAGTTAATATCTATTATTTGTTTACTCTATATTTTATGTTCTGACAACTACATTCACCTGCCAATGAAACAAAGGAAAAGTCAGCTTGCCTAACTGCAACACTGGTATCTGATGCAGGCACTTGCGTTGCTGTATATTCATACTATCAGTAGTTGCATGCACCAAAAATAAATTTTAAAAAACCGAAGAAGATGCAATGAATCACTCAACCCACAGTGGAGCAAGCAAAAGAGCCTTGTTTTTTTGAATGGAGTAATATCTTTTAAATAACCAACAAAAGATGTACGATTACTAATCTGTCTGAGAGCTGTGCAAGTGCATCATGTTATCTGGTCCCCAAATAACACCACTAAAGGTGAAATGATACACCAGCCCATGGAAATGGAGATTTATAGAGAACCCTGTTACATCCAGGGACACTCTGTGGTTTGCAATATGTATTTTTACAATTTTCTCCTGTGCAGATCTGACTGGTTAGGAAGACAGAACACTCGGGGTACTTTTGTGAGCCATGCAGGTTTGCCATGTATTTCAACCTAGTCCAAGTCACCTGAAAGGAAACGGAAGTGATTTTTAAAAGATTACTTCACAACTCTCCTTAAGTTTTCAACATTTTAAGCCCCATCTCTGCTAGCACCCAGCATTCCCTTCTCATATAGCAGCAGAAAAATTCCTCTTATGCACTAGTAAGGCATATAGGTGCTACTCTACAGACCATGGCTACTTTAAAATACCAATTTTGAAAAAGCTGTACGAAACAGTGTTCATTAATTATTATTTCCCCCTGCATGTGCAGTCACTACAGGGGCACTGCAACTTTAAAGCTTGATTGTTCCAATCCACTAGGAATGACCTTAAAGGCATTAAGACAGCAAGGGGGTTTTATCCCTGTTCTGGTGCAAGAGAAACTTTTGAAAACCAAATACCTTTTGAGAAAATGGAAGTAGCTCTGCTGTCAATCACCTCTGCTGCCAAAATATATTCCTTTAAGAACTCAGCATCTTTGCTCTCTTAGGCTTAAGCAAACTAAACAGAAATTTTTGCCCTGGTCATACAAATTTCTGAAAGTTATTTTAGAAACTCCCCCTTAAGACCTGCAGTAAAAATAAAGAGAGAGGTTTAAATCACTTGCATGGTTTAAATGGTGGCAAAAAAAGGTTAAACCCTCCAAATAACTTCAGCTACTTAAACTGGGTAATTTTTCTACTAAACAACAACAAAAAAATTTCCTCAATAAAACTAGATGAATGGGTCTTTAGAGATCTTTGACTCAGCCATTTCATACCGCATGTTCAATAAGTGTATTAAATTTCACTGTACTAATAATAGGTTATAATTACTATTATCATCATCAACAACAGACAGGCAGTGCTGACCATTCCTTTAAGCACAAACACTTCGGAGTTTCATCCTCGGGCTGCATGTCCTCAGAGTGTTCTGCTCTGGAACCACACCAGGAGAAAACCCAGAATCGAGCCACAATGAAGTGGGGAACAGGGGGAGCTGGAAGTTCAACTCAATTAAATCTATCAGAAACAAATATGAAAGGTGTGAGGTGCCTTTTTCCACTTTCATTTTATTTTCATTATCAGAAAATGCTTTGAATGCAAATAGAACTTATTTATATGAGGTCACTGATGGGAGTTGTATATTTCTTCCAAAACATTTAGAAAAGAGGAAAAAAACCTCGAAAGCTGAAACCATAAACTATGACGTGCGCATTTATTCACAGTTGACTTTGCAAGTTCCAATTTGGTTTTTATCAGGACAAAACCTCATGGTCTCATTTCCTTCAGTTTCCAATGAACTTCATTATTAAAACATAGAGTTTAAAATAGACCATGACTTCACCCAAAAAACAAAGGTAGTCTTTGTGCAAGGGGAACCACAGTTGTATGCTCTGAATGGTGCATAACACCACACAGCTTTAGCAAGAGCATGAGCCAGGCCAATTATTTTTTTTTTATATGTAATTCTTAATTTTTAATATATATATATATATATGCATCCATCCATTATACATATATATGTACACACATACACCGTGACAGTCACTCCCTTTAATAACTTCAAATTTAAGGAGACATAGTTTGCTGGTGTTACAGTAATTGTTCATGATTAATTTTATGTATCATCTTTTCAAGAAAAATATGAATATAAATCTATTCGCAAATAACATCACTGAACAATTTTCTTCCCAAAATCCCTGTCACTGCTGCAATAGCAGACAGTGCACAAGAGAAGCACACTGTGCTCAGGTCTGTGACATTCTGAAGTCATCAGTGAGGAGAATGAACCTCTGCAATTAGCTGAATATGTGTGTATGTATGATGTAGGCAACTTACCATCTGCATTTCCAGGGATTTCAGTTTTTTGGAAGCTCGGGGATGTGGAACACCAGGGCTTGCTCTTGGTGAGAGCACTTTGATAGCAGCTTGTTGGACCAGTGGCTAGTTTTAATTTTATTTTTCCTACAAAGGCACCCAACAATCCCAAAGGAAAGCAGAGCCCATCGAGACAGTCACTGTACAAATACTTACTAAAAACAGGCTTTGTTCAAACAAAGAATGCTTGAAAATGAAAGGGAAAAAAAAAAAAAAAGAAAAAAGGAAAGTGTTGCCAAGGTTTCACAGCGGGAACAGAACTGTAGCATGGAGTCCTGGCCAGTGTCCTACCCGGCTCCTGGGACAGGGCTAACTCCCTTCAGCGCCAGTTAGTGAGCTGGTAGTATTGTTTCAAACAAAAAGAAGTGAATAGGAGCCTTTGTTCTCCCACTCCACAAAGTAAATAACTGAAGTACACGTATTCTTGGTGCACACAACTCCTCCACACGGGAGAGGCAGGGGAATTCTTGTGGGAATCCCCTACTAAAACACTGGCAGAACATCACTGGCACTACAGAAAGCAAATCTGTACATTAGTCACAGCCCGACGCAAACAGAATGCACAATTCTGCAGGGGAAAAAAGTGAAGAAGCACACAGAGACTGACACGGTGCAGAGAAGTTAGTATCATCATAGCATTTCATGCAAGAAGTAGTAAAAAGAACAGAGTATTATCCCATATGGATTCAGTTGCACTGAGCAGTAAGTGTATTTGAAAGAAATCAGGTTTAAATCAGTTCTTCCAAGAAAAACCTCAAGTTTTTCAAAGAATGTCAATCCTCTTCATGGCACGCTGAAAGAAGGTCATCCCACTGCTGCCACATAAGGTTTAATAGATCAAAGATTTTTGTCTTCCACAAGTAGAAGAGCCTAGGATTGATTTTCAAAACCCTATTAAAAATTATTTTTAAAGATGCTTGTTAGCACATGGAAAGAGGCAGGTGGGCTCATATAAGGATTTATATCAAAGTAACACTATCCAGAACAGAAACCATATTTCTTTAAGGATCTATAATGCAAATATGGGATGTCCAAAACAAGGGCCAATTCCCATCCAAATTCCATAATACAGCAGCCTTAGACAAAAAAAGTGGAAGGTTTCATTGAATTAACATCTATTTTCCATGACTGAAGGTGACAGAACCCTGCAATAGAATCATAGGATCGCTAAGGCTGAAAAAGACCTGGAAGATCATCAAGTCCAACTGCCAACGCAGCACCACCATGTTCACCACTAAACCATGTCCCCAAGTGCCACAGCAACATTTTTTGAACACTTCCAGAGATGGTGACTCCATTGCTGCCCTGGGCAGCCTGTCCAATGCTTCACTTTCAGTGAAGGATCTTTTCCCTAATATCCAATCAACATCTCCCCTGGTAGGGAAGAGGTCATTTCCTATTGTCCTGTCCCTGTTGTCTGGGAGCAGATCACGATCCCTCTCTGGCTGCCCCCTCCTGTCAGGGAGTTGTGGAGAGAGAGAAAGTCTCCCCTGAGACTCCTTTTCTCCAGGCTGAGCCCCCCGAACTCCCTCAGCCACTCCTGGTGCTCCAGACCCTTTCCCAGCTCTGTTCTCTTTCCTGGACACACTTTCCTCCAGACCCTCAAGGTCTTTCTTATCATGAGTGGCCCAAAACTGAACCCAGGTCTCGAAGCACAGCCTCATCAGTGCCCAGCACAGGGGAAGAATAAGAGACTTCCCCTCTGGGCTTCTTCTGGGTTCGTTGCAGTGTCTCCCGCTGGAGCAGGCAGAATGCTACGCTGCTTTCCTCTACTCAAACATCCAACTGGACCGCCAGAGGTCTTCCTTCTCTTACTTAGTTTCCAAATTAATTCAGAAACACCAAAAATGGTGTTAAAACAATTTACTCTGCAGAAATTTGCACAGTAACAAAGACCCTGTGATTATATCAGCAATTTTCACATGGACTATTGCTCTACTTCTGATTTATGAAACAAGCTTTAACATTCAAAGCTTTATTCTGCAGCTTTTGCAATTAGCTGTACATATGCATGCTTTCATGGAAAAGAAAGCAAAAGTCTTTTTGTTTAATTTTTCCTTTCAATTTATCCTTTGCCGTAGAGAAAAAGGTTACCATTCACTCAGTTGCTCATTTCTCCACCAGGCCTAAGAGATACAAATGCCCTCATTTCCTTGCCAGGAACCAGCAGCAGCACACTTGCTTGACATGGCAAATCCATGTATCTCGCTCCACACCAAAGGAAAAGTTAAAGCTTTATAGATACAAATGTAAAAACAAAAAACCAAAAAAAAAACCCCAACCAAACAAAATTCTACTAATTTCAGTATTGCATTGATCAAAAATCAATGCCCGTACAAAGATCTGCAAAATTCAAATCAACTCAAGCCTGTAGTTTCGTCTTGGATTTTGGAATGTGTTCAATCATAATTAATCAGGCTTAATAATAATCTTATTATACAAAAGGTGTTTTTCAACACCCCCCAAAATCCCAAAGCACTTCATGAAGTAACATTTCCGTTCACATGAAACAATATATACATGAAACAATATATACAGACATTCGAACACCTCCCAGCTGAGATTTTGCAGGTTTTTGCTGAAGGGACTCAGACAAAGAACTACAAATCAAGAGACTTCAGTTCTTTGAATTTTGCCAGCTGCTATTTTGGGCACTGAGCATGGCAATTCAGAGAGCACTGCTCTGTGACCAGAGCCTGGCCTGAGATGCTCTGGAGCCAGAACTAGCTCAGTACCTGCAGAAGGAGGATTTACTTTTGTCCTTTGATTTTTCAAATAGCTGTGAAACTACACCCAGGCTTGAGGAACAAGGTTACAGTGCAGTTGTCTTGCTTTAACTTGCCTATTTTATGGCACCCAGGGCTTCTGGTTTGATTGTTGATCTTTTAAGCACAGCCTCTCACATGGGTTTAAATGCTTGGCATAAGACAGTCCAAAGAGCTCTTTGTTGTAGCTTGCTGCCAGGAGGTTTGGATTTGGGCTGGTTATCGTTTGTTCCCTTCATACTAATGACATCCTTCAGACAAACATTTGGCAATGCAGTCTTGGCTCAAAAAACCCCACATTTTCTCAAGGAAACATCCTTCCATATTGTTAAACGAATATGAAAAATGAGGATCTCTGTATGAAAAAGGTGGAAAATTACTGTATTGGTAATGAAACAAAGCAAAACTCGGACCTGTTGGACTACAGGAAAAAAAGTAGGGCACTATTGAAGATAGAAAAGGCAGAACACCACTTTCAAGAAATTCCCAGGTTTCCCACAGTGAGAAAATGTGTATAAATTGAGTCAAACAAACCACCCATGCCCTCAGGTAATGCCAACAGCACTAAAACAGAGCCACACTGAACCACCCCATGACTGGTGTCCCACTCCACTCTTCCCCGACCCGTAAAACACGATTTTCCACACAAGTAATTTCACGTTCACATTAAGGTTTTGTTGCCCTTGGAACATTGTGTCACATTTTGTTGCCTTTGGAACATTGCAGTCTTCTGCCTGCCTTCAAGAGCTGTTCAGATCCTCTTTAATCCAAAAGAAAATAATTGTTATGCATCTTTTGCCCCCTTCAGCAGTACACCTTGAGAAGATTCTGGATATTATTTTTTTTTGTGAAACAAGTTGATTTTAAGAAGAACAATTTTCTGGACACTTGGAGTAAACCTTGCACAGCGGACAGAGCCCCAGGATTGCTGGAAGTGGTCCTGCAAACACACCACGACACAGCTCCTCCAGAGTCCCACAGGCACCCAGGAACTGCATCTGAGGCAGCAATAATCTGCTGTCACTTCAACAGATGTTTAAACAGGACTGAGCTTTATCATCAATAAATCTGTCATGCTCACTTAGCTTTGCCTCTAATCAGGGATGCATACCCCCCCCTCCCCCACTCAATTTCAAATCTCTTTTGAACACAGTTTAAAAGCTCCGTTTGTCTCAGTTACTGCTCTATGGTTTTGGTCTAATTCTTTAATGGGGTTTTGAGACAAAACTGAAGTGAAACAAAAGAATTGACCATGAACATTATAAGAAAAGTTGTGAAAAAAGTGTGAGAGTGAAAAATAAATGATTTGGGGAACAGATGGTAAGGGAAGAGGGAGGGCAGCAAAGAACATGACAAATGCATACCAAGGCCTGTAAACTATTTCATTTCAGCTTGGAGGATTTGTAATTGCTGTCAAGATTGTGGTAAGGCACTAGGGCTCCACCACACGAACAGGTATCAAAACCACTCACCTTCTGATGAGTTTAACAGGGTAAGAAAACACCCTTCTGAGGGTCTTTGCTCCCACTGCTAATCTCTCATTAAACAAGAGTACAGAATCATGGAAGGGCCCTAAAGGCTCATCTCATTCCACCCTCTGCCATGGGCAGGGACACCTTCTACTGTCCCAGGTTGCTGCAAGCCCCATCCAAACTGGCCATGGACACTCCCAGGGATGGGGAGTATCGTTTGTACACACCCTTCAGATTTTACAAGTACCATATGAAAACATTTTGGAAATAAGATGTTCTGAATTTTTTTCTAAATCAACATAGAAATACAGAATTTTTCATGCAGGACCACTCATGTTTTCATCCTTAAGCATCAAGTGTCATCTGGTGGATGGACACAGAACTGCACCAAAGAACCTCAAAAAAATTTTACTGGGGAGGAAAAAATACATGAATTAAACAGAGACAATATTTACCTACGGCCTCAGAGATGCAAAAAATATAAGTCCAAATCTCTGCCAGGTGCAGGTATTTAGAAGAGGATCAGCCATAAGATTCTTACAACACATCCCGGGATTTGGTGGACTTACCTCACTGAAATTTGAGAAATGCAAAAATTTTATGACTTACTGTCTGTAAGCTACTAAAAAGCTGTATGCCTCCAACAAAGACGTTGAAAAATCTCAGTCAAATACTTATTTAGTGTTTTAATCTCATCTGAGATCCATAAGTAACTGCCTGAATCTGGAACTGGAGCTTTAAAGGAAAACAGTCACCTTGGGTGAAATGTCAAGCTGTTTTCCCTCACGAAGAAAAAAAATCCCAAACCTACAAGACAAAACCCAAGCCGAAAAACATATTAGATTTAATATCAGTAATCAACAAAACCTGAAAATCCATTTAATTCAGTTTTAGCCCTGGTATTCGGACTGCACAGAGAGCAGATGTAATGAGTGGGACTGACAGAGAGCAGCAACGCTGACCTATCTGGGTCAACTCCAAGTAAGAGACCAGAGATGTCAATATCTTTACTGACTATGCCATATATTTCAGCCAGACAACAGAACCAAACACTGTCACTATCTAGCCTCTACAAACATTTCTAAGCTATCTATAAACTGCTGTAGAAATCCACAACTGAGCTACACTTCAAATCCTGCAGAAATCAGCCTTTATCATGACTGCCATTAAATAAACATTAAAAAAACAATGAAGAAAAAAATACAGACTTCCAGTTTTTGTGGGTTTTTTGTTTAAACAAACTAGCTCAAATCCTGCAATTGTGACATCCAGCTCTTAAAAATACATTTAATGCATTTCAAAAGGAAGAGAAAAAAAAAACTGGGCACTACAGTTTAATCAATACCAGCAAGTTGAAATGAAGACTCCATGCCACATCTTGAATAGGCCAGCTGTGTGCAGGGAGTGGGGACAAATTCAGAATCAGCTAAAGATGCAGCAACACATTTTCATCGCTGAAAACCAAACCCACTACAAGTCAGAGCCAAAACAAGGAAGTGTAACAATCTAAATCCAGCTGCTGCATATTCATAGAACTACAGAATCACATATGGTTTGCATTGGAAGGGACCTTAAAGACCACCACATTCCAACCCCCCCACCATGGGCAGGGACACTTTCCACTAGACCAGGTTGCTAACATAGAAAAGAGAAACCTATTTGATAAATGCAGTCCTTATGAAGAAAAATCTTGTTAATTACATTTCTTTTATTCTGGACATTAATTACACATTCATTCAATAGACACATTTACACAAGTCTATTACCCAGCTGTAACACCACCTAAAAATACATATAATTAAGAAGCATCATTTTAAGCAGAACTCTGATTACAAATCCAACAGTAACTTGAACATTACCACCATATTTCCAGCTCATGCTCCCTTTCGGATAAGCATTTTTCCAACAGATTCCCTTTCTCTGGGAATCTCTGGGCATGCAATCTGGGTGATCAGCTCTAGTCCTGCACTGGTTACCCACTGACATTAGAAGACATCCAAGAAGCAATATCCAGGCAAAGCACTGCCTCCTCTGCTCAGACAAGGCTTTATCTTGCTCCAGCCTGTGTTAATCCCTGGAAGTGTGACCTCTCTCCAATATATCTATCTGGCAGCAGAACCATCGGGGGAAAACGATAAAATTCCTTTGGGTCGTGTCTTTTAGCACCAAAGTTGCTGAAAACCACACTCTACTTCTAAGTGAAATAATTGACAATCATCATCACTACACCAGACTGAAAAATAAGGATTTGGATTTGAAGGTCTGCCACAAGCCTTCTCAGCAATGGCACACCACTGCAGTCCCCAGCATCAACTTAAAAAAATCCTTAAACCACCATCTGATTTTCAAGTCTTAAAAAATTAAACAAACAAAACCGAAATGGAAGTTACAGAATCACATTTGAACTACTCCCCCTTTTATAACTGTGCTCCCCTTGGAAACATTACTCCTCTTACTAACATTTTAAAAAGAAAAAACAATTTTATTTCATAAAAAAGTATTTTAAGGCCTTTACTGCAAATTATGATTCTGCAGTATTTTTAGAAACTAAGGCAAATGTCATTTAAACATCTTTAATGCATTTCAAAAGATAGATCAATATATTGATTTACTAATCAAATGGATATTCGATTAAGTCTCATCTTATTTTCCCCACTACCTGGTGAAATAAAAAACCAGCTTTTAATGCCAAATGCCTCCTCAATAGGTGCCTGAAGGATTCCCTGTGGGATGCATGCTTCTAAGGAGTGACAATGACGGATTTTGTTATTTATCATATCACCACACCCAGAATTCTTCAAGATACACCAAGAGATTACATGCTCAAAAGTCTCATTTAATGCATAAGATTGCTTCTTCCACCACAAGATAGAGGAACATAAATTCAGTGGGGGGTGGGGATTAAATGAAATAAAATTAAAAATCGGGGAAACAGCAGCACAGAGTTACCGTAACTACACAAACACAATCTATCTAAACCTCAAGTTATCGTAACTACACAAACACAATCTATCTAAACCTCAATGTTTTGGATATAAAACTAAAAGTTTTAGAGGGCTGAAAGTAATGCACCAAAATGTGCATTTTTGCAATCTGATCTCCAGAAGAATCTGAAGATCAAGGCTAAGTTCAGCTCAAACTGCAGTAAGTCAGGGTTTATGAACTTTTATTAGTCAGCCAAGCAGATGCCACAGCAGAAACATCTTGGGAAAAGATGTCATCAGGAATATCCTGGAGCTTCCACAGAACTGGAATATGTCAGAGGGAAGAGACCAAGAACACTGAGAAACGGAAAAAAAAAATTGGTAGGTTGATGCTGAGCCACATCAGTAGGACTCAAGGATTCCTCAGGCACTGTGAAGTGGGACAAACAGATGACCAGAACTCAACAGGAGTTTGATGTTCATCCAATAAAGCTGATGGAATAGACTGGGAAACAGGAGACAGGATAATCTAATGTGTTCGGCAGATTTGGAATATACTCTTAGCAGCCAATACCTTCGTGGTTGGGAGACCCAAGCAATGTAGGTGTAAAAGCAGATGTAGGGGAATCAAACAGGCGAGTTTAAAACCTGTGCTCTCAAGGTTTAAAATTTTTACGAGCATTTCACCAAACCTCTCCCACATTACAGGCACCACCTATGACTCCTGGGTTTCTGACCCTCCATCAAAGAGAGAGGAAACCACCACCCTATAGAGGCTCTGCTGTCATCAAAAATCATTCAGCAAGATCCTGCTCAATTCTCCATGGTGAAACCTAATCCAACAAAGAGGGAGGAGAGAAAAGGGAGCAATAAAACAGTGCACACTGGGCAGCTGGACGCAGCTCACCTGCGGGTTCCTTACAGCCTTGGATGAATCAGCTCAAACCCAAAATGCAACACTTTGCACAGAGGAGTGGGGTGGAACATCCCACCCTCGGGTATATTGCCATGACACAACATTTTAACAGTTCAAACAAGGAAAACAGTGGCACAACTCTGAATACAGTTTCTGAACAACTAGAAATTCTGTTGCAAACCATAAGAAAATTTCAGTATCTATGGAGGCCATTAATTCTGTGAGCCCATGAACCCTCCAGCTTTAAGACACAATTGAATTTTTAAACAATTGAGTGTAGGGGGAAGAAAAGAAATAATAAAACCACCTCTTGCTGCCAGCTATTACATAACCATTTGCTACAAAGGTTTTCAGTCTGTGGCCACAACCCCGAATTAGATGGACAAGTAACACAGCAGCTCTCCTACCCTCAAAATTTGCTTCAGCAGTTTCTTTGTCCTAAGAAGAGGATTAACAGTTTTTAAAATAACTTTTGGGACTTGCATGGTCTGGGAAATACCAAAAAAACACCAGACTATCCTTTCAAGTGAATAAGAAAAGCATCTGTTCTGCATTCCAAGTGAAGCAACGTTTTTGACTGCACAACCATCAAGATCAAGCAGCCATAACTCCAACCAAAGACCCAGTTCCAACAACTCTACACAGTATGGATGAGACAGGATTTTTTAAAATTACTATTTTACTATTTTGAGGAAATCTTACTCTTCCCTAGCTGTGAGCACTTGCACTTCCACCAATAAATTAGGAATGGCAAAGCAAGGCATGTATTTGCATAAGATAAAACAAATTTTAAGAAATGCATTTCTCAACCGCACAATAATTAGAGGGGGACTTCTCCCCCCAGTGTTGATATCTGGCTCTGCATTTCTACAGCCAAGAAACAGGCTGTAAGAATTTCAATAGCAATTAGTAAAACAGATCCGGGAGAGCTCAGCAGGCAGCACTGTTTGTTCCTCCATGGGAAACTTCACTCTGCATGAATGACTCCCACAGCCAGTGAGAGCGATTCACAGAGGTGAAACACCTGGCTCCAACAGGAAATTGGAATGGCTGAGATTTTCCTCCAGGCCAAATTCATCTACCCCCAGTCAGGGGCTTTGCAGATATTCAACAAAAAAGGAAAAAATGGGAAAAAATTTAAATGGAAAAACCATATATGTTACTTCAGCACAAACCCCTAAGAGTTCCAACATGCAGCTATACACTACTACAGGCTGGGCCTTAATTACTGTCAGTTTTTGTAGGTTCAGCCACAAATCCAGTAAAACCATGTCAACCAACAGCACAATTTTACCGATGGGGACACATTCCCCTGCTCCATCCAACTTAAGAGGGAATACAATGCCCAGCTTGCACTGGGTTATGTGTTCAGCTATCCCATGTGGGTGCAGACCCCCCTGCTCTCCTGGCAGCTCACCAGCAGCAGCATGGAGCTGCAGTGCTTGACCCAAGGGCCAGAGCACTACCAGATCCCTGGGACTCCAGACACCTCTCCAAAGGTGTGGCCAAGGTGGGCTTGTGTGAGGAAGCTCTGTCCTCCACTGAGAGCCTCCATGAGGAACCTTGCATATTTCTCCCCCAAAGGGTGCGAGAACTGAGTACACTCTCATCCCGTCTTTCCCAGAAACACTGCAGCCAGCCCAAGGCACGATGCTGGATTGTAACAGCAAAATCCAGGAAAAAAAACAAACCCAAGGGAAACTGAGATCTGGTGGTATTTTCATTCACTGCTCTGCAGAGAGATCACTCCTTCCTTTACCGTATTTATTCAGCTCTCTGTTGATGTTACCCTGGAGAACTTTCCCCGTATTTCTGCAGTGCCCACAGGTTAATCTCCCAGAGCGTTTTTTACAGGTTTCCTCTTTTACAAATTTCAGATTACTTATTAATTTTTACTTTAAAACCTTCCTTCTTCAAAGTCTCTTCCTACGTCCCTATCAGGTTTTTTTGCACTGTACTCACTTTTTCCTTCTTTTCTATCTCAGTCTTCTATTCTACTACTTCATTCCCTTCAGTTTTTACACAAACATTTTTATTCAGCTTTTTAAAGCTGTGGGTGAAATTCAAATCACAAGCCCCCATCAGACACATAGGGTCAGTGGCAGAAAACACAGTATCTCTGTAGATCTCATTCTGGAAGTGACAACCAAATTACACTTAGCAGGTGATTCCTATCAAACATGATAAACCTGTGTTTGGAGGCTTCTTTGGTCTTCCTTTCACAGTTCCTTGCCCCAGTGTTTGGTACATTAACTTTCACCCTATTCCAACCTCAAGGCCCAAAATGATTGCTGAAGTAGCAAGAATCCCATGAATGTAAATATTTGCTCAGGGTAAAGTTACCAAGAGAAAATTTCTGCTCAGAGTCTGCAAGCCCAAAAAGAAAGAATAAAAAGAGGCCAAGAGTTTAAGAAAACTAGAGCCCAGTGTTAAATTCCTTCATTATAGTCAGACACCTGCCTGTTTTTCAGAAGCATAAAATACTGCCTGCTTTTCAGAAGTATAAAATAAAGAGGAGAAACCTCTGACATCCAAGTGATATTTAGATGTCATCCTGTCTTCCAAAAAATACTAGGACTACTGGGTTCTTCAGACTTTTAGAAATTAGATTCTTTAATATCAAGACTGGTTTCCTCCAAAAATCTCCATCCAGATTGCCACGATGCCATGTACAGAAGTGTATGCTGCTTGCACACACTGTATCCAAATGCTCCATCCCAAGGATAGAGGTTGGGCTTCCAATAACAGGCTGACATCTAACCAGTGTCAGCTTTGGACCCTGTGTTAGTGTTTTAGCCATTCACATTAATTAACTAGCTCAGTGAGAACCAAAAATTAACCGTAAAGGTACTACTCTTTTAGCAGTGGTTCTGTATACTTCAGCGGAGATTATTCAAAATGCTTGAAGAGAGAAAAATGGCAAATACAATGTGTAATTGATTCATTCAATAGTCCAGCATAAAAATGCTCTCTTCTTGAATATTCATTAAACAAAAGAACTTCTATGAAACAGCATCAAGTTAGATGAATAAAGAAGAAATAAAGAACTAGAACAATCTTTCCAAGGGGGACATTTCAGGATTTTAAAATGCAATTCCAGTAAAGTAATTGCCTAACTCTGAGCTCTCTAGAAAGTCACCAGCATTTAAGACACCAAAGTTGGTAACACTTGACATATTTCTTTGAGACACAAAACATCCTTCTCAGGCTATTGGTGCCCAGCATGAGTACAGAAAGGAACCAACAATGGTCATTCTGACCAGCCTCTTGGGGATGCTGTGTGACAGTAAAGCCAGATTTACTAGCCCCACCACTAACACACATTACCTCATTCAGGCAGTACCAAGATTCCTAACGAAGGAGAAAAATCTCATTTTTGCACTCCTGCAACTTTTTTATGCCGATGGTTAACTGTGAAAGAGCTGCTGGTTTTTAGAGTTCATAACCATAAAATTGATTATACTAAGAGGGAGAGAAGAAAGACTGAGGGACAAAAGTATCGTGCCCATATCTGAAAGGTTGCTCAAATGGCCTGGCTTCAAGGAAGGAATTTCATCCCTCTGTTAATGGAGGGACTATAGATGAGGAGTTGATGAACTCACTTTGCTGAGCCCCTCAAGGATCCTGCAGGGAGTCCTGCATGACATGACTGAGATTATGCTGTGTCAACAACCTCCTCTTCTCAGCCTTCCACCTCAATTCTTCACTTAGCCCTCTCACAGCAGTTAAATCACTGGCTTTCTGTCCCACACAAGGGTCTTAACCCTAGGCAAATAGCAAGAAAACGCAACCCAGAAAATAAGGAAGCAGGTAATACCAATAAACTCCTTCACAGAAAGACAAAAATAGCAACAAAAGTCAGTAACACCAGAAGAAAAGGCAGGGAGAACAGCATTTTGTGAGGTAGTGGTCAGGGACCACAGAGGCAACGCGCTTTAAATAACGCCACTTAAATTCAACAAGTTAACCCTGAGAAGCCAGGCCGCAACTGCAGACCTGGGTATTTCTCATAGAAGGATGTGGTGACCACTGCCAGAAAAAGCAACGGCCACACCACCGAGGCAGCGGAGGTGAGCATGAGGCTGCCACGCCAGTTGGCATCACCGGCGGGGGCACCACGCACCAGCACATCTTCTCTGCACAGGCTGGCACAGCACTCGCCCGGTGCCCAGGTAAAGCAAACACTGGGTATTGCAGTACCAGGAGCTCCAAACAACAGGCAGCACAGATAGAATGAACGGCCACAAACTGTGAAATAAAACCCAAAGACCCATAACATTTTAAGATACTGCAAAGTATAAAATGCAAATCTAGTTGTACTAACCCTTGCTTTTAGGAGCTGGCTGGGAATGGGAGGGGGGAGAGTAGAGGGAGGGGAAAAAAGTTCCCCTGGAAGCACTTTCCAGTGTACCTCACCATTGTTCCACCAACAAAGGCGTCTCAAATTTCACCACTCATAACCTCCAAACCAGCCAGAGTTCCACACTGTGACTTGACTGCCTCCCAAATGCTCCAGAGAATGCAACACTGAGCTGCAGACATCTATTTTCAATTTCACATGGATTTTCACCACGGAGGTCTGGGGTCCTGTGCTCGGGGGTGCCAGGCTCAGTTCTCAGGTGGGAGTTCAAAGGGGTTGACAAAAGACAAAAAAAAATGAGAGCCCTGAGAGCTGGTGACGGGCATGCAGCATGGCTCGAGAGCTGTCACATCATGGAAAGGAGTTCAATGATATTCCTTCCTATTTTCCCTCTCCTCTCTCTCACTCATGTCCAAGTCCATCTTAGCTCAAGCTGTGTCATATACTCTGTTCCCACACCTGAGAAATATATGAAGTCATGTTATTTTTTACTTAAAAGGAACTTTCAGCTAGTTCAGAGAATTTGGAGCAAGAGACATATTTTCAAAAGAGTATCAACATTCATCATTATGTAAGAATCGCAAGTCGTTATCGGTCTCTCGAGTGAAATATCAAATTTCACATTAAAATTTGATAATGCCAACACAAATGTATACCACAGTAGTTATTACTGCTTTTAATCTGCCCCTGTTCACTCTACTCAAACAAGTTAACATCTACACAATCAATGGCTCAAATGTCTAACACAATTATCTGTATCCAGGGAGCTAGAAATATTCATTACTTAGGTTTTACCAGTCACCTCTTTTAGTTTCAAATTGAGTTTTCGGTAAATGAAGAATTTAAATTTAAAAATTAAAATGTAAATTTTAACAAAACAGCTTGAAGAAGAAAATTAATCTTACTCAAAAGCTTTTCACAAGTTCATAGCTTTAGCAGAAACCAGTGTGCAGTCAGAGGAATCAAAGCATTAATCACATAATCGCTGCGTGTACACTCCTTGCCCTTTCAATTCTCACACAGACCACTGGGTCACACTCATGGACCAAAGCGGGACCATTATTGATCTCCAGTAATCTTATCAAGATCCCCCAAAAAAAAGGCCCAGACAATCTGGAAAAAACCCCATGGATCCATAATTATTGAGCTTGGTCAGCAGGAACAGATACACTTCAGTCAGGAACATTCAGTGCTCTTTGAGCTTACAGACATGTGGGAAGACAAAGCTGTTCCCAAAACCTCCTGCAGAAGTCAGCTCTACATTTTTCATCAAAAACCAGTAGGAAATGGTTGGACTTTAGGTCATATTTCAGAGGGCAGCACTGCCCACACCACTCCATCTCACATAGCTTGTCTGAGAACAAAGCTTTCTCAAAACCAAACACATTGAACCTGATCAGGGAGCTCAGAGTATAAAACCATTGGAATACTTTGGAAAATCCAGCCACAAAAACTGCCTTGAAAACACTGCAGTGCAAACAATGCACAAGTGAAAAATCATCACCTGGGATTCTGACTTCCCAAGTCTGTCACTCCTGGTGACACAAGGTTTCAACATCCCACTTCTGCCACTACTGACCTAAGGCAGTGTTCCTCATTCTGGATCACACTACAGAAACTCGTCCCACACAAAAAGCCATGAGGACCATCATCACTATGATTCTACTGTTTTTATTGTCTTGAATATAATATTCTCTCTTGCACATCTGAGACAGTCCAAGACCAAATATACTCTGCAGTCCCAACCTTGTCCTATATTATCACCTCAGCCAATGTTGGGAGTTGGGGAGACACCCACAAGAATTGTGTTGGTCAGTATTTCTGTAGCATTAGTACACTACATTGGATTTCCTTAAGGAAAGGGCAACCTAGCGTCAACCCTGTCTTTCTTCCCTGCCTCTATGGAAGATACCTGACAGGCCTTCGAACTGCACACTCGGCAAGAGGCAAAGGTCCTCTGGAAAGAGAAAGTCCCGGCTTCACTTTCAGCAAGAGTTTTAGACATACATTTAAATGCAAGAAGCTGTGCCAAACGAGACTGGACAACAGCAATTCCAGCTCCATTCAAGAACGATGCCAGCCAGGACTATGCACGCAGGGCACATCAGATCAGAGCCACAAGAGCAAGCAAGCTCTACAGATTTCCCTTAGATCACCACACTCTGAGTGCCCCGACTCCGAAAACAGGAATAAAGGTCACTGAAGAACATCAAACACACTCAAGAAAATCACAAACACACACATACAGAGGGTCACATATTGCACCCATCCACAAGCAACTGACATTGCAATTACATATTGTTTGTATTGCAATCTACAAGCAACTGACATGAGAACCCTGGTTCCTTCACTAACAGAGCAGGAGGCTGCTAACATGGGCATTTCAGCTACTGAAGGCTCCAACCCATGTGGGAGGACCAGCCTCTACAAATTAATGTACTGATGATTGGTACCCAAGGAGTTCAGGAGGTGCCAGAAGTCAGATTGCCTGAATACCTCTGGATGCAGAGGGCAGATGGGGAACATCAGCAGCTCTGCAACTCACCATAATCTTTCCTAGGTTGATCCAGCTTTTGCCTACCCAAGAAGCAGGGCAGAAAACCTCCACTTCCTGAAAATAAGAATTTATTTCTTTAAAAGAAGGAGTTCCTTCAAACTCAATCTCATTTTTATCGTTTTTCTTTAGCTTTGTTAAGGTAAGAACACATACAATATAAAGAACTGGGTCACAAGTGAGCTAAATCAGGAACAACCCAGCTTGCTTATTTCAGGGGATATTATAAACACAGCTCTGCCAGATGGAGTATGAACTCTAAAACATCCTCCTAGCGTTGTGAAAAACAGCTTTCTACGAAAGATAAATTTCTTCTGAAGTATGCAAGAATACTTTTATCAATGTATTGGTCGCCATACATAACCCCTTTCCATTCTGCATGCTTCTCAACAAAACCAATTCTGGTCATTAACAATTGCCAATAGTCTCTCCCATTCCTCAGTGCTGCTGTGTATCAGGCACTGCAAGATTCTTTTATGCTGCAGAGCTATTTTCCTTTGTGTTAAAACTCCCTAAAGCTTGCAATGAAACTAAGGTAGAGTATATCCCTTTAACATAGTTAAACCACTCTTAATATTTGGAATGGAAAATGTGACATAGGTACTGAGGTTTAAAAAACAGCTACGATCCATGTGGCCAGTATTCTAAACATGAATCTCATAAAGGGTTTTAGGGCCTTTTTTCCCTCCCCCTTTTTTTTTCTTTGTTTTCACGAGAATGCTGGTTTTATAGACACAGCCAGCTAAACATAACAGACCATTATGGTTCAGAGATTTCCAGTTTGCAACTGGAAATGGTTTACATTTAGAGTACTAACAGTTCCAAAAGGTATTTAAAAAGGAGAGAGGAGCATTTCATAAGGGCCTAAATATAGATTGGCAGGAAATAAATTTAATCTATACAGTTAATAGCAGTCTTACTGAAATGAGTGCTTAACAGAACTGATTTTGTGTAGTTTTAGAACTAAAAATATATTTACACAACTCAGTGCTGCATTCACTCAAACATGGATTCCCTGGCCATTGTGAGCCGCACAGGGACGCCGGGTCCAGGCTGCGTGTGCGGGGGCAGCTCGGGGAATGAGCCCGCACCCGGCGCTTGGGGGGCCGTGGGCAGCGAGCCAGCGCCGCTGCGGGTCCAGCAGGGGAGGGCGGGCCGGCCCCACGGGCGACGGGTTTGCATCAGAACCGCGCCAGCGGCTCGCGGGGGCAGGGAACCAAAAGGAAAAAATCAATTAAAGAAAGAAAGTTAGCTGGGCGCGCCTCCGGGTCCGCGCGGGCTGCTCCGCTCCGCTGGGCCCCCGGCTCCCCCCGGCTCCCCCCGGCGGGGCGGCCCGATCCCCGGGCTCCCCGA
>VZTG01006980.1:33220-87802 GCA_013397845.1 Melanocharis versteri | reverse complement strand
GTTTGGCTCTCTCTGGCCCCGTTTGGCTCTGTCTGACCTCGTTTGGCTCTGTCTGGCCCCGTTTGGCTCTGTCTGGCCCCGTTTGGCTCTCTCTGGCCCTGTCTGGCACTGCCATCTCGTGTTCTCTGCCAGAACTGCTCCCTGATCACACAGAGCTGCCAGCAATTACATTCTGCGTGTTCAGGCATAAGAGTCACATCCCTTTTATGTTTCTTACTATTTTTCAGCTCCCACCAGGGATTCTCCTCCCCTCATGTAGACCAAAGTCTATGTTATTTCTCTGAGATGACTTCCAAAGGGAGTTGCTCTGGACATTCAGCAACTGGGTAATTATATGTACTGGTGAGAGCTGGTAGCTGGGAATTCTGTCCCTATGGAGAAAGACAAAACCACAAGGAACTTACTTTTACAAACTGAATCTTATTTTTGAGACCTGTTACTAGACGACCTCTTGATTACCAGCTAAAAAGAATTAATGCTTTTCCCATCTTAATAAGGCAGGGTAATTTTAGGATACTCCTTAGAGCCAGGTAAGATCACACAATAAAACCTCCCTCCGATGCTGTCCATGGCATGTCAGCACTCTGCTCCCTGATGGAGACATGGGGCTGCTAAACAGGAGAGAGATTTCTGCTCCGCCTCCAGGACTCTGATACGTGGCTCAATAAAGGTTTGTTGCTCATCTGGCAATACCAGGAAGCTGATGTTCCACTGCTGGATCAAACATTTCATTCTTTATCCCTTGATAAAGCTTTGAGCTGCATTCATTTGAATTCTAGGGCAGAAGACACAGAGGAAACAAAGCTAAGCAACATTTGAGATTAGTAGAAGCTGCCTGAATGTTTAATCAATATAATGAGAAATAACTGTCATAGTTAGGAGCAGTCTCACCACCAGAAATTAAGGGGGAAATGTTTGTTATTATGGAACTGCCAAATGGAGTGTTTTCCCTTCATTTGAGTTAGCAGGTATCTGACTGCTGAGACAATGCTGAATGGAAAATTTCTGTGTAAAAACTAGGGAGTAAGGTCTTGTGGAGAAGATATAGAAGAAACTATATCAAGCAATATGAAGAAGTGTATAGTTAAATGAATTGTTTCCTATTCTCTCCTTAAACTTAATAATGGAGAATTGTAATTCCTCAAATAATTACTGTTTGAAAAGCAGATATGATCATTTTCAAAAAAATATTTTAAAATGCTGTTATGTAATTGCTAGTGAGAATTTATTTTTAAAAGTTTTGCTCTTTCACCTTTTTTTTCCTCTTATGATTGCTTTAAAACCATATACTAAATCATTGGTATGGAAGTTTCTCCTGCCTGTTAAGCCTGCTACAATATTTTGGCCTAGGACATTCACAGCCTGAATGTCCATCTGCTGACGTTTATTTTAAAAGTAACATCAGAGATGCTTCAAATACATTAAATTGTTCAAAATTCTTGCAACAAAAAGAAAATCACACGGGTATATGTTTGGCCTACATAGAGTGTCCTTCTAATATGACACTTGATTCAGTCAAAAGCCACAGTATTTGGGGGTTCTGACCTGAAAGTAGTTTTCAGCTTAGTTAAATCCTTATTCTCGTGAGGCTGGCGCAGGTCTGGACATGCACTAACTCACCTTAAACTCACCTCATCCACACGTAGCTAACTCAAGCTTTGCTCACATATGTAACTTTCACCTGCAAGTAACACGAAACATACATTGTCCTAGTTAGATATCGTATCGATTTGGTCTAAATTTTAAAATTTTCCTCAGGTTTTCTCCAGCACAGTCACAAAAATCAGCTTGCATTACACTGCTCTCACTCAGTGTATTACCTTTGCTTCAAAAGTACTCTAACATCTAGAATCAGATCCAGCTTGTTAGTTGACTTTCATGGGTTTTTTTGAGTTTTTCAAACAGTGGCTGGACCTAGAGCATTTTACAACCCCTTCACTTGATAACCATCAAACCTGATGGCTTAGTTCAGGAGCAGCACGTCCCCAAGCCACATGGCTGGGTAAGGTAAGGGGCAGATCAGCTCTCAGGTTACCTTTGACATACCAGTAAGGAGGAGGAAAAACATTCCCTCCCCAGCTGTGACAGCTCCTCGGGGAAATTTGCATTTGCACTGGGAAGCAGCATCCTCCCCTCCTTTCCTGGGAAAGGACAGATGAAGCTATCTTTTGAGTGGTTTGAATACGAGTGATTTTCCCAACAACAACTAATGAATGTTTGCTTGAAGCTTTTATAGATAAACATTCAAAATAACACTCAAAAATAATAATGTACTCAGAATAATCATATTAACTAGCTGCTTTGCTTGGTTATGAGCTCCCAGAGGTGATCTTTATAGTTTTTAATTGTTTTTTCAAAGTTCTTGGATGCAGAAATACCTTTTCCTGATCCTGTAGGTCCATCTATTGTATCAGCCTTTAAAAAGCATAAGAATGTGAATATATTTTTGAAACTCTAACTACTGTAGGTATTTGTCAAGCTGAATTTTACCATGTCATCTAGTGGGATCTCCAAAAAGCACCTCTGTCTTAATTTTCATTGCCTTCATCCCACAAAACCAGGTACCTGGGAACTTCCAGGTCTCCTATCTTTAGGCATCTCAGTACATCCAGAAATCTGCCCTGTTCCTCCTTTGGGAAGAGAGCAACTTGTTTTCAAGCCTCACTTGCAAGAAAGAAAGGATCACTGCTGGATTACTGACTCCACAGCAAGCAGGAGTGTGACATTCGCTGGCAGATTCCTCTCCCAGAGACTTAACTCCAGCCACATCTGCAGCTGGAATGCTAAACCCACCCTCCATCTCTGCAGAGGCAACATTTCCCCCAGGGCTTAGGGAGGAGATTTTTCTACACAGAAAAGAGTCAAAGAAATGAATGTTTTAATTAATAGCCATTCACTAGACAAGCTTTTAATGTAAATATTCTCCTTTGACTGTTTTCTCATTTTCTTTCTTACTAAAGCATTCTTGAATCACCCTGTTTTACTGTTTCACAGGTCTGCTCTTACGTGCATGCAGATGGATTTACATGTTTCTTCTGTAGATCATCCTCCAGGTAAAGCTCCTGTTGTAGAAAATGCAGACCTCTACAAGCAGGGCAAGTGTCCCAGCACACATGCTCTGCTAGTTCACTGCATACCCCTGAGCAAGTGTTTCCAATGCCCAAGGAAAAACTGGTATCTTGTGCTCCAGCTATAAATTATGGTGATGAGCAGGTGTCAGGCAGCTGACTGCTACCAGATAGACAATCACTCAGCAGAATGGTTATGAGAATCCTACCTGGGGACACAAGAGCTGTTAAACTAGAGTATATAACCATATTTAATGTTTCTAGGGGACAACATGAAGTCATTGATCCAGGAACATCTTTGTATTGATGGGGCAAACCTCAGCCTTGCCCTCAGAGTTTTGGCATTCTACTTCAGGGGCTTTTTGTGAGTTTGTTTGCTAATTCTATCGGACAAACATCAACTTAATGCATTTTCACAGAATCCCTGACTGGTTGGAAGGGACTTTAAAAACCATTTTGTTCCACCCCCCTGCCATGAGCAGGGACATCTCCCACTAGACCAGGGCGCTCAGGGAACACTGCCAGGCCAGGAAATACTTCCAGCAAAGTGTTCAGGGCCAGGCTGGATGGGGCCCTAAGAGTACGTGAGTATTTTGGAGAGTATACGAGAAATTAAGATGTAATTTCAGGATGACTTGTCACCACTGACACCATAGCCTTATTCCTACCCTTACTTTCCCTGTACCAGTACAAGTGTTTGCAAAGCTATTCAGTGACACACATTAAACCAGTCTAAATCAGGCCAAAACTAATCCATGAAGATGCCATGGAATAAGAGAGGATGGTGCTCCCTGAATGTGAGCACAAATAATTAATTTTCTAGTTCTGCAGAAAACTTCACGTGAAGTATTCTGTTTCCTTCAGACAAAAATTAGTATTTATTTGGCCCCCATCTGAAAATCCCTTCAGCAGACTACTTAAACCAGCACCTTCTTCAACCACAAAACCAACAGGCAGAACACAGAATTCCTTTTCTTTTTTATTGCTCCTGCCAATGTGACTACCTTTACGCAGGCACATTGCTTTCCTAGATTAAAAACTGTTTTATTCATCTGGAAGCAATGTTTTGCCCCCTACCCCTCCTCCTAAGGTTATCCAATTAACACACAGTTATTCTTTTAAGAAATTTAACTTTTTTGTTTTTCAGATCTGTGTAAAGGTTACTTGGCAAGAATACATGCACAGGACGTTAAATGAAGACCAGCCCACCACTAAAAGGTAATGCACATAGAACATAATACAGTATTTTGACATCATTTCAAATAAATACCCACATACAAATGTAGTAATTTTAAATGCAACAATATTTCTTATGGATCAATACTGTAACAGAAGATGGAAATATAAGTCCCCACATCTAGGAATAATAATGCTTTTTCCAGCAAACAGAAATCTTTTCTGCACGGTCAATATTAGTTCAATTTGTACTTTTTTTGAGAAGAGAGAGGGCTCCCCTCCAGCAAGTACCAATTTAATCATCCACATGAGCCTCACCAAGCCGTTGAGAGCCTGGCACGGCTTGTTGATGCCCTTCTCTGTTTCTGTTTGCTGAAATCACAATCAGATACAGCATGCAAAGGAGATCCCGATGTGCTGCGGTTCACACCTGCACACAGCCCGTGGCTCCTGCCCCACCACCGCCCCCAGACAGCGACATTCCCGACGCATTCCCGCACTGATGCCATAAACGTGGTCACACGCTGCTCATCCGCTCAACACCAGTCCACTTGGTTCCCAAAGCGTAGTCGGGTTTGTTCGGGTTCGTGGTTTTGTTTTTTTCCCCCTCTATACCCCTGATTTTGCAAGGATTTGCATGATGAAATATCATTGACTAACAGAATTTTTTACAATTCCTTGAATATATAATCTCTATAGTAAGACTACCATTAAAAATGTGCGAAATGGGAGTTCACTTTGCACTTATTGCTCCACATTTTTAACAAATTTCAAACCAGCCATTCAATTCCTCCTAAATGACAGGACTTAGCCTACACTACTCTAAGAGTCTCCCTTCAAAAGATCAAAGGCACTACTGGCAATAATGAGTGACAGAAAGGCGCTGACAGATAACACCCTATCACTGACCACTTTAGATTTTTTTCTTTCTAAATGTACCATAATTTGGCACAATAAAATGAAAAAGTAACACAACAATTCCAATTTGGAATTTAACTGGTATAGTTGTATAAAATTCTGTTAATCGATAATACTTCAACTTCCTAAAACCCAGGAATTCTGGAATTTATATGTAACACTACTTATTTAATATTTTTCAAGTGCCTGTTACTGTTTTAACCAGAGCAAAGTCAAGTTTTCTTCTTGTTACATTGAACTATTCCTAAGAATAATAATACTATATGAAAAAAACCCCAGAATTTGAATACCCTGGATTTCTTAATGAACATGGCAGTTAAAAAAATCAGTAATTTAAACATATAAAGCATAACATTTTAATACAAAAAAAAGATGCTGAAGCACAGCACGTAGTTTAGCAGAGCTCCTGCTTTTTGTTGACACTCTTTTCTAATCACAATCTAGAGCCCCCCCCAAATCTCTGCCACATGCTGATATTTAATTCATAAGTCACAAGTTTCAAATCGGAGAGAGACTATGAGCACAAACCACTGCATTTATATAAACTCTTCTACATAAGGAATTAAAGAAGCTAAAGAAAAATATCAAAAGTGCACAGGTTTAACAATCAGGTAAAAAATGAGCATCTGCAACGAAGTAAATTCCCCCATCCGACATTTCTAGGAGAGCACAGACTAATATGGTGAGCATTACATTTGAAGTAGGTTTCTTCAGCACTTGTAAGGTTTCTTACTGCAGCAGCACTTATAGGTAAAGCTTGTTTGTTTTACAGCTTCAGGCAGAAAGGGAAGGTTTCAGGTAGTATATAGGAAAAGGTGTTTTCAAAAGTTAGGATCAGGTCAGTGGTTTCCATTCTGTGTGCAATGGGCCACCACTTTGAACCAGAGTGAGGAGGGCTAAGAAATGCTGTTGCACTGTTGGAAAGGCCTTCTCCAGGGACTACTCTACAGCTGAAAAATGGAAAAATAAAATAGCATTAGGAAAAAAAATATCAATGTTTATTTGTCAATCAACTGAAAACTTAACCCCATGTGCTGCACAGGCAGGTTAGTTGGCTGAGGGTCTGTTAGCTGGCTGGGGGAACAGCAGCCACTCCAGCTCGCAGATGCCTTCCCACTGGGTGAACAAGGCTTTGGGGACTCAGCCTGAAGCAAGAGCTTTGCAGAAAGAAGGATTCTTACAAGTACTGAATAAAGCTTTGCTCTTCAAGCATAAGTTAAAAGCAGTGAGTGTGCAAAAAATGTTTTCAGTGAAGCTTTAGATTCTCCAGAAACATGCAGGTCAGTGTATCATGCAGGCCTATGCAGAGAATCATTCAGAAGAGCCTGCTTGCAGAGGTAGGTGATGGCTTAAGGAATTTTCCATGCTTTACCCCAACACACTGAGACTGATATGAGACTTACAGCAAATGAACATCTCAAGAAATTGTTAATCAAGAATTAAAAGACTCAGTCTTAAATATTACCTAAAAATACAAACGGCAGGATCAAGTCACTTTACACCATTCCTCAGTTCTTTTTCTGACAGGATAAACCATAACGGTGATAGACTCAAACAGCAGTCAGGCTGGCTCTCAGGGTTTTTAAAGTATTTGCAGAAATGACTGAAGATGGAAATGATCACTAAGGCTATTGGGCTAATAGCAAAATTGTTCATACTCGGAACTGAAAGAATGAGCCAAGCTTGATAGCAATAGTCACTATCTGGTAACACCAGAATCGTTACAGAAAATTCCAACTAATTTGAAAAAAAACCTAACAACGCATTCAATTAGTTTCTCCAGTTTACCTTTTTGCCATCAGTATTTCGCAAAAGTACTGTCATTAGAGACATGGAAGCAGTGAAAGCTGTGTTAAAGCTCCCTACTATGGTGGAAGCAGAATTGTTACTGAGTCTACTAGAGCAGAGAATTTAGCACTCAAAAGCCTGCTTTCACCAAGTATTTTTGAATTGTATTTAATGCAGGAATGAGAAGAATAAAGGCCTTTTGGAAGATTGTGCAGCAAAGAGAAAAGCAGGATTGAAAATTATAAAAGATGTCTCTTCTAAAATATCAAGCCTGCTATTTAGCAATATTAAAGCTCAAATTCAGGAGAATTCAGTATTTTCTAAAAGAAGTAATAATAGACACACAGGGCCTAGTTTCTAAAACCAGAATTGAAATTTGTTTAAACCCCAAGCAGTCATGTTTTAGAAATGTATTAGAATTGAATCACTTGGGGTTTTTTCTTCCTCTCAAGATCAATAAATGCAATTCTGGCTCTGGGCTGCAGCATTTCCATGGTTCCCAGCTTTGTAGCGAAGTTCCATTTGTTTAAAATATCACAGTATTAATTTAGAAGACTTCCCCCAGCATGCCTAAAAATATCCGGGAAGCCAAAATCTCCCATGGTTTCCCGTCAGTGGGAAAACCAGCCATGCTCTCATTAGCTTCTGTCAGCACTGGGGTATCTCCTGCGTGCACACGGAGCAAGCTGGGAGCATCGACAGGACGAGCAGGGGAGCACAGCCACAGCACAGGGTTAGAGAGGCTTTGGGGACCACGCTGTCGAGCACTCACCGGCGCAGGCTCGCACTGCTTTTAGTAACACTACAGGCATACAAAAGTATTTGAAAGAGTACAAAACGAACAGGGCTTTACATTAAAATAAAATCTGAGGCTAGGCACTTCAAACTCCGGGTTAAACAAAGCACTGTGCCTTTCAGTGCTCCACAAATCTTCCACAATTTTAGAAGCAACATTTTCGATCTTTTTCTCTTATGTAGGCACCAATTAGAAAGTACACTTTTATACTATCAAACTTATTGTAATTAAGTGGGTAAAAAGGCCCCTTAGAAGTTCAATATCAGACAAAGGTTTATTTCTTTTTAAAGATTAGTATGTGCACTAAGCTACTTCATAAATCATTATTAGCAGAATGATCTGGATCAATTTACTGTGCCTCTAATGTAGAGCCCTGTGAAACACATGGCTTGCATATGGAATGCAGTACCTTCTGTGCACTTAAAAAAATGATCAGAGCTCTGAAATGCTACCTATTTAGGTTAATACTGAGAGCTGAGAAAAACTGTTTGTGACCAACAATGCTAGACCATAGTCACATTAATTCTACACATAAATATTGTGTAGCTACAGGTTCTTTCCTGTACAGGATACCTCAAATGGGTTCTTTCCAAAGTGTAATGCTTGCAAGGAGCAACATAAGACCACACAGATCCTTTCAGGACATAACTTCTTAAAGAGGAACTGTCTACCAGGTAGAATCCCAATTCTTAACATTTTAAATTTTGTATCAGATGGAGTTAATATTGCATATTTTTAATATAAATGTGCAAGTTTCTTCTGATTATCCCTCTGAAGAGAGGGACGCAGAGTGTAAATAATGTACCAAGTTTTTTCCTAGCTCTTATAGCCTATAAAAGCCTTAGGACTTTGGTTAGTGGTGATACAACAGCAAGTATTTAACATTCGCTACAACAGGCAAATTAAATTTGACTCCAGTTTTCAAATGCTCTGCATTCCCAAGACATAGCTCTAATTCCAACCTTTGCTTTTTACCACTTAAGCCACAGTAACAAGAAAGGTTTTCTGTTTGTTTCTGCCTATGAAAGCATTTATTGAAGTATGCTGCAACCCTGGAGAAAGGATCACATTTGTGCTATACAAACTACAGTAAGTAACACCAGATATACACTCTATCAGGTGTACTCTTAACACTTACCATAAACAGCAAACCCCAGACATGTTAATTGTGGAAAAAGCTAATTGCTTTCCACTATTAACTTGTTAATAGCATCCCCATACTTATGCATTAGTTACAGTTTAGACCACCATAATACAATCTGTATTACCTGGTTCAACAACATACTAGTACGAGTCAACTCACTGCGACGTTAGATAGTGGGGATTTACGCTGACAGTTACAGCATAAAATAAGATGCAGATTATGGTTTTTCTAGACATGTGTCCTAGTCACAATAGATTTTATATTTCTCACTACAAAACACCTGGTTGTTGAGCACAGATCCTTCAGACCTGTCTCCGCAGGACCGAATGTGACTTACACTGGGGTTACTGCCCCTGGCTTTGGAGGCAGACTTTGTGCGCACCCTTTTGGACTGCTCGTGGTCCAGTTCCAAATGTTCCAGGCGCTGGGTCAAGGCCAGTTTCTGCTGGATAGCCATCCGAAGCAAGGAGTTCAGAGTCTTCTTCTCATCCTCAGCTGCTGCAAGCTGCCGCTGCATTTCATCCAGCTGTGTGACATATTCGTCACATCTGTAATGGAATACATCAATCTTTAGTAATCCTGGTTCCGTTATTAACACCTTCCAATTTAAGCCTTGTGTCCAGCCTATACAGCAGCAGTAGCTTTGCAGCTGCTTACATACACACTCTTAAACAGGAACTTCGACTAAACTTGTAGAAAACCACAACTACTTCTCACTGGGGTTCTTAAAATCCCATACTCAGCACTTAATGTTCGTGCCTTTCAAGATGGTGTATAATTAACAGCCTCCTTAGAGAGCAGAAGTGTGGAGCCTGATGTAACTGTACTCATGTCTGAACGTCAGTGAGATGTCCTCCCATAGCAAGTAGACCCCACGCAGTCATACTACTTTTGTCTCTGCTTACAGAGATCACAGTGGTTCTAGACCTCAGGCTGCAAAGGGTCTAAGGGCAGCAACAGGAGTGTTGTGAAATGGCCAGTGCTAAAATGGCCATTAATACCAGCTGGTGAGCACCTGAACCATGCCATTTGTTACTTTACACAAAGTCCAAGTAACAAATCTCCAGTGGTGACTGAACAGCACTATTAAAAACAAGCATCTTTCAGAATTCTACTTTAACCTACTCTGATTACGCTATAAATAGTGGCTGTCTTCTCAATAGCAAGTGGCCTTTATTTAATTGTTCTCACCATCAAAATCAATTTTAAAACAATTAAAGGAACTGAGTTAGTGGAAAGGCTGTGGTAAAGCTGTATGAAATGCCTCAAGCTGTTCCATCTACAGTCATTGTCACTGAGCCTGGAAGCTGCTTAACTTGCACCATGAACAACTTAAAAAATTAAAGTCTACATGTAGGTAGGTACATATTTACTGCACAGAGACAAACATTTATGCATATGGATAGAGAAGTAAATATTCATAGGTACCAGCTGGAATTTACCACCTGTAAAATACAGCTTCTTCATAAAAGCAAAAATATCAGCAGAGAAGTTCCTTTAAATTTCAAAATGGAAAAGCCCCTGACTTTAAGGCACATTTATCATTAGGTAATATAAAGCAGACTGGAAAAAAAACCACCACAAAACAAAATTGCATTGATATGCAGATTCATCAGCTGTGCTTATACTATCAAGCCTCAAATTCTACCCTCCCTTACTTTAAATAGCAGAATTAGGCCGATATTCCTAATTATATTTTCTTGGGAATAGAAATAGGAAAAAGAAAAAACCAGATTTTTATTTTTGAATACATAGAAAGATGAAACAGTAACTCAGAAATATAAATATAAAACTGCATGAACTATAACTGCGCTGCAGCTTTACAGACCAGGAAGTCTGGGTGAGTTTGAGGCCCCCACATGCACAGGAATCTGTCCCCTCACATGTCTGGGCATCCTGCCCTGGGGTTCCTCACAGCCCAGGGGAAAACAAAATGTGAGGGGTCTTTCTTTTAAAAAAACAAACCCAGGAACCTTAAACTTGTTGGAACACCAACACCTGCCCTTCTCAGTGTGGTCAGATGGACCTACACCATATGCTATACTCCAGGAGTGGAAGCCAGACTCAGGGCCAGATCTTGTCCCATTAACCCACTTCAGCTCTAGAGATGGACTGAGATTGAAACAGCCCTGGGAAGTCTGAAAAGACTAAAATAATCTTGAAAGCATAAGAGTCCTCCCCTCTGAGGGAAGATGTCACCAGATCTAGAAGGAGGGAGCGTTCACAAAACGGAACAGCTCCCAGCATCCTACTGACCCTGTGCCCTGCTGCTCAAGTGTCAGAAAGGTGTTTTCTTCCCTTGGGGATGGAGCAAGACACAGGCTAAAGATTCCTGGGAAGTCAGAGGGGCTGAGGGGTTTCCCCCCAGCTTTCAAACACACTCATGACATCTGAGGTGAAAAGCAAGGTCTGGTTACATCAGAAGTGACATTTCTGCTTTCTTTTCTGCGCATACCTCAGCATAGCCTCAGTTCTACAGACCAGTTTATGTAAGGGTCAGCATGTAATAGTTTTAATACCTGTTATAGGTAAATTCACTAGTGACTAAAGCTCCGTTCCAGGAAAAAAAAAATAAAGAAAAAAACCCGTGATGTAACCAAATGCACCTGGGCATAACCATATTTTTCCTCTCTTCCCTGCAATCCATGAGGACCATGTGACAACTTCCAAAGAAACAAGAGAGGTGACTGAACCGTGACTGAAGGAGGCATTAGAGAGAAGCATCAACTACTTCTGCCTTGAGAGATTAAATTGTCAACCCACTCAGGAAATTCAAACATGCAGGATTAAAATCACAATTTCTCAGCTTTATTAAAAACTGGGAAACGTATTAGCAGAGACACAGTTAAAACGAGATGTAAATGAGCACCAGCTGCATTTAGATGTAAGAGATCAGCCACCTGCTGTTTCTAACTCTATATTAGAAATTAATACTAAAGACAGATTTTTAACACCTTCCCCCCACCTTTTCCTTACCCCAGGATCTAATTCCAAGCTCTTCAGCTCTCTCCACCCCACACCACCCAAGCTGTACATGCACTCTGCTTTTTACAACCTACAAGCACTGGCACTTCCTATGAATTGTCAAACAAAACCAGGACTTGTCAGTCTAAAATACCATGGAGACAAGTAATTGCTGCTGCAGTAATCTCCCATATTTTAAAGTAACTCACTTTCCACTCTGATTAAAACCAAAAGGGCAGACAAACTGCCAAACAAGAGCTGGCACAGTATACTGTGAGGATCTCTCTACACCACTGCTATTTCACAGGAATGCATCCCGTGGTTCACTCTCCTTAGCAGCAGTGTTCAAGCAGAGCACCAGGAACATGGGAAGGTGGTGTGGACACAGCCACTTCAACAAATCCCTGCAAGAAGACTGTTACAATCCAGGTCCAGGGCCTATCTACAAGAGGCACCTTCACCAAGGTTGAATCTCAACATATGCAGCATTACATTTTAATTCTCAGACACAGAGCCTAGAGCAGGCACCTCAGTGCTATAAATGTGAGTATGTGCACATCATTTATGGGGTTTTTTAGCATGCCTATAGGATAGTGAAATGCCTTTGTCCTGCCTGGACATCTCCTGGCTTTCACATAGATGCTGGCAGCCCAGACATTTTTTTGTCTCCAGATGCCATTCATCACCTCTAGATCTAGCACCAAGAACAGGAGGTAAATGCTGTTATTCCCATCTGGGAATCCTATTCCAAAAATGCTCAAAGTTACATCTTCTGTGCCTGGCTCTTCTGAGCATTAATGAGGAACAGCTGAGGGAGCTAGGTTTGTTTAGTCTTGACAGGGGGGACCTCATCCCTCTCTACAACTGCCTGAAAGGCAGAAGTGAGGTGGGGCCAGTTTCTTCTGCTGTGCCTGCAGTGGGAGGATCACAGGAAATGGTCTTGAGCTGAGACAGGGGAGATTCAGAGTAGATATTAAAAAAATGTTTTCACTGTTCAGATGGTCAGGCATTGGAATAGGTTGCCCAGGAAGGTCGTGTAGTCACTCTCCCTGGAGGAGTTCAAAAAGCATCTGGATCCAGGGCTGGGTGATGTGGATTAGGGGTTAAGTGGCAGTGCTGGGTTGACAGTTGGACTTGATGATCTTAAAGATCTTTTCTAAACTTGATGATTCAGTGATTCTATGTGTCAGCAGGGTTTTATGTCTGTTAACACCACAAAGCATAACTAAGAAGCAGAAGCAAGTTTCAAAGACAAAGGAATCAAATCAGCTGACACAGGTCAATGAAATGACACAGGCCAACTGCAGGATGGACAACCTAAGAATACCAAGATGTTTGCAACATCTTTACCTTTTTCTAGATTATCAAGGTAAAGCAGAGTCCCATCTTCAGTATATAATAAATGCTCATTTTGCATTGTTAAATGTCACTCCTTCTCAGAGCTAATGGCTTCAAGAACCAGGGATAACAGGTAATCTCCCAGCCAACTTGAATAAATACTGCCACAACAGCTTTATGTTTTGTAGCAGCACACTATATCCACGCATGTTCCTCATCAACAGGAGAGTATCACAGACACACGCTGCAGGCAACGATCTTGGGAAAAAGCACCTATCGCTCCGCTCTCTGCGGGGTGGATGGGAAGGATGTTCAACTCTTCCCTACATAAGCCAGGAATAAATTTTGCAGAGTTCATTATATTCTTTACCTTGTAGCAAACATAGCTCTCAGGGAAGAGAAGGTGGCAGCATCTTCTTTCAAAGCCTTCAGCTCATTTCGCAGCTTCATCATGGTCTCCGTAACCATGGCTTTCTCATTCTCATACTTGCTTTTTAAGTTGGCAAGGGCTACTTCTGCAGTCTGGTGGTTACCAGGAAGAACAGAAACATAACATTTAATGAAACTCTTCATCAAATGGCTGGCTAAAAGGTTTTTAATCACTATTCACATAATGAAACGTTTACTTTGTACTGGAATGTTAAACCTGTGGTCACCTTATCTTGTACAGATAAAATAAAATTTCATTTCTGAACACTGGGAACAGACAGCTGTCTCCTACTGCCATTAACCATGCAGCAGCACCAAGGAAGTTACAGAACATAGATGTAGTGAAACCTATCTACTAGTAACACAAAGGAACAAAACAATCTACTTAGTATCTCAATACTTAAATGCATTTGTCAATCACTAACACAGTTCTCTAACCCTTATAGCATTTTGCCCATCTTACATTTGGGACACCTTCATTAAAATGTGCAAAAGAAAACTTAATGTGTCTATTTCATTCTTAAACAACACTATACTTTAAGACAATTTCAATTTAACCATAGAGAAGAAGATGAAGCATGTCATGTGGTGCTTTAATGGCAGTTATTTCCACCTACTGCACTGCTAATGTTGTTGAATGCCCAATCCCCAAAGACTAATTTTACCTTTCAACTCTGTTATTTTGACCACATGTTTATATCACATTCTCATCTTGGAAGGCTCTCTTTTATTTTGCAGTTTGAGAGAGAACACTTAAATTTCAGAACTCTTTTAAGGGTAACTACTAGAATTCTTTCAAGTAGAAAATAGTATTACCTCTTCATTTTAGGTGTCCTACATTAAATACAACCTGATCTAATTCAGACGGACAGTAGATTGCAGCTACCTCACCCTCAAGAAAGTCTCAGGAGTATGTGAGAAGCTGGAGTCAGTTACAGCCCCAGTGCTCATCTTTAGGTGGGACAGCTGGGTGCCTCTAATGGAACAGACAGCTTCAGCCTCGGACTAGCCAAATACCAGCAACGAAAGCCCCACAGAGCTGAGGGAATGGCAGAATGACCTCAAAGACAAATTCTCTTGTGCTTATGACCTAATTCCTTGACACTGTAACTTTCAAACCTCTAAGACCTGGTTACCTGTTTGTTGGCTTTCAGCACAGTTCTCAGAGTTGCTATCTGTTCCCTCTTGGTGCTCAGCAAGGACTTCAGCTTCAGGATTTCTTCCATGAGAGCTTCCTTGTCTTTGTCCACCACTGGCCCAAGTTCTTGAGTGGCAACGCGCTGCCTGGACAGCTCGGTTGTTCTGTCCACAGCAGCCTGCAGGTGTTTGATCTGATCCCGAATTATAGCAATCAAGTTGTAAATGTTCATCGGTTCCTTCCGAGGATCTGACACAGGAGATGGCAGAGATGACACCGGGGATGGGCTGCTGTCACCACTTCCATTCTCTGCCTTCCCCAGCTCAATGGTTAACAGCCCTTTAGAAAGAAGAACGGGAGACCTTCTTCCCTTGGCCTCTGGACTACTGCGTCCACCTTTACCTTCCTTGTAGTAGTCCAGCATCACTCTGTTTGGAGTTTCATTGTTGCACATGCAGACATGGTGGTATAAATTGGCCAGCTCTTCACTGAAGGTGACTAGTTCATCTTGGGCCACGCTGAGGCTGCCCTGTGTTTCTCCAGCAACATCACTGACTTTCTTCAGCTCCTTCTCCAGCCTGGTCATCTGTTCTCTATCGTGCCTACTGGACTTTTCCAGTGAGGTGATCTTTTCAGTGAGAGCTTGGCTCTCAGTCTCGTATCTACTCTTCTCTTCCTCATACTTAGACTCACATTCTTTGTATTTTGCCTTCAAATTTTTGAGCTCTTCTTTCAGGTCAGTAATTTCTGCCACAGCCACTTTGTACTTGCACTCCAGGATCTCTGGCCCATTGATGTCAACTTCATAATAGTCTCCATCTTCATGGCTATCTCGGTCCTTCTCGTTGTCAAGGGCAGACTGACGCTCCTTACTGGCCTGGAGCTTCTTCATGGCGTTCAGATTTTCAGTGAGCCTGCCAATTTTCTCATGCTGCTCCGAGAGGGCCCCCCGTGTATTTTCCAGCTGCTTCTGAGATTCCTGCAGTGTTGTTAACAAGTTAACCTTTTCTCTTTCCATCTAAAATGCAGGAACACAGACATCCATGTTAAGGGAACAGTTTCACTTAAATGGTTTTATTCTAAGAGACAGCAACTTAGCCAATGGTCCATATTGCTTACAGAAATCCAATCACTTGCACATTATGGGTAAGGCTCTACAATGCATTCTAAAATTATCTCAAGTACAGTGGTCATTGCCAATTCTTTCTTATCTCCTCTTCAAAATGCACATTTTTACATACTTATTCCCTAGATGATGGTCTCATTGTGAAAACTTCCTCTCAGCTAACGACAAGCTAAAGTTTATTGCTATCTTCTAAATTATCAAGTAAATTCTAGAAAACACACAGCTAGTCTATGGTGAAGCTAGGAACTTCATGAAAGACTCAGTAATACCAAAACTTTTTCAAGTTTCTCCCCTTAAATTTCTCATTTTTAAAAATTCTGACAGTTTTTTGCACAAAGGTTTTATCTTATGGAAGATAATTAAAAACACGCTTGACAAAATATTACTAGGCAACAGAAATGTGCAGTTTGTTCTAAACTCTCAAACTTCCTAATTGCACAAATACAGCACAGAAATGCTTGGTGACGACTAAGACTTCCTGTTCTTTGAACTAATTACAGAAAACATAAGTACAAAACTCCTTTTGATGAAGGTGACTGGAGTAGCTTTCAATTTTGAAACAAACCACTATTGTTCTCACTAGTGACATGATGAAGTAGACACAGCAAGTACTGCATAGGAGATGCATTAGAACTTTCCACCAAGGAAAGGACATGACTGCCAATTCCATTGCATTAAAAAAAAAGAAAGGAAAAGAAAAAAGCTGTGGTTTTTCACTGACAAACATTTAACACCCTCAAATTCTAAATCAATTGAAGCCTTTAAAAATACAGCATAAACAGTACCAAAGCGAGATACCAAAAAGAGACCAAAAGATACCAAAGATACCAAAGATACCAAAAAGACTGAAATTATATCCCAAACAAACTTTAGGAGCTATTTGGAAGTGCACAGCTCTTTAGGAAACCCATTTACCTGCACAAGCTGCTGTTTTAGCTTCTGGATTTCAGAAATGTTTAATTCACTCAGGAGATCTGAAACCAGACTTGGGGCTGGAGGGAAGCTTTCATTTTTCTTGGGCGTTGAAGTACTGTTCTTGCCATTGCTGAGTTTGCTGAGACAGTTTTGTTCAAATCCATTCATGATTTCATCATTATTGGGCTCTGTGGCTTCATCGCTGAACTTCAGACCATCCAAAGAGATGTTTAAGTGGCTGTTGTACATGGAATCATTGATGTTCATGTAGTGAGACAGCTCCTTCCGAAGGTTGTTCTTCTGCTCCCGCTCTGTCTTCAGTGTCTCCAAGGCCTCCTCAAGCTGGCGCTCAGAGATCTCCTTCAGCCGGATGGCATCTTCCAGCTGGCTATTGAGAAACTCCGTTTCCTCTTCCAGCCTTTTGATTTCGTGTTTCAAGCCTTCAAACTCCACCTGGAGATATACAAATAGGGGGAAAAACCTCTAATGAAAATGTCTGCCCGAAAGGCACCAAGTCATTTTGCTTTTGAATGCTTGATTTCACTTAAATATTGTGGTAATAGAATACTTTTCTCGTTTCTGGAGTCTAGTTTTAGCACAATGACTGTAAATATGGCTTACGTAATTTACCTTCACAGAGACCACAGAATAAGTGCACTAAGCAAACTGTCAAATGAGCTCATCTATTCCAATCAGGACAGGTAGGAGGTACAGTGTGTCTGATACAGAAGCATCCCAAAACAGGCTTTCCTAGCACTGCATGCAAACATTTGTTTGATTAACAAATTCCCTGGCCAGCCTTCCCCCAAAGTTAAGCTTCACATTTCCAAAACCTGGCATGACAAAGGTACACTTTGACACTCTGCTTCACTGCCATTAGAATACACCACTGGGTTAAAACTGTGATTAAGCTCTGTTTCTATACATTCAAAATAAAATGGTTTAGCATTTCTCTCATCATCATTTCAGCACACCTTGAAAGGGCTACAATTCAGACTCTACACTTGAGACATCATTGAGTTTGATGGCATGCTATCTATTACCTCTAATACTGCACTTTTTTAAACCTCTCTTGCACTGAAATTATGTACACGAACAATTAATGTAAAATTTTTAATCACTTGGGGGAAGCAGGGAGGAAGCAAACAAAGAATATTTTTCCTTACCCTGAAAGAAAGGAACTCATACCATACGATATGTCACATTATTTATTTTTTGCCAATTGCTAAATGAATTTTAGATGCCAACGTAGAGCAACCTGGGAATGCTGAACCACACCCAACTCACAAACCAGGAATCAAGCACATTAATTCAGTATTGCCTGGGAAAACTTGACGGCTGCTTCTAGTTATATCAGTAACTAGAATAATTGAAAGTTCATCAAGTAGGATTAGGACAAGGTAAAAGATTAAATAATCCACTGCCATGTAAAAGAACGAGCTCTTGGTTCTGTATACTTCCACTGAGATAAAATATTTCAGATTGTAGTCTGTTTTCAAAGTTTCCAGAATAAAAATACAGCAGTCAAAAACTACTAGCAAGTATCGAGATGGCATCCGAGGTTAAATTTGGCTCAGCCCAGAATGGCAGCATCCCTCAGTATTCTTATTCTAGAATGTGAACATGGAGCTGGGAACTTTCCCATGCTGCTCTGAATATGATGAATGAGAAAGAAAGGTAAAACCCAAAAGTAACCAACTACATAGGTTTGATTTTACCAGCTCCCTCTCTCTTCCAGCCTGCATCTAGAGCACAACAGCCCCTTTTGTCCCTAATACAGGATGTCGAGGCACCCAAAGCTGCATAATTAGACCAAATACATACAGATGAGAACAGTTCCAACCTGGAACCCTATTTTGGGCAGTGAGGCCCAAAGTAATAAACACTGACATGGAGTTTCACTTGGAGATAAATAAAATACATTCGATATCCCACATATCTAGCTTGGCAGGCCTTTTGTTCAGAACACTGAAGGAGTTCTGCAGCAAATCCTAAAGAGATTTTACTGTGTGCTCACTACAACAGATAGTATTGAGTTTTCTAAAGAACTTTTATTTTAGGAATATTATTATGGAATTGTAGAATCAGAGAATAGTTTGGGCAAGGAGGGACCTTAAAGTTCATCTCATTCCTCCCCCTGCCATGGGTAGGAACACCATCCACTAGACCAGGTTGCTCCAAGCCCTGTCCAGCTTGGCCTTGAACATTTCCAGGGATGGGGCAGCTGCAGCTGCTCTGGGCAACCTGTGCCAGGGCCTTACCACCCTCACAGCCAAAAATTTCTACTCAATATCCCACCTATCCCTGCCCTCTGGCAGCGAGAAGTCATTCCCCCTTTTCCAAGGTCCCTTTCCAGCTTTCTTGGAGCCCCTTTAGGTACTGGAAGGTCGCCCTGGAGCCTTCTCTTCTTCAGGCTGAACACCCCCAGCTCTCCCAACCTGTTTCCAGAGCAGAGGGGCTCCAGCCCTTGCAGCATCTTTGTTGTCTATGTCCTTCACTTTCCCAATTGAACCCTGAGCTTTATTTATGCAATGGGACTGACAGCTACCTGAAAAACAAAAATAGCAAGTCCCACACTGATAGATGAAGATAAGTGAACCATGCCAAAGACCACATCTAATCTAATTAGCTCCACAAATGATAACTCAGGGAAGTTCTTAAGAAGTTCCAAGAATGCAGTTTTCTAAAACTCTGAACTGCACAATTAAATGTGACCTTTCAGACACGCAGTTACACAGATGTGACAGTGTAGAGTTACTATAACAGCATTCCAACTTTATTGAAAGTAGCTAAAATAGAAGAGGAGCACAGAAATGGAGAGAGAAGGTAAGTATTAAATAGCAATTAAAACACATGTTTCAGAAACACCTCCATTTCCAGATACTGCAGAAGGGGAAGGATGGAAGACAGATGGATGGAGGGCATTGTAAAGAGACACTGAAAAACTACTATAGCAAAAGGACTAAACCAAGTAACAAAGCAGAGGGATAGAGACTTTTCTTCCATCAGAGAAAGAAAAGGCAATGGAAGGACCTGGAAGTCAAAGTAGAAGCAATGAAGTATTACGACTGTGTATAAATAGAGTCAGAAAGGACAACTCTTAGTGCTAAAATATAGACCTTATCATCTCAAAGTAGTACAAAGGTAGAAAAGAAGTATTTGGATGTTCAAATGAGACAGAACCATACTGTAACACAGGAATTAACTGGTGCTACCAAAGCAATGCTCACTGGTTGAAAAACTTGCCTGATTTTGCTTCAGGACAGACACTTGTTTCTGGAGACAGATGTTTTCCTCTTCAAGTTCAGTATAGTCTTGCAGCAAACGCGCTTCTCGGAATTTATATTCCTTAATATCATCTCGCAGGCGGGCCCTTTGGATCTCCACATTCTGGTTGACCTGGAAAAACAAGCAAACCCCCAAATGATGGTGATTGGGTCAACTACAATTAAATTCCAGAATTTTATAACTTCTACGTATGCTTTTATGTGCACCAATTAATTGAATTAGATTGAAACAGAAACTCTTCCCCTCACCCCCTGAAATTACAGAAAACCAAGTCATTTACAGAATAATTAGATTTTGTATTCTTGCTTTTCTTACAAATTCCCACCATTGACTCAGAAAAAAGTCAAGAAACAAGCAGGGAAAGCAGCATTCACACCTGTGTTGTTTCACTGGCTGTAGTAACCAGCAAAAGTTTCTCAGACCAGAACTCAGTGCCCAAATCTGTTTCTACTTTAACAAGAAGGGCCTTTTCACAAGAGAAAGACAGATTCAGATGATTCCAGATGTTCTTATTTGGACATGTATTCGCTGTTGCTTTTCAACAGACATTTTCTTTATGCCCAGAGCAATAAGTCGAAAATATGATACAATTAATCCTTTTGGAGAGAGACACAGAGTTAAAACTCATGAAATCTAAGACCTCATTTATTAGAAAAAAATAGAAACTGGTTAACATAAAATATTCCCTTCCCTCAGCCCCAAGATCTATGCAAGACTTAATGAAAGACTTCAAAGAAAAAGCTACCATTGTTTTGAAATAGGTAAGAAGTAAAACCCACTATATTAGTGTACCATGATCTTGGGATCTTTCATGAATATACAAAGACACTTGAATAAATTGAGCTGGAACATATACAGCTACAGGAATGGCTCTCTGTACTTAGCTTTTATTTTTTTCCAATATTATTTTCCTTCAAGTCCTATCTTCAAACACTTCATTCATACAAAGTGAAAAGTATGTTCTAAAACATTAACAGAATTAGCTTCAGATATAGGCAAACAGGGAATACAGTTGCCTAGAAAAACAGTATATTTGTTGCCATGCCCATGATGTGATGAGGTGGTTTTCCACAGTTCTAAATCAAAACCACTGCTAGCTGCTGACAGAGGCAGCTGGTCACTTCAGCTGGTATGTGGGACCTGCAGCCTGATCTCACTTGTCCTGCAGCCCAGCCAAGCAAGCTTCAGCCACTGGCCTACAAACCCCGATTCCCTGCGAGCTCCCCACTCCCAGCCAGACACAGGCATGTCAGTGATGGCTACATACAGCCTCAGCCCTCGAGAGTGGGCAGCAGGGTCCCCTGAGTAACCACACGGGTACCCACAGGCACACAGCCCACAGAGATAAGGGAAATGTCTGCAGCTGGAGCACATGCCAAAACTTGAATCTGGCATGTTCTGAACACAAATACTCAATCACCTGCAACTGTTAAGACTAACAAATTTAAATTACAATTCCCTCACACATCAGGTAAAGATTAGACTATATAAAATTGTCTGCTTCTTTTTAGCCGCAAAGAGAGCACAACTTCACAGCACACCAAGAAATCAAAATTGCTGCCATCAGACCCTACAGTACACCAATGCAAATTACAAGCTGCTACATCCCATATTCCACGCCTGAATAAGTGTTGTGTCTCTATCTTTGCACAAACCCAGTGCCACAGGGAAAGCTGAGGCCTGACATGAATTCACATTTTTATGTCTCCTTAAAAACTGCAGTGGAGACCTCTTGCCTTTGGCAGAAAGAGCCTCCAGCCAGATAATCTAAACTGTCTAACAGCATTGCAAAAGCCTCGATCAAACAAATCATCATACTATTTTCCCCATTTCCAAGTAAGTGAAATGCAGTGGAAGACCTTCCACAAAGCTACTGGTGACCTTCTTTCCCCACCATTCAATTCAGGCTGCTTTGCCCTTCTTCCTCCCTGGATGATCTAATATTTGCAGAGGTCAATGCCTGGAAAAACCTTTGGAGACTGTCTGGTCTGAAGAAAGAATGGTTTCTGTCCAACCCTGCCTGTTTCATTCAAAGCAACAGCAAGAGCTCATTATTTAGTGCGAAACTATTGTCCTGCTTGTCCAGCACAAGAAAAATCATTCTATTTCCATGTGTGCAGGAAAGCCAGATTTAAAAATAGCTCCCTTGTCTCCTGACCAGAGACGGGAGATCTGACCTAGATTTATTGGCTGTTAGCAAGCTGTGCATTTAGCTTACTCCTAGAATTTTTTTGTCATATAAATGTGCATGCTTGCAAGCTACAAGATTCAACTGGATGCCATGTGATTTCACAAAACTGACCAAATAGCGGAATTTTTCCACAGGAAAGAGAAGCTAAAGCTACTATATCCTTCCTAGATCAGATTTTTCTATTACCCATACAGGAAGCGGTATTCATGTACTTTAAGACAGACATACATTGCACCTGTTCTGTCTCACAGGTTTCACAGTTCCTCTAGTCTCTAGAAAAGGTGAGCTGACCTACTGAGGAGTCTGAACCTTCCTTTGACTCTTATTGCTTCACTGACTCAGTGGCATCTTTCCTCCTCCTCTGCCCTAAGCACAGAGGAGAAGAGGGGCTGAAATACATGGGAATGTCTGACCAGGTACTCAGCTGGACCAGGTCACACCTGCACCCAAAGCAAATCATATAGTGATAATGATGTATTAAAGTGCTAGGTGGAGAATTCATGGCCATAAAATCCCACTGAGAGCCCCTCAGCTTCTCAACCCAAAGTACATCACCACTATGCAAAGTCTCCCACCCATCCTGCCCAGGAAAAGACTGTGATCTGGAAGTGATTTTGCCTGATCAAAAGGCCACAGACTGCCCTGTTCCTGCTGCTAGAGAGACTGTCTTCATCCTTTTCACACTCTCAGCTCTGCCTCAGAAGGGTTCGGCAAGAGGCCCCTCTGAGCAGCACTGGTACTAGAAAGAGCAGGGATTCCTTCAGGACCAGTCTGAATCTGCCCTTGCCTGCACGTCGAAAACACAACTAGTGTCCTGCAACACTGTCAGAAGCCTGCTCCTTAGCACCTGCTTTTTCTATTACACCCCAGCATATAAACAAAAGTGTGTGTCCTTTGACACTGAGAATTATAATAATCGGCAGAAGAATCTCAGGTAGCTGATTCCCTCCTTTGTCCTGGGCACTGCACAGTAGCCTCCAGGTCACCAGCCAAAGGGTGATCTGTCAAGCCAAGCTGTGTCATTGGCATGGGTTCTGGTACTCTGAACTCCATCACTTCATGAAGCCACAGGTCAGTTTGAGCTCCTCGCTGTAGTAAACACACTCACACCTGATTTTACACGTCGCTATCATCATCAAGAGCCAAAGCTTAGTTTGCCCAAATTTCTTACTAATTCTAGGGTTAGATTTAATTCTTCACGCAGTAAGTATTTCTAGGTATGATCATTCCCTCTTGTGTTATTCTTGGGAAAGAGTCACAAAAAAAGGATGCAGACACTTTGGAAGAAATACAGTGCAGTCAGACAGAACAGCAACTCCCATATATTCTGTTGCTGTGTGTAGAAGAAAACCACAGAATTACTTATGTTGGAAAAGACCCTTAAGACCATCACCAACCATTAACCTAAAACAGTCAAGTCCATCAAAATAATCAATAAAACATCATCTCTTAGACATTTGAATAAATATAAGCATGAAAATTGGGAAGACTAATCCTCAGACATGTAACTTGGTCCCACATTCAGTGAGCACTGAAATTAAGAACTTAAAATCTGAACCATTAAGCTTTCCTATGTATGAAAAGAAAGCTTCAGGTCAACCTCTAGACAATATCACAACTAACAAGCTACATGGCCTGGCTCTGCTGCCTCAGTTATAGAAGAACTTGTCTCCAGTCACACCGGCACCCATCTCCTGTGCACAGCTATAGCGTAAGATGTTCCTGTCTTGGGGTGATTTATGATGATGGTCTATTCCCTGATCCTCTGCTTTATGCCCAAAATGGCTGCTTTATCTTTAAGGTGGGTCCAGGGGAAGGGGGAGCCTTGAGGCCCTTTGCTGCGCTTTGTCAAAGCCTCACTGCCCGGGTGTCCGGGGGCGTGGTGCAGTCTGGCTTTTGCTTGGCTAGCTTGGTTTTGTTAGCCCACTAGATACTACAAAGTTGTCAGAATAAGAATTTATAATTTAAAAAATATTGACAAAAAACTGAAGTTAGTACCATTATGAAATATTCGAAGTCTCCTACTGACTTAATTTGGCCTGACTAATTTACATATAAAGCATGAGATGAAAGCTTTGGCTGAATTCATCCTCCCAACATTAGTGGCCTATTTTCACAAGGTGCCACACCCCGGGATGTGGAATGTGTTTAGTTTACACCTCCCAATCCTACTGAGATACAATCATTTCAAAACCACTGCCTTAGAGTTCCATCATTACTTCAAACAATTTTAATGAGCTGAATTACAAAGGAGTTCTCTATCTAAATTTATGATACCTATGATATCACTTTATATGTAACAGAGGTATACTAAAGATTTTGCTTACATTTAGATTATGGAAGTGGTATCTTTCCAGAAAATGCCATGGAATAAAGGAAAATACTCTAATATTAAACAGTATCATATGGAAGCTAGTTACAAAAAAAAATCCCAAAAAACAACCAACCAAAAAACCCCAGATCTTCCCTTTACAGGCATAGTACTCCTCATGGAACACAGGAAGAAGATGCCTGGCAGCTCCAAAGGACAAGAGGTACTTGGTACAAGTCACGAAGTGGCACCTGTCCCCGCTACAACTCACAGAGTGAATGTGTACAAAGCAGGGAGCTCTATCCTGTGAGTCTGTATAAAATCCATCTGAATTCTTCTTTCTAAGCAGATGCTGCTAATGGCACAGTTCTACCAGCCTTTCCTCACACCAACAGCCAGCTTCAGCCAGGGTTGTCTCCTGTTAGACTGAAGGGCCAGCTGCTAACATCAGTCAGGCTCTAGCATGGTTCACGCTGCTCAACTGTGATCAATCAGCATTCCCAACTAAGTTGTTGTTTTCTAATTTAGCAGCAACTTCTACTAACACTTCACACACAACACCCCAACTTGCACATGGACTGTCAGAATCGCAAAGTCTGTAGTGGAAATTATTTTAATGCAGTTGCTGTTTATAACTTACATTAAGCTAGAGGCAGAACCACTCGTGAGAGAAAAAAGATCAAATGAAAAGGGACAGAAAGCATGGCCAAAACAGAGGGAGATCAGTGTGGGTGTAACTCCAGCACTGCTGTACCACAGCCTGCAGTTCTATTCTCCAACAGACAAACTCTAGCTTATGAGGGGAGCTGACCCAGGACACTAAGACTTCCTTTCAGCAGCCTTGTTTACCACTCAGCATGACAGACTGTAATAACTTCCTGGTGACTTAATACACAATTGCTTCACAAATACTGTGCTGAAATTTCCCTCCCTTTTTGCAGCTGTACTTCAGACAGAATGTTACATCCAGCTTGTATTCTACAGAAACAAAAAGAAGACAAAGAGGACAAAGCAATTGTATCATCATCAAATAATGACTAACTGCTGTTTCCAGAGATTGTTTTTGTCTCTTGACTGTTATCTTACAGCTACAAGAGGTTTTGAAAAGCCAATCCCACCACAGACCAGTTGTTCTGAATATAGTTATGCCTCAGCAGTCCCTTAGTTGCACGACACACTGTGGAGTCAAGCTCTGAGTGCAAAATTCAGCACACTGAAGCTGTGTACCAGGAATTAGAAAGACACCGGTTTATCCATTCACAAACCGCACACTTCGTGGCTGTTATGCACCTACTGACCCATATTTCCATAAAACAAGAAAAAGAAAATCAGTCTTTGGCCACATAAGAGTAACACACTGCCCTCTTTCTTACAGAAAGAATTATTTTCCTAAGATGTGTTCTGATTTTTCACATTAAAATTATACTGTATAAAAATATGCATGTAGGCAAAACTGGCGGCAGCAAAAACAAGGGAGTCCCTTTGTCATGAGAAAGGCCATGTTTATTGACCCAATGCTAGACTCTTCCTGCCACAAGAGCTTTTGCCCAAGCTTCTCTGAACTCCAATGCCCGAGACATCGTGAAAAACGGCTCCGCTAGGATAAACAAGAGAACACACACTGCCATCATTAAGACACAAAAAGAGCAAGTTCTAGATTTTGCACTTTATAGCAAAATATTACAACAGCAGAAGTGGTGGCATCCTGTTCTTGGAAGTCGTCAGTGCCTGTACTTTCATGCACATACAGCCATCTCTATTGATAGTCAGCCATAAGCTGTCCCACCAAACATTGCTCCTAGAGCTCCTCACTATTTTCACAGTGGCCACCCAATTGTAACACCATGAACTTCCTTAGATATTCTCAAAAATCCAGATTCAAACTAGTTATTAATGAGGTTGGAATCAGTCATCTTTTCAACCTCTACAGCAACGGAGGGTCAGAATAACCCAGACAGGAAAAACCAAGGACACCTTTCTGGCTCCCTGACCTATGCTAACCAAGGCAGCAGCAGCTTGGATTTCATTACGTGCAATAACTCAATACCTGGTTATACAGTTCAGTATTTCCCTCCAGTCCTGGCTGCATCAGGAAAAGCTCAGAGCAGTGCCATCTGACATACAGGTAGCTCTGGTCCAGGGAAATGCCAGTTACTCTGGGCTTTTCCCATCTGATCAACTTTGGAGCAGCAGACACTTTCCTGTAAGCAATCAAACACTAACAAGTAGCAGGGCTTAATGAGTAGCTCCACTGACAAATGAAATAAAGGGAGAGAATACGAAGCAATGTCAAATAAAAAAATCTGGACCCTCTCCATCTGCAGATGATCCAGTGGGCATTTATGGGAAGCTATGGAGGGAGCATTGATACGCTACCACCCCAAACTTATTTCACCTAAAACTCAAAAAGAGGCTGAAGAGGAATATCAGCAAAGTACATCAAAACCAACTTGAAAACCAAACCATAAGGTAAAAAAAGGAATGGATTATGATAGAGTAACAAGGACAGCAACAGCAGAGCATTTTATTTGAGATACTACAGGCACATCCCCCAACTGGCTCTTTGTGCTTCTGCCCAAGAGATATTTTGCCACAAGTTACATTCGTAAAACCTTCCACATGTTACCTGAAAAATAAATTTCTGCCACAGCTCTGAGCCAGTCCCTCCACACAGCACTACAGAATGAAACAAAGGATGGTCTTGGCTCAGCACATTACAGTACCACTTCGAGGCACGCTGTGGTACATACCCTTCCCTATTTTCAAAAAATGCCAATCTGACCCAAACAAACCCTGCTTGGATGGATTGGCAAGGCTCATCTGCTTGAATGGCAGCAGTGCCACGCACAGGCAAAACAAAGCAACTTCCTGCTTCTGCATCCTAAAATCCCACCGACATCAGAGGCGAATTTTTCACTCAGTGGGGGAAGAACCACACACACGACACACATGACACAAACCTCTTTAACTGGCACTTTGCACAGTAGCTTCAAGCTAATTAGTGTGTCTCCAGCTCCTCTCAATAGTACAGATTGATCTTACATCTGTTCAAAGATTTCAAGACGCTTTCTCCCTCTACTGCTCACACTCTCAGAAACCACGGGTAGACCAAAGGTCACCATGAAGGTCACCAGCAGCTGTGACTGAAGAGACAGAGTAATCCAGACTCATCCTGCCATCACTGTGGAATCCACATGTGCCCAGCAACTTCATCATAGCACAGCAATGAAAAGCCCCCCAGCAAGTGTGCTGCCAGGTCAATTCCCACACAATGAGAATTGGGAATCTTAACTGCTAATTAAAGCTTCAAGGATGATATTTAGGGTGTTGTCATGTCAAAAGAAGAAGAGTTTATTTTAGTATTTCTTTAAAATCTGAAAACACAGCATTCAAATGGTGACTTTCAAGGTCCCCATTTTCAGCATTAGTTCATGTTGGACACTGAGTTTCTAGGCAGCAGCCATCACAGCAAGGGAAACACTGCTGTTAACATCTTCCCGTGGAATATATCACTGTACAACTATAATAGAGAAATCAGGAACAAATGCCTCCATAAGTACATGCAAAGACATCAACTCAATTTCCACGACAATTTCCCTTCGTCAGAATGGATTTTGATTACGCTTCATATGGCTATAAACTACATACAGTACTGCCCTTTCATAAAAATACTCAGCTCTCTCTAAAAAAAATTAAACAATAAAAAAACCCAAACACTACCAAAAAGGAAGCTGTCGGTATAAAAACCAACTTCAGTGTAAATAAAAATGGGGTAAGAAAGCAGCAGCTGCCATCTGCAATGTGCTGAGCTGGCACGCAGCAGTCACCACTATGACTGTTACCAACCGCCTTTGAAGTTCCAGCATCACACAAAAGGCAAGTTTTTGTAAAAAAAAAAAATAAACCAAACCCCACCTATTCACACTGTGACCCTTTTAATTCTTTCAACACATCAGAGGACAAGAAACCCAGCCCTGCACACTAACTGTGATGGGCTCAGCTCCTTCAAGAACCAGGCTCATTGCTGCCCGGCTTTTAGAAACAGAGCTTTGCCAACAGCCATTTTTACATTTGGAGCATGTCCAGCAGCTGACTTCCCTCAGGCTGCTCAGTCCAGATATAACTTGTGTATTTTCACATTACTTTTAGCATTATTATTTTTATTATACACTTACGTATGCCCAGTTCAAAAAACCAGCAATGAATCAAGAAGTATTTTCTACACTGCTTTGGGGTATTGTTTGAGCATTACACCTGGGCCCAGAAGGCACCAAAAAACCCACAGCTAATCAGTTCTGCAAGAGCCTTTAAGCTCAGAAACTTTTCCATTAGAAGATAAGAGTTGCCACTGAACCCTTTAACAAGAAGAGATGGGGGAGGTGGAAGAATAAAGCACAAGACAACATGCACTCTGAAATCTTGCAAACCCACAGGCCATCCAAGGGCTTCATAAAGAAAAATGCAGCTCCAAGCAAAGGTGACTGGAATGTGGCAGTATCTGGAAAGAAAAATCGCCTCCAGCTGCAGTGACACTGGAAGCAGACTGGAACTCTGCTGCTCAGCACACTTTGAGAAGTGACCAGAATCCCTCACAGCCACCCTGCTACCTCTGAGGTGGGCAGCTTTTCCTTTAAGCTGGTCTTAAAGGTTGGGAAATACAGACAAGAGCTGTGTCTGTGTTTCTAGGAACTGCTTCTCTGTCTAAGGACAAGGCTTGATTCTAACCCGGTTCCACAAAGTTAAAGGAGAAGTTGACTGGCCTGTTTGATCACTTGTGACAGTTTGCACCACAAATCTTCTCTGTCATACCTCAAGAGGCACCCGTGAATCCCCACATCTCCAGAGAAGCAACCCACATTTCCTCATCGATTTTACCACCAAATATTATCCACATATTTGTTACTATGTCCTAAAGAAACTACATGAGACACTTGCAGCTGAGGTCACATGTAATAAGTTGAGATTCAGACGTGGGCTCTTGGATAGCCTTCCCTCCTGGCAGGGGAGGCCAGTTGATTAGCTTAGGACTAGACAAGACTAGTCCCCAGCGCTTCAAAGGAAGGTGCAAAAAAGCTCAGGAGTAATAACTGCTGACTGTTTTATCCATCCATCTGTGGCTTACAGTCTCTGTAGTTTTACCAGTCTAAATTTAAGCAATAGTTTGAGCTCTCAACACAATCATTTCTGCACCAGTGCCACAAAGACTTCTGCTGAGCTACAGATTTTGTAAATAATTAAACTTTATAAGTAACTTCTCAGCAATTATTTCCCCTTAAAAATATGTGGTTTCAACAGTAAAACAACAAAACGTCAAAGCTATTATGTTAAGCAACATACATAAATGTAAAAGCCATCACTTCATGAGAGAAAACACAAGACTATAAACTTTACTATCCCTCTCTTTGTGCATTTCAGTGTTTTGTTATAATCCCACACCTTCAGAAAATAGGGAGGAAAAAGGGATAAAAAGGGAAATTATGCCACAAATATTCTGCAGCAAGAAAATCTGCATTAGGAATGAAGCAGGAAAAGTACATCCAAGGGTCTCTGTGCTTGGCCTAAACAGGTTCCTCTGCTTTTTAAGGCAGCAATTCTGGAACTGAGGGAACCGATGTGCAGTACCCACAGGACCAGCACGGCCAAACATGCAGCCACATGTCTGTCAAATCACTTTCAGCTCAAGAATCTTCCCTTTTTTTGGTTACATAGCACCAGAAAATGTAACAAATCCAAGCTGCAATGCACCCTGTGCATCTTCACTCACCTCCTTCAGTTCCTGTGCAATAGAATTAAGGCGTTCATTTTCAGACTGTGTGTTGGCAAGGACATTTCTTATCTGCTTCAATTCTGTCTGCAACTCCATAACCTTCTTCATGTAGTATTCTTCTTTGGTAGCTGATTCTTGAATCAAGGTCTCCTCTCTGCTCTCTCCATCTGCTGCTACCTTCTTGTGGTTGGTATGGGCCTGTCCAAAAGCCTAGAACAGTCAGAAAACATATCTTTTATCAGTAAACCTATAATTCTGCATAAGAAACTTCAATTTTAAATAGTTGAAAACATTTACCCTTATATATTTCTCCGAGACAAAGGAACGTAACATTTTCCTACACCCTCCAGTTTTGGGGTCAGATTTACAAATGTTAGTAAGTGGCCAACACTGCGCTCTTGAAAGTAAACCACAGCACCCAAACAGTGTTTTGTGATGCAGAATGCTTAAGTAGAACCTCATATAAACCCTTCCAGGAGGGAACAACAACGCAGTGACTCAAGTCTGCTGTTAAAACATGACTGGCTTTCAGCAGCCAGATGACTGCAAGATGACCAGACACTGCTGCACACGCATATTCTCTATAGCGGGGTCAGATTCACCTCTGCAAAACCAGAGTCACTGAGAACACATTTGGTATTAGCAGCCTGTTCCCTTTGCCAGGCTGGGAGCGCCCTGCAGCTGCTCCTGGCTGGAGATTACAGCCCCCTCCCCTGGGCTCGGCGATGCCGGCACGGCTGCTCCGGATCCAGGCTAAGCCAGCGGGGTCACGCTGGCTGAAGTAGGTCAGCGGACGATCCGCCAGCAGCTCGAGACATCAATCCCCAGCAGTGTGCCAGCACAGGCACTCAGAGGCAGGTCAGAAATTCAACCCACGCGGCACAGCCTGCCTCTGGCTAGTCCTGACATTGGCATTATTTTGCCTCCCCACATTCCTTTTTGGGGGTCTTCATTTTGCTTGGAACCCTTCCAGGTGACAGTCCCTGTGGTAGTGTCGCAGACACGTGTCCCCAGCCCACACAGACACCCCAGCTGCTGCAGCACGGAACAGCCACAGCTGTCACTGGCACATGCTGGAGAGCAAAGCTGGCCACTGCCAGTAGTTGTATTTGTAACACATGGCCTGGCAGATCGGCCATATTCAACGAGATCAAAAATGCCATCTTGTAAGTGTTGCACATGCTTGCACCACGATCCAACCCAAGGCGTATTTGGAGCTTTCAGGTGCCACAGTATCTTTTTGGGATGTCAAAACATGACAGATTTCCCTAGTCGACATTAATATCAGGCCAAGTCAAGGACAGAGAATCATCTTATGAAACTCCTTATCTAGCCATGCATTTTCAATTGATCATCTTTCGCCAGCTCTTCAGAAAAATACTGTCAGAGGAGAAAAAAATCTTCTTTGAAGAGAAACAGATTTCAGTGTTTTATCACTTCTGTATATTACAGCAGGCGCATTAATAGCACAGAAACGACTGTACCAGGGCTGACACAGCTGATCAAGTAGTCTAGCTCTGCCTATGATTAAAGGCACACAGATATTGCTCCTATCAGACTAATTTTTACTTCAGACAAGCAAGTCTGATACAGGAGATACAGGAGACAAACATCCATTGCAGAAATTCTATCCAGATTCATCAAGATAACCTAAGAGAAATTAAAAAGAGTCGTATTTCAGACAGAAAGCACCATCTGTGCAAGTCCTTGTCAAACGAATTTCAACAAAGCAGCTTAAAAGCCTAATACCTAAGATCTCCATAAATGTTAAAGGAATAACAAAAAGCATGCCATCTCCTCAAATACATTATTTTTTTTTCCCGTAATAAATTAAGATCCACCTTTTATAGACCAGCATGTATGACAAATCTCTGGCACAGAGAAAGGGACTATGGGCATCTCTTTGCCCAGTGAAGTAGCACCATTTGCTCAGCTGCAGGATGCCAAAACAGCAAATGGAAGCTCAGGACACTTAAAGCCACAGCTGATCAGCCAGACCTCAGAGTCCAGGCATGATTCCATCAAGGAGCTCAGTAATGCCACTAAGGGAGGGACTCTTAAGAATAATGACTCATTTGCTCATGAAAGTTCCAAGGCAGATGCTAGGCCTTGGGTTTCTTTAACATCTGGAAAGAATATGTCATCACTTTGCCCAAGTCACAATTGACAGGGAGTATTTAAACACAGAAACTGCCACAGAGGATGAGACTTTTTTAAAATCCAATATCCTGTCTTCTACAGAGGCAGTCCACTCCATACTGACATCAAACATCTTCCAAAAGGTCCTGCAATGGTGAAGATTTGTACACACTCCAGGAAAGAGTCCAGTCCTTGATCTGGCTTCCATTTTGTTAAAATAATGGTTTACACTTTCTTTGGAGAAAGCCCAGTTAAAACAAAAAATAATTCTAGACTGCCTTCCATAAAATGTTGTGGTGTAAGTTGGAGAAGGATTACACCTTTCCAGAGTGCCACTGCAGCACAGCCCTGCAGCAGAGCTCACTTATCCTTAGGTGCCTGTTAAGTAATACAGTGTAAGGAAAAAAAGTGACATTGTAGAAATTTGGAGTACCAAGCTGCCCATCTACTGCTGTAAAAGCCTGCTGAGTGTGCTTCAATGTGATTAACCCCAGAACTGAGAAAAGCTGCTGCAATATTATGAACTACTTTTCTATAAAAGGAGCATAAAAATAAAACACAAGATATAACATCCTTGTTCCCACACAAGAAAGATTACTTATTACATATGAGCACAATCCACTTATGCAACTGATGTTTAAGCGCAGGTTTCTACAAGGTCAACCAAGAGTTTAAGTTGGTACCAACGGAACTGCTCCCTGACTCAGCAGCCAGCCCCAAGAAATTAAATTTAACCTCTCTCTCACCTCCTCTGCCCCAATCCAGCATTTGAAATTAGAGAACCGAGAAGATAATTGTTTTCACTGGGAGCAAGATTGAAAGTTTAGGGATGAGAAGACACAGCTTCCACTCACTCTTTAATTATTGGTAACCAAAGGACCACACACACACACACACACACAGAGCAGTGATGGAAAATACTTTCCATCCTCTTCAATGGCTTTGCTCTCCAACCAAGGACGTTTTATCTGTATGGATAACAGTAAGCATGAAATGCTCCAGTGATACTCAAGTAAATGTTTTCCTTTTTTTTTTTAATACAATAGCTAATAGCATTATCATCTCACTGCATGAGGACTCCTCCTAAGAACAATGCTTGCCTGCTGCACAGGCACACCCACTCTAGAAATAACACAAGGAAGTAGGATGCATCCTGCAAAACATATGTAATGTACAGCTTATTACCCCGCTGCTTGTTTACCAGCATAGTGGCTTCCCCTGGTGTGACAATAATAGAGGCTTCCGTGAACAAACCCTGCTCTACAAGGAGTCAGAAATATGGCTGCATAAACACAGCCCAGTACATATAAATACCTCCTAGTTGTTGGTACCAGAATGAACCAGGACATGAAGCACTTTGGGGGAAAATAAAATAAATTTTTAAAATCTCAGACTAATTATTTAAAATACCTAAGCAGATTTTTAATCACCAAAGTATTAAAGGAGACTAACGCTAAGTGTGGAATCACTTCCTGCATATGTCAAAGTTACCTGCGCTCATGTGAGCTCTGTTGTTCATGTACCTTTACACAAAGAGCTTTATAAAAACCAAAACTACTAGTCAGGCTTTCTGGTTTCAGAGGTCTTCAGTCATTCTCGCACGCACACACACACGCGTGCGCCTGACTGCACAAGGCATTTCATCAAATGTGGCATCAGTAGCTAGTTCTGCATGGCAAAAGCAGACATTTTCTTGTTATCAACTGCCCTTTTATTAAGAACTCGTTACACCTGAATAACAAATTTATTTCCCCCCTAGAACCTAAACAAAGGTCCAGAGAGTTTAACCCAAACACAACTGCATAATCTTTTGTATCCTACTAGCACAGTATTTACAATAAACTCCAGGAGTCTCTCGATTCCCTCTGACGTGTTTTGCTTGCAGCCTACATCCAGGCTTCACACTGAACTACGGCACATTCACTTACCATTGCCCATCACGGTTGTGTATTTGCTTATAAAAATAAACATTAGACTTATTTGAGCTTCTATTTTAAGGTTTGGATTAAAAAGCAAGAAGGGAGAGGGAGAAAACCCAGCCTTCTTCTTGTAATGCAATTTCTACAAACACCCTGTAGAGAGCAACTGCCAGCTGCAACAGCCACATGGCCAAGTCACTGGTGTGCACCAGTTAATCTGGAGCACACAGCTCAGTCAATGCTCAATGTGGCTGGTGAGGTACTGCCCAGAGCCCTCAGATGTCTGTCTGCCAGTGGTGTCAGTGTCAGAAACAATTCAAGGACAGGGTTTTACCATCGCTTAAAAAAGGGAGGACAAGTGCATTTCCATCTGCTCAACTCCATGAGACATTTTCTGGAGTAAAGGGGAGGACTAGGAAAGAGAGAGCTACAAAATACAGGAGGAAGTGAAGCCCTGGTGCATGACTTAAACACTGGCAAACAGGAAGCAGAAGCTTCCCTGAGGGCCCCATCCTTGGAGGGGTCCCAGCAGCACCACACAGGAGGGGAGGAAGCCCCCTAGCAAATGACAGCACAAGCACACTGGCAGCTATTTTAACAGGGCCCTGTCAGGATTACAGCAGTCACTGCTTATTTTGGAGCAGAATACCTGTCAAAACAGAGGAATAACAGGCACTGTCCTAGCTGGCAAGAGCAAGAGTTTTGGTTAAAACAGACAGCACAACAGAGAGACCTGCACACCATCACATACGTGCTGAGGATGTTATGGATCCTGCCCCTTTGTTCAAGCCCATTCTAGCAGCATACAGCACACCTAAAGAGACTACAGGTTATCCTGGGATGTGTCACTGTTCTCTGGCCATCTGAGAGGTCCTACATCACCACATTCTCATGACACTATCAGCTGCAAAGCAAGCGCCTCTTCTCTTCAAACATTCAAACACTTTTCATGATGTAAGTTCAGTTTTGTCTACTACCTTATGAGCAAACCCACAGTCTCCAAAGTTCAGGCCTGATGGTACCACGGGCAGCTTTGGCACCTCTAATGAAGATTCTTTCAAGTGCTATAGTGTTTTAATAATTAAAGAATATTAGCAATTACTATAATCAGAAAGATTCCTGCTTGCTTTTTATGCTCCTGGGCCATTCCCTAAAATATAAAGTAAATTCTTGTTCTATACTAGAGATTAAAAAAAAAACCTCCTTATACCAGTTTCACACTCATTTACCTCCATTTTGTAGATACATGAACACTGTATTTCCAGATACTCACTTTCCAACTACCTGAGGAATGATAAACAGATACCCACCTACCCGGCCTCCAGACCTCAGACTTTATCACAGACTCCACTCAAATCCTAAGTATGTCCACATCTGGCACCAAGTAACAAGCAGATGCTTATTTCCTGTTATCCCTCAGGCAAACACAAACAACCTAACCTTCCAGCCCTGGGCTTTGCTCATTAACATTGGGTTCTTCAACTACAACAAACAACTGCAGTTCTGCAGAATTTCAAACATTTTTTTAGGAACACCAAGATACTGATGAAATCAAGAGTAACACAAGCCTCTTCCTTTATCTCCTCGACATGTAATACCATCAAAATGAGCCTCAAAATTCCACAAGAAGCCAGAATAAAATGCATCCCTAACTTTAACCACCTTGACATTCCCGAACAAAACTTGAGGTCTGTCTTTAAAGCATGGATAAGCTACCTTCCTTCTCTAATGCCTGTCAGAGCAACACATTAGCTAGCTGTGCCACTGTGAGAGGGAAAGGCACTCCTCCTCAGTCTACTCAGTAACCTCACCGCCTCACAGGAGCAAAAAGCAAGTGCCTTGCAGTTAACTATTGACAAGTACCATTTTTGCCATTTTCAGCCATATTTGCTGGCCCAAAAATGCAACTTTAGAACAAAGTCTTTCATGTTTCCACCACCAGCCCTACATCTTATACCAAGGGCTTAAGTTCTGCTTTCATCTACAGGAATCTAAGCAGATGATAGTAGAGATTCTGACTAATAAACACAAGTATAGAAAATGGACCATATAAAAAGAGATACCTAAGCCATTTTGCATGCTACATTGTTAGATCCTTTTCATATCATGGAAAAAAAAAAAAGCACTCAGTATATTTCAAGTCTTCCCCAGATGTGCAAGTATGCCATTCTGTTCAGGATTTTTTTACATCATTGCTGGTTTAAATAAAACAACTTAAACACACTCAAAAAACCTCACTCAATACAGATACTAATTTTTCCCATGGTCAGTTAAAAAAAAAATATTTCAAAACAAAGTCTTCATTCTTCAGCTCTTAATGATTTTAATAAGCATCATGTGTTGTTCAGAGTTACAAAAGACTACCAGTTCCAGGCAGTGACTGCAGAGGTCCTGCTGCTATGAATTACAGATCCCCCATTAAGAGTCCTTTAGTGCTTGCCCCTCTTGCACTGTGCAAGGCCCTTGTGTTTACATGTCAAGCACTCCCTCAGTTAAAACTCTCCAAACGACCAAAACCACGTCACTTTACAAAATCTTGCAGCCCCTTCGGCCAATTCATGTTTCTTCGATCAGATCTGTATTTAACCCAGAATCTTATGAATTTCCAATTTATCTATCACCCCTAAGTGTGGAGGTCTCCTCACAAGGCTTTAGTCTAACACACACACAAAGATTGCCATTGTTAACACAAGACAATCTTCATCAGCACAGAGCTGCTGCAAAAGCAAAGCTGAGGCAATGGGAAGTCACCAGCTGCAGCCAATGTCCAGCCTGTGCTCTGCACACAGGCTGCCTGACAGAAGTCTACACTGTCACACTGAGGGATCAGCAGCCAAATCCAGCACAAAGGCAGTCTTCCCTACTGCTGAAGGTTCTCCACCCTGACAATTAAGCAGCATAGCATTGATCCAAATGGATTGCACATTAAAGACATTAAAGCTTATGCTATTTTATGTATCCTGCCTGAACTACAAGGGAATAAGGCTGTTGGAAACACAAACGGGCTAGAGTAAGAATACAGATGAACAGCCAAGGAAGCTACAAGCTAGAACGCAAAATACACAAAGTCCATGCAGCCAGGTGCAGGGTGCACAAAAGAAAAAAAGAGTTCATTAGCAGTACTGGATTTCTAGTTATGAAATGCAGCTACACCAGCAATATGCTTGTGCAACAGCAATCAGCTGGCAATCAAAGCACAAAGCCCTTCAATATCAGTCCTGCAGTCTCAAGCCTCTGTTAAGTTAGCAGAAAAATTGTGACAGACAAGTTAACATAGAAACAAGGAGAAGGTAAATTAGTATCAGCATGTTCACATAATCCTGTGACAAAGGCTGATTTCAGTGCTGCTCTTCCCTGTATTTACAAAGGAGGACATGTCTCCTGGAGCTCAGCCCCGTACAAACAATCAGCAAGTAAGAGAAGTGACTCCTGCCACTGCAGCCAATCTTTCCTCAAAATACCGTAATTAAAACTGATGAGAAAAAAAAACAGACCCCACTCCTCAAAACCGGCCAATTTCTCAGCCAAACATGAGTTAGAATGTGTCCTCATGAGTTACATGGCAGCATTAATTCATTTAGACACTTCCCCTTTCCACAGAAAATGTTAGTGGAAATAAGGTTCATCTTCTCAAAGGCTTTCCAAATTTCTTTTGTTTATTTATTTCTTTAAAATAAAAGATAGACCAGTCAGTATGGTCCACGTGCTGAAAGTCTGAGTCCCAGAGTTTAGTCCCCATGTTATATAGACGCAACTCCGCTGATCACACCATACACTGCAGATTTGCCCTCATGCAAGTAAATGTCAGATGATATCTGTAATAATAGAATACCAGGTCAGAATGGGCCTCAAGGATCATCTGGTCTAACCCTTCTCGGCAAAAGAATGGTCTAGACAAGATGGCCCAGGACCCTGTCTGGTCAAATACCAACTGTTCAGCATTGAGGAATCCATCACTTCCCTGTCAAGATTATTACAACGGCTGATTGTTCTCACTGTGAACAATTTTCCCCTTGTGTCCAGTCGGAATCTCCCCACGTGCAACCTGCACCCATTACCCCTGTTCTTTACCCTGCGACTCCTTGTAAGAAGGGAGTCTCCATCTTCTTTGTAGTCATCCTTTAAGTACCAGAACATGGCAATACGGTCTCTCCTTAGCCTTCTTTTCTCAAGGCTGAACGAACCCAGGTCTCTCAGTATTCCCTCCTATGGCAGCTTCCCAGTCCCTGGATCATCTTTGTGGCTCTTCTCTGGACTTTCCACAGCCTGTCCACATCTTTTTGGTATAGCATAACATCTTTTTTGCGTAGTAAGAGAGTGCACATCTTCCATCTGATGGGCTCTTGTAGCAAACAACATGCCATTGGGATTGGACATCAGTTTCCACACGCAGCAAAACAGTGCCACTTTCACTGCCATCACTAAGTTGCTATCTAGACAGTGTGATTTAAGGACAGACACAGAAAAGGATTTGCAAAGGACTTTGCCTAGTGGATGCCCAGAATTACAGTCGAGTTCAAGCAATTTGAGGAAAAACGGGAAGAGGGCAGAATGCTAAACTGCCTTTATAATAAGTGAGACTTGGTCTAAGCTTCTACCTGCAAGCAACTACAGTGGTAAGAAAATTAAAAGCCTGGTACGTATTTCAAGATTTCAAAAAGAGCTGTTTAAAACATAGACTTTTTTTCATACAGAAGTTTCTCAGATTTAAGCTTTGTCCAGGGGAAGTCAATGAGTCTCACTGCTTGCAAGACAGAGCTGCTAATTGCAAGGGGAGACCTTACCTCAGCAAGGCCCAATGTCCGAAACCAAGATAAACCTGGGAATTCTCTAAACTGGATGCAATCTGAGAAACCCCAAAGATAGCTTGTGAACACAGTCTGCTCCTGACTTCAGAAAACTTTCACAGAAACTATCATTAAAAATAAAAAATAAAAATTAAAAAATCCCCACCACAAACCAAAATGGGGCTTCAGGAAGCACGCAAACAAAGCCCACAATGTTCTGTCCTTGCCATAAATGCAGCAGCAAGCAAGCAACAGCAAAGGGTCAAGAAAAAGCTGTCCTCATATTTCAAATAAATCAAACACAATTGCTGGCTACTGAAAAGAGAGCAGAATTAGTTAAAATAAATGACTGAATAATAACAGGACAAGAGCCTGATTATTTCTGGACATGGCAAAGGGTGGTCTTTGTTAATTAGAAGACCGTAAAGAGAAGTCAGGTAGATTTTTAAATTATTGGCCGAACCATAAAGCACCTTGTCAGAGAAGAAAAACATTTTAAAAATTCTTCAAAGTTAAAAGGTGCATCAAAACTCGCAGGATTCAACACAGAAAAGATGGAATTACCTAACTCTTCAGAAAATTGCTCAGCAAACATTAATTACATACATAGAGCAGTTAACTACAGTTAGAAATTAACAAAAATATGGATCATTACAAGTTCCAAAGGATGTCTTGAAAAAGCTCTGTCTTGGGAGTCCAAGGCCAAGGTCTGAAACCTGAAATGACAACAGTCCTTCAGAGGACTCAGTGAAAAACACGGAAGAGTTGAAACAGCATGATGGATTCACACATAGTGAGAAACTGCCAAAACCATTAGAAAGGAAATCTGTTCAAGATTGTCAAAGACAAGAAACCTGAATAATCTACATTGTTATTTTATCCCAAGGCCTTGGACATTGAGAATTGAAAGGCAGCAAATCAAGTCTGTGAATTTTGGAGACTTTGAAAGCAGATCACAGAGCTCCTAAAATAGCTTTACATAGCTAAGTCAAACCATAAATAAATCTTGGAACTGATTTCCAAATAATAATATTGAGACTTTGTAGGTACATAAAGGGGACTGATTTTCTCTCCCATCCAGACAAATTTAAAAATAATTACATGTTCTTCATCATTTCAGGAGACAAGAATCTCTACCGTTAATTCCTTCCAACTGCAAGCCCAGGTATGAAGTGTTACTCATGCAGGTCCCATATGATTTCACACCCGCTCTGTAAAGGTGTGCAGAACTACGTGGTTTGTGTGGTGGACAATAAATACAGCCACCACGAGAAACACAAAATCCTGACCACAAATAACAAATCTCAAATTGCAACACCACAAGACAGAACTGCATACACAGAGGTAAGAGCTAAGTTCAGACTCTCTTTTTATAAGGAGTACTAATGAAGAGACAATAAAGTATTACTCAAAAATAAAAAGGAAGCTTTTTTCTTCCAAAGAATGGATCTAATTTTATTTTGTGCTCATAAGTTCATCACATCCCTGATTTCAGCAGGGCAGGACACTGCAGCAAAGCAGAGCTGAGCAGCAGGAAGCAGGAGGAATGTTTACATTCCTGAGCAGTGCTCTCACTGACTTCTAGATCCACTGAAAAGAAACCAATGTCATCATCATCTTAAAAAAAAAATGCATACAGGAAAGTTCATTTGGGATTTTGGACATGTAAGGGACCATCACTATAACTATTCCAAGGATTAATTCAAAGGCCACTTGTCACCACAACAGCTGTTCAGCCAGCTCTTCTGTTTTGCCTATGTTTTTCTTTCCTTAGATGGGGAATGTCTGTCACAGATTCATTCATGTCTGTCACCATCCTCCAGCCAGCAGCCCTTCACGTGGTTGCTGACTGAAAACGCATCTTAAAACAAATAAACACATCTTGACTTAAGTTCTGACCTCATGTTCAGTAGGAACACAATGCAGGTTTTGTTGCCTCTAATAATAATTTAAGCATCTCTATGAAGGTTCAGCTGCCCAAGGTCACATGCTTGAGGAGGCGATACGTGTGAAGCGCTCTGCCAGCATCCAGCCAGAACCACTCACTCTTGCACTTGGGTGACGACCAGACTACTCAGGAGCCATCTACTCCTGAGCCACAGACAGATCAAGAAGGCCCACACCAGGTCTGATCTTTGTAGAAATGCTACAGACGCTGCTATATAGAATCATAAGTGAACAGGATGGAAAAAAAGTCTTACATAATAAGGATTTTAAGAGGATTTTATATCATAGTATATTTCAGATCCTATTGCTAGAATTATGCCACTGAAATTCTCCAAATTATTTTTTTCCCCTCAAGAAACTTGTGTAAAAACATGGAATCAAAGCAAGCTTCTGGATATGTTTCACTGATGAGCTGCCCACAAACTTGTGTCCCCATTACTGCTCCCTCCCTCCATCCTATTTGACTGCATTTTCTTTAAACAAATCCATGTATTTACGAGCAAATAAACATTTTGACTGTGTCTTGCTCTACAGACACAGTAGTTCCCCTAAGGAGAGGCATAAAAGCCTAGTCTTAACAAGGGCTCAAAAAGGCACTCTCCTCCTGTCCTCAAAGGTGAAATTTGGTGTTTATTAATCCAGATCAGCAATTCCAAGAAAAGTGAAAAGTTACCCCCCCCATTGATTTGTGTGGCAGTAGCTTTATGTAACAACATTAATTTAAACTACAGTTTTATGCACACAGCTGCCTTGATTAATAAACCAACCCATGCTGCCAGGACTGTTTGCTTCAATGCAACATTTACACAGCGCGTGGCTGGTGGCTGGTGAGTGGACAGCCAACAGCACAGACCCAGCACACGCAGTCACAGGCAAAGTCATCTCCCACTACCACAGCATCCAGGGTGAGGACTTCAGCAACAGGAAACCTTCTCCCAAGTTTCATACCAGAGACCATACAAGGAAGTGGTAAATAACTCCTCTACTTCTCCATACACCTCATAGGTGACTTTGGAGTCGGATCTACAGGCAGACCGATCAAAAGTGTGAGTCCTCTCCACAGACAGACCATCCAGGACCATTGTTGTACGGGTCGGTTGGACAGTGGCCCAAACAATAAGCTGTTTTCAGAAAATCAGGGATTCATCCTCTTATGTGGCATGAGGGAGGGATTAAGCCTTAATTTAGCACCATTTAGAAAAGATTACCCTTTAATTGCAATAGGAGTTGGCAGACACTGGCAGCAATGAAAGGCCTTTATCCTGCAAAGCTTCCAAGCGGTCAGTGACAGCTCCCAGGCCAGCAGCAGAGAGCCAGCCCATGCTGTCCCCAGCCAGCTGCTCAAGGCCACCGGACCGATGGGGCGGCACGTGGGGAGCACACAGCTGCACCACAGCTGCAGAGACAAACCCCTCATTCATTGGCATTCAGATTGGGCAGGGCACGTGAGACTGCCACAAGTGCACTGAGGAGTCGAAGCTTTCAGGAGGGCTCAGCTGCCAGCACCACCCAGAGCTCTGCCTGGCAGGACCCAGCTGGTTTGGGCAAAGATCCAGTATCGGGAATATGCCCACTTCTTGCCTTCTGCTATCAGTCTGGCCCGGTCAGCAGAGGAAGCCCCCCACTGACCACAGCTCTGCCATTCTCTGGTGACAGGGCAAGAGAGGTGTCATGCTGTATTTTCTGGCACCGAGAGCTCTGCTAAAGCAGATGCATGACATGCCTCAGGTGCAAGGTTGCCAGATGCCTGCCAAGAGTTCCCAGTAGCCCATTGCCGCTCAGGAGCCTGCTACAAATGTCTTCTAACTTGGAGCAAAGCTAAATACTTTTCCAGATTGGCACCCAGGAAAACTTAATTCTTGTTCAAACAGATTTTGCTGCAGCAGTAATGTCTGTTTTACATCTTGTTGCTGGATTAATCCCAGTTTAGGCTGGCATAGGACATCCCAAAGCCTACTGCAGTTTAACTCAACCCAGCTTTATTTTTAAAAGTTCAATGAAAAGTAATAATTTCTATGCATAGACAAAGCCTTAAACCAAGGTTTAACCCCCTTCCTCTCCACTTCTTACCCATACCCAGCAATGCCTGGCATTTCTGACAGCCTCAGGCCTGAAAGATGAAGCCACTGCCCAGCTGGCTGAGCCATCTCTACTTACTGGGAACCAGTGAGGGGAGAAAGAGCTCTACAACAAGGAGGCTGGGAGCTGGAGAAGAAAACTGTCAGAAAAAGGCTGATTAGATAAGGAGCAATGAGAAGTACTAATGAGAAGAAGGGAGAAAGCAAATCTTGTAAGGAGGAGGCAAAGAGCGTGTGTCCAAGGGAAAAGATAAGAGATGACAGTCCAGACAGTGGCATAGGGTAATAGTGGCAGCAGGATGATCAGCAACTGCAATGGAATTCAGCAGGAAAACAAGGAAGAGGAGCAAAACCAAGTGCAGGATGAAGTAGGAGTGGGAAGAAGAGACATGAGCCCGCAGCTGCTTCTCCACTTCAGATATGAATGGGCAGCCTCATCCTCTTTGTGCCCTAACTGCTTCCAGTTTCTTAGCCTAAGGCTGAAGTTTGTCTCCTACGCTGGAAGAAAACCTGACCAGCAACTGTGTCATTTGCTCAGGGCATTCTTTCCTAAGCATTTAAGTTTCAAAAGTTCAACACCAAGTAGCCTGGCATTGCACTCAAAAACACCTTACAAGAAACTTTAGAGTGTATTATTAGTTATCCTTGGACACTACTACACTTCTTTGCATTCACTGTCACTGCTACCTTTGCTGCTTATTCTCAAATGAAACACTGGGTACATCTATACAGGACTGATGTCTAAAGCACAATTAATTCAAAATAAAGTTATGATCCCAACACAGAACTGAGAGTTGCACCTTGTACTCAACGGCACGCTGAAGCAGACCAATTTTACTTTTTAAGACTACTAGAAACAATTCTCTGTCTCTCCAGGAGTTCATATATAGAGATTGAATTTCAGCAAGTTGATTTGTTGCATTATAAGCACACTAGTTTTACGCATATGAAGGCCACAAAGTTAAAGAAAAAAATGAAAGAAATTGAGTAAGAGGAACTCAAGCCATCCCCACAGATGTCATCCAAATTCCTCAAACATAACTTTTCCATTATTACTGCAGTCTTCTGCACTGCAAAAAGAGAGAGAAACAGACATATGCCCACTATTTACAGACTTGACATTTCAAGACACTAGATCAGTAATCCAACAGAAAAACACTACAACTACACTCTAATGCAACACCACTTCCAAAGGCAGCATTAAGACAGATCTTAAAATACGAGGAGTTAAACAATCTAAGCCTGAGCACTGGAGAGCATTCCTGGGTACACAGACACCGAGTACTGGGCTGTTCCTGATAGCTCTGGAATCTTTTAGAAGTAAAATCTAGCTTTAGAGCCTCATTGAACTAAGAGGCAATGGAACAAAACTTGGATCTGCAGGAACTCCACATCTCCGGGAGGCTCTGTTCCCTTGTACAGCAGTGCCTACTGAAGATTAAGGCCACATTCTTCATACAAAGCCTAATGTTACGTGCAGTAAGACAAAGCTAACACGTGACTAGCACAGCATGGTACCAGGCAACAAATGGAGCCCAGGGCAAGACAAATACTTTCATCAAATTAATCACTTTCTATGGAGATGACCCTTGCCACAGAGAACAATGATAATAAAACAAGAACATACATTTCTCATAAAGCACACACAGAAATATAGTGTCAACCTTAATGCTCTTCCAGGCCTATTGCGGGAAAAAGGGCATACGCAGCCACATTGAGAGCGGCAGACCACAGGACTGATAAATGCTCTTTGAGGCCAGTTCTCACAATTCCCAGAGCCAACAACCTTAAAAGCAAACAGATGCCTCACAGGGGCTTCGCCAGCCCCAAAAGCCTCCCCGGATGAGCCAGATTCCAAGATGTTCCCCAGCTGCAGTCCCTCACACTGAGGAGCATGAAAGGAATGAATGCCTTACTATGCTCCCCAAAAACCCTAACAATAGAGAGGTCAAAGGGAACATCAGATCAGTTTTAATGTTAACAGGCTTTGTGTCACATTAAAAGGGTCCATTTGCTTCAGTCTCAATAAGGCATTTATATTTTAGGGCACTTAGCCACACAGGCTACATTAGAACAACCAGTGGAGTAGCTATTATTTTTATATATATATATATATGTGTCTGCTTATACTAGCAGCTCTCTCCCACCGCACTCCTTTACTGTACTCCTATTGTTTGTTTTCTACCTGTTTCCCAAGTGAAATGAGTAGGCATTTCTCCTTGTCTCCTTCTACAGAGAGGATAAGAACAAGCTGATTTATTATTAAGTGCTCAGGTGGAAGAGCTGTCTGAAACATGACACTGCCAGGAAAGCTGCGCTCTCCCTACCCTTCACTATTCCATGTGAGCCTGGCAAACAGAATCTTTCATTGGGAAAGTTTTCCTCCAAACTTCCAGGACAGACAATGCTCACATCCACTATCCCAGCGGCCTTGACAAAAAGTCTACAACCCAGCCCTCAGAGGCCCTCTCTACTTCTTAAAACCCTCCCAGATTTCAGAAAGGAGAGATCACAAGATACGTACTTAAGCCTCATTCAAGCCATGAAGAGTCCTAGCTACAGTTTCCCTCCAATTCACTACTGGGCTTACCTCCACTGTGAACCCAGGAGGACAGGAAAGCGTAATGGCTCACATGAGTGAAAATTAGTTCTGGAATAGAGGATTTTTCCCACCCCAGAATCCCACAGAAGTTAAAGGTAACCACAATTCATTCACATCATTTAAGGAGTTACATTAGCAGTTTACAAGTATAGAGAATTGAATGATGCAGAATACATGCAGGTGTGAGAGGAGGGCTTCAAAACTGCCAAACATCAGAGTGATTAGTAGGATCACTGCAAAAGCCCACATCCAGGAATAAAACTATAACGCCTGTGAAATGCCTGACAATGACAGATGACTAACTCTTCTCTGCATTCCTTTCCTAAGGGGTAATACTGCAAGTGTCACAGTAGTCAGCATTCCTTCAGCCCTCCTGAAGTCCAGATAAACAACTAATATATCTCACATGCTCCACTTGGTAAAATGTAGATTCAGCTACTCAATCCTTCAGTGCGTATTCACTGACTAAATAGAGCTGGAGGGGGTGAACCATAAAAATGAGTTCAAATTTTAGAATTTAAACTATGGGGCATATTTTAAAGCACAGTATGTAAAAAACATACATATATAAGCAACGAAGGAACAGAATTGTAGAATTGTTGAGACTGAAGACTGGAAGGAAGCTCTGGAGGTCATTTACTCCAACCTTCCTGCGTAAAGCAGGGTCACCACCAAACACGTGCTCAGGACATTGTCCAGTTGGGATTTCAGTGACTCCAAAGATGGAGGCCACATAAATTATGGGCAAAGAATAGAAAATAAGTTACACATGGCACATTGTGTTTGTAGTTACTTATGTATGTGCTAGGGCTCAGTCTCCAGTTTTTATGGCCTGCTCTGTAGCAACACAAATAATACTGGAGGCTAGAGCTGAACAACTCCATAGCTTGATTTGTTCCAAGTGACTCAAACCTGCTCTTAAAATATTTCTATGATTACTGAACGATCTTAGAATAAGATTTTGTTGTGTCCAGTGGGGGGAGGGGGAAATGTTTTAAAACAATCCTACTCCCCAAACACTGCTCTAATTTAGCCATTAAGTGCAAGTGGTCTTGTTTCCCAAGCAATAATTTGGATATTTTGGCTTCAGCCCACCTATAAGTAGCTTCCTGAATTGGACTCAATTAGTAGAGAACATACATGCAAAAAAAGGAGATATTAATAACCCCTAAAAGAAGAAACTTGCAAAAATGCCTTATATTTCGCATTTTGTGTCTGAGTCAAACGTGTCTGAAATGCAACCCGACAGAGCTTCAGGTGGAAGAAGATGTTATACTCAACCCTGTAAACTGCACCAAGAGCCAGAAGTGTCTAGTGCAAAGACATGAACCTTCCTACCAGCAGATGCTCCACATCAGTATGTCCTGAACCCTTTTCATCCATGCCAACCACTGCAACGTGAATCTCACTCTCACTCAAAAAATACAATCTCTTATCAGTTTCCAAGTCAGGTACGTGCTGCAGTGTGGCACCTTCCCAGGGAACATCCCATCTCTGCTGCTCACCATCACAGCATGTAGCATGCTTGCCCCCATAAACCACCTTGAGCAAGAGAAGACAAACACCAAGCTATTAACAAGCAAATCTGGTGTAAGACCACCATCAGCCCTCCACCACTGACAGACTCGGCTTATCTACCTGCAAAGACAAACTTTCATGTGAGGCTGGCTAGCCACTTCTTGGTTAAAGCCACATACTTTCTGAAAGCATCCCCAAAAGGGAGCCAAGTGGAATTGCTTTGCATAGCTGCTGAATACAGTGAACCAAGATACAAGTCAGACAGAACCTTCTACTCACATGGACACAAGTCTCATAAAGCTACTGTATTAAACTGAGCCAGAGAATTTAAATCAGGACCACTGCCGGATGATTTCTGATGAATCAGAGACCTAAATTTATTAAGGAAGTATGTTTTGGCAAGATGACTTTTCTTTGTTTGATAGTACGTACCAAAGCTGAGGGCATGTGCTACACGACACGCTTGTTACTGCTCGTGACCTGTTGGGGACAGTCACACTCATCCAACAATAGCCAATTTCTATTTCAAAGGCCAAATGCTCTCTCCAAACGACATCGTAGAAAACCACTAAACGATTATATACTGACTGCTCGAAAATGCATTCTTTCCATTTCCTTCCTAATATCACACTGTTGAGAAGTTTCACCCACAGCTTCCAAGAGCTAGAAGGCTGAGTGGACTACAGATATGTCATGCTACTCAGCCACTCTGGGCATCACAACCAAATTTCTCCCTCAAAACACACACAGCCTTGTGCAGGAAGATGTGAGAAAATCCCTTCTGGTTTAGAGTTACCCATTCATACAACAGAACAAGCTTCAAACAAACATCATCCTTCATCATTAGAAAATACAGTGGATTCTGACCTTGGAGACTAAAATCAGATGCAACAAACTCTCTGTGCACAGGAAGCAATGAATCTCGTTCGGTTTGGGCAGGTTAGATGCCAGTTATGGTATTAGGTCAGTATACTTCTCTGCCTTGGAGCCAGAGCTGAACTACAGGCCCAGTTCCGTCCAGCACTGACACTGAATGTGCAGAAGGACTTCCTCATGAACTTACCAAATACTGTCTCGCTGCCTACAGCACGGCACTCCGCACCATGCTGGGAGCTTGCCAAGCTCCACACTGCACATACGCGACGACTGAGGGATGAAAAGAAAAAATTTAAGGAGATCAAGGACTGCAGCATGCCGCAGAGTCTGGGCCATCCAGCACAACTCAGCACCCCACCAGACCCACCAGCACCCCACCACTTGTTTCAGTGAGAGCTGTATAGGCCCCCGTATGGCACAGCTGCTTCCCGCACATGGGCACAGGACTGCAGAGAATCCATATCCATTCTCACACTGAGCTTCAACTATGCTGGGGCCAAATATTCCCAATTAGCCCCACGTCCCCACTTGCCCAGAGCCCCAGTGGCAAACCCCTCTGTTTGTGGGCAGGACAGACCACACCTTTCAGCAGACTCCTCATGCAAGTCCCCGCTCCAAAGTGAGGTGAACCTGACATCCCCTGCCTGGTGCATATTTCAGCCAGATTACTGAAAACAGCTGAGAAGAGAGGAGGGGGAAGAAAGTAGGAGGTAGAAAGAAGGAGGATGAGCTGGAGAATGTGAAAACTAAGAAAAAAAGCCACAGTTTGCAGCTATTATACCTAAAACTTCAGCTCTTCTTTGAAATGGAGGCTCCTCCATTCATTTGGATGGCAAAGTTGATCTGTGTCATTTCCCTCTGCTGAGGTCTTGCAGATCATATTTCAAACCCACACTATATTCCTCTGTTGCTGGGTTACCAAATCTGAACAAACAATTCTCTGCAGTCTGCCAAAAGCAGAGAAAGAAAGCAAATGAATGCCTGGAGTATGCATCACCCTCTGGAAGTCATCTTACAGCCCCACGCTGCTACAGACCAGTCACAAGCTCACATACCATTGAGTGAAAGAGGAAATAGTGAACTTATTAAGTCTGGGGGCAGTACATAGACTTGAGAACTGCTGTTCCAACCCTCCTGCCCCTCCTAGTAAAATCAGGCAATTTTTCAAATCATTAGAATTCTCTTGCAGGCTAGAAGAAATATGGTCCTAATTCAAAGGGATAAATTGGGTATTAAAACCCCTGAAACTAGCAAGCATGTTCCATAGATTTTGAAAGGATGAATCAAGATTTGAAATGAGGAAACCGCAACAGCTCATGTGACAAAACACCAGTGACTGTAGGTTTGAGACTTTCAGTTTCCAGGCAGGATGCCTGCCACATCAGGGGCTGCACAAACTTCTGCTTCAGGGGCGTGGGAACACACAGATGTCCCCCACCGTGAAGCCCTCTGAGCTCACTCCAGCCCTCACCAATACCGCTCGGAAGGAATCTTCCCGTGCAGCACCTGTACAGAGAGGTCACCAGCGTGCAGCATTTGGTCTAGTGTTTCTTATGCAGAGACGGTCTTCCCCCGTTCTCTGAACATCCAGGCAGCCTCCCATCAGCAATTGCATTCTAACATTTCAAGTGTGGCAGGTGTTGGAGTCCAAGTAACAATCACCATTAAGTCCCCAAGACAGATTCACAAAAGTATAACCATTTTCTACTAGTATGTGCAAAATTGGTATCAGTTTCCTAAATTCAATTTGCAGGTGTACTTTTCCTACTCTAGATTTACATCTGTATAACCAGAATTAAACTTCACCTAAACTGGTCTATTTAAAGAAACATTTATTTTATGCATTAAACCCTTTGATTTTAACAGTGCTGCAAAGTTAGAGGTGATCTCAAATGACATTAATGGTCTTTCCTTTCAGCAGGAATCAATACATCACCTGAATATTTATTAGGAAGAGGCTACAGAGGTGCACCTGAGGCCTTAGAGGTATTGCAACTGAACATCATTATTTACCATGATTAAATAGAAACACTTGGTCGATCCAGCATTGATTCATGAGCACAGAGGGTCTAATCCCAGGCCGTTACGGGTTTGTTAGGTAACTTTAGCCTAGCCATTTCTTCCCTCTTCGCCCTTATGTTCTTACACTCAAGATGAGCACAGCAGGACAAACTGGCAAAATGCTCTGATAAATCCAGTGGAGAAAATCACTGCTACTTCAGCAAGCAGCTCACAATGTCTGTCTACAAGGTACACAGCACTACATGAGGTAGACAGGAAAGGGAATGATTTCTCCTTCACTTCTGAAGATGTAGAGTTAAATACGTTACGTTACATTATTAACATGTAACATAATGAAATGTTACACCAGCCTAGATGAAATATAATGTACCCAATTAACTAGTACATATATAAGTGAATTAAGCAAAGTAAAAGTTCTGTCAGAGATCACAGATCCTGTACACTCCACCTCAATATAACCTCAAACAGTACAAATATTACAGCCTGAGACACATCACCTCAGCTGCATCATACGCCCCAGCTGGACTTCATGGGAAATTAAGCAGCAAGAACACCTGCAGAAACATCTGAATGTTTCTTTCAAAGTCAGCTTGCAAGTTTATCCAGGAATCATCTACAGAGAAGTCGTAAAATGGAATTAAAGTAAATACATGATTCTTAAAGGCAAAAACCAGAAACACAGAAACATGGGCCACTGTTACCATACAAAGAAATAAAGAGCCCTGTGGAGATCATTGCCAGTATTCTTGTAAGCTTGTTCCCCCCTTAAAAAACACAAACCATACACACCACACTAACTGCGACATACTGACATGTGCTTTTAGACTTTAAGGATAGACATAGTCCACATACGAATTTTCGCATTATTACAGAAATAATTAATCATAATACCCATATTTTCCAAGGATTTAAACACAATTCTACCACTACCAATACAACATAACCACTTAATCAGAAAGGAGCTCTGGACAGCAGCCAGTTTCATAACTGAGCTACTAGTTGGTTATAAATCTGACATCTCGAATCAACTCCGAAGTACTGAGCGAAGCAGATAACCAACCTCTTTTTCAAGCAAACTTTCCAAGCCACATTCCCCCACAAATAATCAGGAAAGCAATAACCCTATTTGTCTGAATCCTCAGACAATCACTTTTGTGAGCTGGAGTGCACAAAGATGTAATCATATGTATCACCCGTGTAAGAAAAATGTCCCAGCTCAGGCAAGTAGTCAGCCCTGTCATTTATACAATTAGCACTACCACAAAGGCTTGCAGGGTGACTTACCAGCTGAAACAAAGCCTACAGAAAAAACTCAGTTACTTCATCTCCTAGAAGGAGTAAAAAATGAATAAAATTATATGTTTACAACACAATGTAGTATTTCACTAAAAGAAAACCAGTATCTTATTTCTCTGAACTAGGGAAAACATTTATCATAAATTTTAGTACAGTTTGAAATTAATTCCCTTTTACAAAAGCAAAGGTGGTACTGCAAATACCAGTAAGTCTACCTGGGAACACAGTTTGTATTTCAGTTTTGTTCTGTCAAATAAAATGATAGAAGAAATGCAGCGGAAAGTACCTTAAAAGATATATGAGATCCAGTCAGCACACATACAAGTAAAAGAATAAACTTAGAGAAGACCTGATCCCAGTTAAAAAGGGGTTGGTGTGGAGGTTCAGCAGTGCAAGGACAGAGCAGCTCCCCATTTCCACCAGGACAACTCGGACTGCAAATACTGAGAGTACACAGACATCTCTACAAAACGGGGTACAGCTCTAACAACGCCATTCACACTCACCAAAGGGATACAACAGCGGAGGTTAAGGCTCTGAATTTCTGCCACATTGGGGACGGGGTGGCACAGAGGAGAACCTGGCCAGAAAGATCTCATGACTGTAGCAGAAAAGCCTGTACTTTTAACAAACTGCATTACAAAGTTCCCACACTCGGAACCCATTTACCTATGGTACGAACAGGGCCATGGTACAGGAGTGCTTCATAATATTAAACAAACTATAGCATATCCAAATCTACAATAGGATTTGGACAGAAGGACAGAAAACCACTGCATGCTTGCCCCGCACCCTGCCTAACGTGGCCTCGTGCCGCTTAGCTCTCTCAATGTGGATGAACAAAGTAAGATCTATATAGACTAAAGGGGCTATACTTTAAAAGGCTGCATGAAGTCACAGTTAAGAAGCAAGAGACGGAAAGCAATCCTGTTTTAGTTTGACATCAATCTCTCGCATTCTCCAAGAACGTGGAGGTGAGAAGAAGAACTCAATTCACCAAGAACTCCAAGGTGGAGTCCCTTCAGGTTGGAGCGTGACGCAGTAAGTCTTGTATGCAGCGCTTCCCCAGCTGAGTGTGGGAAAAACAAGAAGTTGCATAAAACAGTAAAGATGATAAATTCCTCCTCTGAGCATATGCTTCATACATCTGCTGAAGGTTTACAAGATCTACAGCAGACCAGATTCCTGCACAGCATCACAAGAAAGCTAGAGAAGCAATGCTCTTTCCCCATGTAGGCTATCAGAGTCCTCAAGCTGTTCCCAGAATTGCCTGCCTCCCAGGTTTTGACTTAATTAGAATGGGACATGCACACACAAAGCAAATCTTTCAAAATGTTAACAGCAAGAAGGAGTGAATCATTGCTGATTATGCCTTTTTTTTTTAATCTCTTTTACAAGCTTCTTGTTACAGCCCTAAAAGAATGAAAAGACAAAATCATCAAGCTTTTTTCCATCTGCAAGTCAAAACATGTAATGCTCAAACACACACAGCACAGCCCAGTGACTAAAGCACTACCTGTGACCGAGGCATCCTGGCTCCTACTGGTGCGTCAGGCACTGCCTTGCTGAATGAGGTTGGGCCAGTCCCGTCACCTCTCCACGCTGTGTTCTGCATTCCACCTACCAAATGGCTTTACTGACTTTTCTCTGCCTTGAGCTCAACTCTACAGCTGCCTCTGCCCTCTAACTTCCAAGTTTCTGCTCCTGTATGCTGCTGTAACCATGCCAGTCTCAAGTGGCTTCAGGAACAGCAGATATCCGTTCAACTTGCCTATTTAGTTAACAAGTTTATAGCCATGTAATTCAAAGTGATTAACCTCTTTGCTTATACTTGTTTAACACAATAAAAGCAAAATAAAGCTCTATTTACAAGACCAAAAGATACATAGTATGCAGGAAGGGAGGGCATTCACAATTCAGTTGATTTTGTACCCGTCTGTTACAAGGATTTACTTTCCCTTTCCCTGTATTCTGATTTTACTTAAAATCTATCTCCAAGTGAAGAAACTAAAGCTAAGCCCCATCGGATACAATTTGCACAGGCCAAATAAAGCCATCTATATTCACCTTTTAGGCTGTATCAGATGTTTTGCAATCATGGCAAGGCCTAAATCAGCTGAAAAGCAGCACAAGGTTTGCCTGCATGCTGCATCACCGAACCAAACAAAGCTATAGGCAGACAAGTTCCCATGGGCCACGCTCTACAGTGGGCTGATGGTATCAGCTCATAAGGAGCGCAAACCACCAGTCTGCATTCTGTGACTGTTCCCCGAACAACACTTTTCCCTAATTCTGCACCTAGAGGAGATCTTGCACGAGAAAAACTTAATGTACCAACTGCCTAATAGAGCGTTTCTACTGACAAACTTTACTCTCCTGTACAGATCAGATATGGAATTTCCCTTAAAATATAAAGTAACAAAAAAATATGCCAACGGCAGGACCCGCACCAAAACAAAGCTATGTGAACTGAAGTCTGCTGTATTATTTTCGTGGCGGTCCCCATTGAGGAAGTGATTAACACCAACGTAAGACTTCTTCTTTCAGACAAAAGCAGGCACATCGCAGCACAGCCAGCGCAGCCTGGTCCGGGCCCTCGCTCCCCGCCGCCTGCTCGGGTTTCTCCCGGGGCCGCGGTGGCGGCAGCCCCAGCCCCGGGGAGGGGCAACCCCGGCCCGGCTCCTCGCCCTACAGCAGCCCTGGGGCGGCCCACCTACCGAACCCCGAGGCGGAATGGAACGGGACGAGGAGAAAGAAAAGCGTTTAGCCGCCTCCCTCCCGCATCTCCCTTCACAGGAGCGGGGGTCGGTGCAGAAAGGCCTTTTTTCTCCATCCCTTCCCTCTCCCGGCCCGGCCTGCAGCCAGGCACCTCGGAGCTGTCATTTAGGGGAAGGGTGCAACCGCCCTGCCGGAGCCAGGCCGAAGCCTGGGAACCCGCCAGTCGCCCCCCAGCAGCCCCGAGGCCCCTCAACCTGCCGCCCACGGACTCCAAACCGGCCCCGCTCCCACCGCTCCGCGCTGCCTTCGCCCTTCGCCCGCCA
>VZTG01006980.1:2730-33183 GCA_013397845.1 Melanocharis versteri | reverse complement strand
CGGCCGCGCTCGGGCCTAGGCCCCCCCCCTGCCGCCGCCCCCGCCTCACCTCCTTCAGCTGCTCCATCTCGGTGCGGATGGTCTCGTACTCCAGCTCCAGCTCTTCATACTGCTGCTTTAGCTGCTGCTTCTCCTCCAGCACTGCCAGCCCGTACTCCGCCGCCTGGATCTTCTCCCGGGTGGTCTCGCCCAGCTNGGGGAGAGCGACCTCTGCCGGGTGGCGCGGGTAGCGCGGCGGCGAGAGCGGGGCTGGCGGTGCCCGGGGGCGGCCTGGCCCGGCGGGGAACGAGCCCCGGGACCCCCGGTGACCCCGGACACAGCGGGGGCACAGGCCCCGGGACCACGGGTACATACCCCGTGCACACACCCTGGCGCCCCGGACCACGCTCAGGAGGGCTTTCGGGGCGGGTTTGAGAAAACGCCGGGATCGGCTCGGTATGAAAGATGGGGCCCGTGCACCAGAGCGTGCTCGGGGGAGACGTTCCGGTGCGGCGGGCGGGGCCACAGCAGCACGGAGAGGACAGAGGGTTACAGGAGAAAGCTGGCACCAGCCCCACGCCATACCGAGAGCTGCCAGCATCTCACTGTTCCCCGTGTGCTGCATCTAGAGGTGGAATTCCTGCTGCAAGGCGCTCTCTGTCCACCCACAGGGACCAAACCGTGTCCCCCGAGTCATCCTTAGGATAGCCGTGGCCACGGGACAAGGTGTTCCCCTCTAGCTGAGCCACCCGAGGAGAGGCGGGATAGGGCGCATCAAGACCCGCTGCCATGACCAGACGTGGGACAGTGACACTTGAGCAGCTGTACTGTGCTGCCTGGAAAGGATTTGCCAGCTCGTGAGGAAAATACCATCAGCCTTTGCCCCAGGTTACGCCCTTTGGGCACGTTTGGTGGCAAAGGCACAGGGATTGGGACACTCATTGGGGCACCACGGGTAGAACTAATTTCAAAAGCATAGTGAAGACTGAACAGAGACAAACCTCTACTAGTTGGACCATTGCAATTCCTAAGCAGCCCCATGAATTTGGGGGGTGTGTGTCCCTGGGGGGTGGGGAGATGCTTCACTCCCATGGTCAGGAGAGCCTTGCAGCTTCACCCTCCTTTCATACAGCAAGTGCAGCTTGGACTTTCTTCCAGTGTCAAAAACAATCGGTAATGAACTGGTGAGCAAAGAGCAAGCATAATAAAAACAATTATGTGTTTGAGCACTCCGCAAGGTCTCAAACATAAAGCAACGTATTCGCTCACAGCTGCAGGGTTTTTTCAAGCTCCTTTGAACTTCTGCCTGTGCACATATCCCTTATCCCTTTAATAAGCTGTGTAATGGCTGAATGCTGCCTGTTAGTCATGAAGCTGCCTCAGTCAATTTTTCTTCAGGGCCCTGACACTGCCTGGAGCTCCCTGTGCATCAAGTGCAGGTATGTGTTTGTCCCGTGAGCACTGATGTGACACGAAACAGTCACCCAGACATCAGAAGTAGCAAATTGATGTCCTCGACCTGCAGGGTGCATGTGAAATTCCTTTAGTTTTTTATTTTCAGGATTCTCAGGAAAAGGCATTTTCACTCTCGTGTGCCTCTGTACCGTCATGACTGTCACAGAATGTTTTTAGGGGGTTTAAACATTCTGATTCTTTCATAAAGCTAAGTGAGGAAAATAACTGCATTATCTCTCCTCCACACTCTGTTTTTCACTATTAGGATTTCTTGATGGCCTTTTTTGTCTTTCTTTTGTCTGCCCGAGTAGGTAGCATTGCTAGTCCCACCCATTCACAACTGATTCATCATTAAGATATTTTTAATAATAAATACTGGCTTGTTTTCTTTTGTCTCATGCTTTCCTTCATTCCGGGTTTTCTCTGCAACTCTGAGCTCAAGCACATTAGCTACCCTTCAGTGCTCCTCCCTCTCCTAAAATGAAACCTGCATGTAACGACTTGCTCTCAGACACAGAGCTTCAGTTCACATCCTGGATATTTCTGGGATTACCAGTGAATTGTGAGATCTGACTGGTTTGGGGGGTTAATAGAGATGAGCTGATCAACTCATCATAGCACAAGGGACTTCACTGGGTAATTTGTTTTCTAGGTCATATCTAGAACTATAGCTTGTTGCTAGGTTTCACGCTTCATTACTTTGTAAACTGCCCAAGATGCAAGAGCAGAAATTATAAATACTGCAATAGCTAATTCGAAAGCATTCCTGCCCAGTTTCAGAAAACTGGAGTCGCTTGTCAAGGTTCCCATCATCCTTCAAGGTAATGATGCAGGATAATGAAAGCTTGTATAATGAGTGGAGGAGTACAGCCTGGCCAGTGCCCATCACCTGCTCCTGAGCACAGGCAGAGTCCACTGCCCAATTCCCCAGGTCACTGTCCCCGAACTCCATCAGTGCAAAGGCTTAGCTGCTGCCCCACTGATTCAAGGTGTCATGGCCAAGCGTATTTTGGTGATACAGACTTACACGACAGCTGGAGATTATTGCTCTTCTTTTTCCTGTCGAGACTTTAAAGCTATCCACTGAGAACAAAGTGGTAGAATTATACAGGAACCATCTTGAATGCTAAAATAAATTTGGGTAGTGTTTCTTCTTGTGGAAATTAACCCACAGAAAAAAAATTCCCTAGTGGAAAAGTCATAGCAAAGGCAAAGCCATACAATGCTAGTTTTATTTAACCTGAGTTCCAATCCCAGAGCAGGTAGGCACTAAAATCCAATGCTGCAAAACATTCGGGTATCTGAATGCATAAACCAATCTAAGGTGTGCTTAAAACTGGGGTCACTGCAGACAGGAAACTCCTTCCAGATGTCTTTCTTTTCATACATTACTTTGTATAAGTTCAAATGTACCACAATTAGGATGGTGCAGCACATCATAACTTCAATCTCCTTTTATCCACTGCATTTGTGTACAGCTCAGCTGTAGCAAACACCAGAACAAGAAAGTCATTAAGTTGGCCCTGAAACAGCCATAAGAAGAAACCCTAGAGAGCTGTTCCAAATTTCTTCTCTGGTTTTCTACTAAAAAAAAAGACAACTTTAGGCATAAGACCACTTTGGTACTGCTTAGATGTTTGGTAAAGGTGTGGTAATGACTCTAGATGAAAATGAACCTAAAATTCTCTAGACTGTTCAGTATATGTAGCCTATGTCAGAGAAAAAAACCCATTATTTTTCAAAGTATTAAAACTCATTCTAGAGAAAAAAAAAAAAGGAACTGCATGATCACCTTGGAAATACCCAAAGGACATTTCAGGAGAAGAAAATTTTTTTCTTCTCTTTTACACAACAAGTAAATTCCAGAGAAATAGTCTGTCAGCACCAATATACTTAATGGAGATTTCTATAATGACTTGAATGCTCTTTCCCTGTTTATCACAGCTATGAAGATTAAAATTTAACATACTGTTGTTCAGTACAGTATGTATTTCTCTTTGGTTGAAGTCTTTATACACAGATTATCGAAAGAAATTTTAAAAAAGCCCAAAACACAAAAACACCCCCAAAATAAAAATCCACACCTCCGAAAAACAAATAACATGAAGGAAACCAGATCCCAGTACCTAAAGGGAGCTGATATCTCCATCCTCAGGCTATTATCATAGGGACTCTGACTGTTGACTTAAGGTGACCTCTGTCATCTGCAACAAAATTTCCAAGCAAAGAGCTGAATCGACATGATGAATTAGCACAAATGCTCAGGTCACTGGCTGGCGGGAGAGGGAGAAAGGAGAGAGGAAAAAGAGAGAGAGAGAAAGAGAGATCTTCAGATTTCAGCTTTACTCTGGCCTTTAAGGGGGAATAGAAAACTTGTATCTATGGCAGAGATATAGCCGTTGTGGTGTTAATTAGGCATTAACAACCAAGGCGGGAAAGCATTTTCTGGGGATTAGTGACCATCTGGGAGATACCGATGGCCTAAGAAACCCTGATTATTAGTGCAAAGGCCTTGTTCTTTCTCAAGGTCATTAGTAGGGCTGTAGGTTATGGATGGATTAGAGTCCAAACAGCCGTTCAAAGGTGCCCTCCAACCCCTGAGGAGTTTGTGCCTGGCTTGCAGCCAGCTGCGAATAAACTGGTACTGGTGAGAAGGTTTTGAAAGCAGAGACCATGTTTGAATGAGGGATAAAAGATTCGCAGATCAGGTAAACTTTAATCTTTTCAGTTTATAATATCCATCAATTAATTTATTTTATAGTAAAGGCTCTACCCTGAAGCTCATTAGAAGCAGTTTTGCTGGTGTCAGTCCCCAAAGATAACAGTACCTTGGTGTCTCAGATTTCTGCCTGGCATACCCACTAGCAAGAGATGTTTCACAGAAGAAGTGGGAATTGCAGGATAACCCACGCAAACAAGGAGATTTTATTGCTTTGGTATGAAATTTGAAGGTTTAAATTTTCAGTGTTTTTATGCACATATTTTGTGTACATACACATAGGTATGCGCACACAGCAAGAGAGAAAGAGGGAAACAATGTGACGACAATGAAGTCCACAGGGCTCTGATCATTCTGGACCAAATGACTGGATTATTTCACCATGTCTCTCTGGCTCCCCCAGCCAGGTGATGCAGCATGGCTTTGGGTTTTTAAGCAGGCCTGACAATTGCAAACATCTTTCTGGTTTATCGACTTTATCTTGAAATCTGGAGCTGAGGCGGGAAACGCCTGCTCTGACGCCTCATCCCCGGCTCTTCAGTGCTGGGGGAGACCGAGGGCTGGATCCGGGGGCCCGCGGAACGGGCGGGAGCCCACGGCGAGTGCTCGGAAGCGCAGGCCGGGGTTTGGACCGGGCCCGGGCCAGCCCCACCGTCCCGCCGTGCTCGCCCCACGCCCGCCCGGCGACCGGTGACGCAGGGGGAGCACGAATGGCATTGGCGAGCGGGCGGCGGCACGGCCAATGGAAGCGTGCGGCGGGCGGGACCCTGCGGGCTCCGGGCGGGACCCTGCGGGCTCCGGGCTGAGCAGAGACGGTGCCCGTGCAGCCCGGCCGGGCGGGGACCCTGCGGGCTCCGGGCGGGGGCCCTGCGGGCTCCGGGCGCTGAGCAGAGACGGTGCCCGTGCAGCCCGCAGTGAAGGCCGGGGAAAGCAGCTGTCCTGCGGCAGCCCGTGAAGGTCCACACCTGCAGAGATCCACCTGCAGCCTTTGGAGGAGCCCAACGCCGTAGAAGGTGGATGTGCCTGAGAGAGACTGTGACCCTATGGAAACCCTGCGCCGGAGCAGGTTCCTGGCAGGACTTGTGACCCTGAGGGGAATCCACACTGGAGCAGCCCGTTCCTGAAGGAGTGACCCCATAGAAAAGACCCATGCTGGAGACGTTTGTGGAAGACTGTCTCCTGTGGGTGGGACCCCACACTAGAGCAAAATGAGGAGGAAGGAGCAATGGACAATACATAATGAACTAATGACAGTCCTCACTCCACATCCCGCTGTGGGGTGTGCTGCTCAGAGTCTCCCAGAGCCTCAGCGTGGCTCTTTCATGGCTGTCAGGCATAGTGGAAGGGTGACAATCCCCCATCCTTCCAGCTTTTACAGAGACAGGAGGCAGGCATGGGGGCAGGAGTCAGGGGTGGAGGAGATCCTGATCTAAAACCATTCTGGACTGAGAGTGAGATCAGTCCTGGAGATGGAGCAGCTCAATGTGCTCAAGATGCCTCCCTGTATCAGGGATGTCAGGGGTGTCACTTGGGTCCTCCCTTCCCCTTCTCTCCCGAGTGAAAAAGCTCACATCTCTCCATCTCTCCCTGATTTGTGGCCTGCTCCATCCCACATCTCACTCAGCAGCCCCACAGTGGTTTGGCCTTGTGGACGTGCAGTCCTAAGAATTTTCTCCTTCTCACGAACCGTGTAGGAAAACAAAGAAAAACTGGAACATTTTTACTCTCTTTCTAATCTTATGTTTTGCTAACTGGAGCTGTAAGGCTTCAGCCAATCACCCTGGGGGGTGGGATGACACTGTCCAATCACTATTATGTATATATCTCTATATAAAAGTTAGAATCAAAATAAAGTCTGACACTTCTGCTTTCTGCTGCTTGGCGTGGGTCTGGGCTCCTTACTGCCGCGCACAGCGACATGGCCTCAGGTTGTAACTGCCCTGTCAGGAACAGACACTGGCCATGGAGAGATGTGGGAGAGGCTGTCAGAGGACTGGCTTCTCCTGACATGCCAGGTGGAGACCAACCAGAATCCAGGAAGAGTCTTCCTGGCTGCAACATGGAGTCTCTGTAGTGTGCTGAGGGGTTTCCTGAGAAAAGCTCCTGAGGGGGAGGAAGGGTGGGAGACACAGGAGCCGCATGCATCAGGGGAAGTTTGTAGCTGTTTAATGCAGTGGTTTTCCAGAATAAAACAGTCGGTGCTCATGGGTCAGGGGTGGGACATGAAATAAGAAGGGAGAGCAAGCAGGTGTTGCTGTGTGGGCAACCAGGCCTCAAATGCTGAATTCCTGGGTCTCCCACGTAGCCTCGTTACCTTTCCTGCAAAGGGGGGACACCATGAGCTGTGCTGACAGTCAGGGAGTTCACCCCTACAGTGCTGCTGCTGCTGCAACCCCCGGACCGACCTACATGCCCATAAATCTTACAGCAGGTGATGGGAGGGAGAGCTCACCTGCACTTCCACCACCAAAATCCCGCAGCAGAGGCTGTGGCCACAAGAAGCAGCACTGCAATGGTGATGCTGACAGTTGGAGCTGCGCTGCGGTTTTCTGAGACGGGGAGAGAAGAGGGTGACTGTGTGAGGGTGGCAGCACCAGTCAGGAGCTGCCCCTCACAGAGCCAGTGGCTGCTATCTGCAGGCTGCACCCATTCCCCCAGGGGTGGCACCTACCCCACGGGATGAGAAGGCTGCGGGTGCCCAGGCTGTGGTGGCGCACACGGCAGACGTAGCTGTGCCCATCACGGGGGGCCACGGCCAGGACGCTGCGCAGCTGGTAGGTGAGGTCAGCGTTGGGCAGGATGGTGCTGGTGTTGAGCGCCGGGCCCGGAGGCACCTCCTGGCCATCCCGCAGCCAGGCCACGCTGATGGGACGGGGGTAGAAGCCAGTGACAAGGCAAACGAGCAGCAGCTGGTCTGGGCTGGGGGTGCGGGCAAAAACTGTGGCCACAGGCAGCTCTGGGGAATGAGAGCAAAGGGATGTGGCAAGCCCCAGTGGGGCACAGCTGGGCCCCAGTGGGGGGGGCTTTGGGGTGGCTGTTGCAGGGTCAGGACAGTCTCACCTTGTCTCTCCAGAGTTTCCCTCCCATACTTCTTCAGGGTGAGGAAGTTGCTCTGGCACATCCAGGTGGAGAGAAGGTACTCCAGGAGCACTCCGACGGACTTCTGCCTGTTAAGTCTCTCGCTGACCAGCTCTGCCACCTGGGATGGCTGCAGGGCCTCCCAGTGCTGTTTATCTACCTCAAAAGCTACGAGGTCTCTGCCACGCCAGCCGACATCCAGGAAGCCCCATCTTGTCCTGTTGGGGTACAGCACACAGCCTGCACGGAACTGGACTACCAATGGGTCTGTCAAGGGCAAAGCCAGCGGAGAGGTCCCATGAGTGTGTGGAACGTGGGTGGCACGAGGTGGGATGTGGCTGAGGGCACATACAGGGATGCAGTGGAAAGCAGGGTGCAATGGGCAGCAGAGGTTAAGGCCATGCTTCAGGAGACCCTGGACACCCTGCAAGCCCTCAGGCCCTTTGGAAGAATGGAGTGGATACTGGTGTGGGGAGCTTGCTTAAAAAGAATTCCGTCCCCCAAAATATTTGCCCCCAATTTTCTTTCATGATCTTTGCTGTGTCAATCCTGCAGCTCCAGTAAATTTGGTGGCAGCTCCCTGACATGCACAGGGGTTCCTTGTGCCAGATGGCAGACGCCCCGAGGGGTATTTTTGGTGTGCTGCCCTACCCACTCCTGCTAGTCATATGCCCCAGCAGCTGCAGTGTTTCAGGAGCTGTTGCACCCCGTGAGACCCCCCCAAATGCCATCCTGGTGGGGAGAAGGCCACAGCCGGAACCCGGGGAGAAGGACTAGGGCTCTGGCAGGGCTCGTTCCCGTACTTACAGAGTTGTTTTGTGTGCTGAACTGTGTCATGCACAAATCGGATCATATTGCGCAGAGCGATTTTGTACTGGGATATAATCTTTTCCCCGTCACCTTCAGCTGCAGCCTGGCTGGCCCAGGGCCAGTGGAAGTGGATGCTCCAGTTGGCTGGATCCAGTGTTAAGATGGGTATGTCTCCTATGAGTGCCACGCATGACACCTCAGCAGAGCTGATGTTGGCAAAGAGGCTAGTCAGGAGCAACTGGATAACCTGGGGCTCTGCTAGGAGAGAGGATGGAGACAGGAAAGGGTGCAGGAAGGAGATGAGTGGAGGTGCTAAAGGGGAAACAGGAAGTGGAGGTGCTGGAGGGGGAACAAGGGATTCAGACTAGATAATAAAGAAATTTTTTACTGTGAGGGGTAGTGAGACACTGGCCCATGTTACCCAGACATATGGTGGATGCCCCATCCCTGGAACCATTCAAGGCCAGGTTGTTTTGGGCTCTGAGCAGGGAAGGTGTCCCTGCCCATGGCAGAGGGGTTGGACTGAAAGGCCTTTAAAGGTCCTTTTCAGCCCAAATAATTCTGTGCTTCTATGATTCTATGCTTTTCGTCCTGCTCATGGTTGCTTTCCTGTCTGAACTTCCTCTGACTTCACTGCTCTTTTTTCTTCTCTATTTTACTTTCAACAAAGTGATTGTCTCCTGCAGAGGATTTTAGGCATTTTGTCCCCTCCCCTCCGTGCCTCCCTCCCAGCCAGTGCTGCTGTCTGACTGTGCAGAGCAGGTGAAGGGGCACCTCGCTGCTCGTTTGGGGTGATGTTTCCCCCCAGGAGAAGCATCTGTGCCAGGACCTGTATCTGCCAAAGACCTGGACATGGTACAGAGGATACGGAGGATGGTTGACAGGAAAGGGCACTTTGTCCAGATTTGGGGCTCCCCGATAGGGCCAGGACATCAGCCCAGCCCAGCCCAGAGATCAATCCTGCCCTTACGTGTCCGATGCTGCCTGCCCCGGAAGCATAAGGTCTCCCGGGGTTGCGGTGAAACATTCTGTGTGACAGCAGTGCCCGAAACACCCTCTTGCAGGTGCAGCTCGCTAACGAACGAGGGGCTGCTGGAAGGGGCCCTCAGCACCGTGTGGAGCTGAGATCCGCCCGGCACCCGTGGGCTCCCTGCAGGGGGAGGACGGCTTGGGGGGAACTCAGCACCTGAGGCCTGGCTGGGGACCACTGTGGTCTCTTCTGCTTGCGTGCCCAAGGCCCTGTGTTGGAGCTGGTGGGGCAGAAGTCCTGAGCTGGAGGCAGGAACAGAGAGGGTGGGCAGGGACAAAGCGTGCTGGGGTGGTGCACGGCGGGAGGTGGCCTGCGATGCTGGGAGCCACCCGCTCGGCCGCACGGCACAGCGGCCTGGCCGCGCCTCCCCCGAGCACAACCTGTGGGCTCCTCTGACGGGGCGGGGGTGAGAGCGGTTGGGGTGAGCCAGGGCTCCCACTTACCCTCTGGGTCTGCCCACATCGCAGCGAGGAGGATCGGGAGAAAGAGGAAGAGGAGGGGGTGAGTGGGCTGCATGGCGCACGCAGCAAGGCTGAAGATGCAGCAGCAGTGACTGTGGGAAGAGGAAGAACCTGTGGGATCCCAAGCTTCAACGCAGCCCAGCAGTCACTGCGGTGGCCCTCCACCAATTGCAGAATCAATGTGCCAGGGAGGGGCCCAGAGGTCCCAAGCTGAAGGCTGGGGACGTGTGGGAGGGACAAAAGCTGAGGTAAGGTTTTGGGCACGAAGTGCTGTCCCGGGCTGGGGCTGGGAAAAGCTCCGCCAGAAGGAGAAGGCAGGGGAAGAGAGTCCCAGGAAACAGCACTAGGAAAAAAGCTATTCAAGCATCTAAGCTGGGTTTTCCTGGCTTCCCCTCCCCACCAATATTACATTGTCCTATCCCTGTTCTTGTGGGATGCATCAGCACCAATCCAGGTAACGATGGCTTTTGTATTTCAGACCTGACCGGAGAAAGATGGTTGCTGTCCTCTCAGCCCCTACACAGGGAGAAGGGATACTTTGGGTCACCCCCCTCCCACTCCTGGCACCGCCAGCTCAGGCTGCTCCTGCATCACTTGCCTGATTCTGGGGATGGGGCTCCCAGGAAGGAGGTGACAAGCTGCTCCACCTAGTCCCAAGCTGTAGGACACTGCTGGGGAGCCCCAGCTCTGCTCTAAACACCTGGAAATGGGCCTGGCAACTCCCCTTCCTTTTCCACCAGCTTTGGTGTGGAATCCGATCCCCCCTCCCCAAGAGCCCCCTGTGCATGGGAACAGAAATGGTGGGAGGCCGTCCTCCTGCTCTGTCCCCACTGGCACCAGTGTCAGTGCTGGAGGGATCATGGGGTGACCAGAGCCAGCCCCAACCCACAATGTCCCTGATCGACTGCTCCTCCCTGAGTCTTCCCCTCAACATGCAGTTTCTCTTCCCCTGTTTTGGGTGGTGCCTGCACTGGGGGCGAAGGCAGAACCAAAACCACAGCCAAGGGCAAGTCTGAGGGGTGCAGCTCAGTGGCATCCGAATATTGAATAAGTTCGCCTCCATGGAGCTGTCCCAGAGAGAAGTAGGGATGCTGTGGTGGCCTGGGAGGCCCAGAAATGGCACCAACTTCCCCAGCAGCATGACGCAAGGGATGTCCAGCTGTGCCACCACAGGGTCCACATCCCTGCCACTAGTCCTAGACCCAGAGGAGAGTGTTTGGCTGTCAGGATGGCAAAGCGCAGCCATGGGGCAGCCAGGGAGGGAAGAGACAAGGGGACTTTTGTCTCTGCAGTCCTGTGAGGTGATCACTTGTCCCCATGGTCTGCCCTGAGATGACTGTTGGTCACTTCTTGCTGAGCAGCTGAGAGGCCATCCACAGCCCTCTGTCCTGTGCAGGTGCATGTGACACTACTGGTGTCTGAGTTGCTCACAGGACTGTGCAGATGTTCACAATGTGTTCAGCCCTGTTGGAATTTCCTCCAGATGTCTCCCACTGTTGCAGTGGGTCTGCTTTAAAGTTCTGCTTTAGCCCTTCCACTTTTCTATTGAATGTACTTCTCATGTTTGGAGTTTTTTTCACTTCCTTTTGTGCTCACAACTTCTTCCTCCTTCATATTGTCTCTTCTCTGGTCTGAAAATGACCCAAGGGGACAGGGGGCTGTCAGTCCACACAGACCATTGGTCCTCAGAGTCCTCTGACGTGACCATGGTCCTCAGAGTCACCCCTAGGTTACCACTGGTCCCCACAGTTGCCTCAGGTGACATTGGTCCTTACAGTCCTCTCAAGTGATTCCTGGTCCTCTCTTTACCTGTGCCCTAGGGGCCTATAGGACTTTGAAGTTCTCATGTGGCCGCTGGGCCTCAAAGACCCCACAGGTGACATTGGTCCTTGCAGTCTCCCCTGAGGTGAAGGCTGTAGCCCCCCGGGCTGTGCCTGGGTGGGGTGGACGGGGATGCTGTGCCTCTGGGTGCCATACTGGGTGGGTGAGCAGCAGCAACCACTGCACTGGGCTGGGATGAAGTGCCTTAAGAACCCTCTAAAAATGCCTGGGCAGGGCCTGTTATTGTATGGGCTCTTAGGGGATGTGAGCAAACATTTGCAGACACCTCCCTGGTACCAGGTGTTTGTGGGTGTGGTACTGTAGGGTCTCTTGGGAGGTCATTCACATGAACACCTTTCCTCAACAGGTTTCCTCACTGGCTGCACCTGCTCTCCAGGTCTGCCCTGTCCCGTGAGTGCTGCAGGATGTTCCACTCCGCCTGGGAGAGAAATTGCCCCATTTGCCCTGTGGTTGCCAAGGCTGCAGGGAGGCATGTCCGCACCTAAGAGTTTCGTCTGTCTGTCGCAAGTCAGCAGGGGCTGGGAAAGGCTTGGTGTCACTTCTCTTGCAGCGAGGTCCTTGAGCCCTGTGATGCCAGCAGGCTACTCCGGCTGCCAGGAAATGCAGTCCTCACCCCAGCACAGTGGTTTCCAGGTTCTGGCCAGGGGAGAACAAACACCATTGGATTTTTGGTGGATATGGCCACAAGCCAGCCAGGTTTTCTGGCTTGCACTCAGCTGCCAGACTTATCCTGGGAAACTTTGCAGGAAGTTGTCCAGTGAAACCAAACCTTTTGAAGCTACATGTTTAAGTTGATTGGGAGTATGAACTACATGCCTTCTTGTGTGTTTGTGAATTCTGCTATCTTTGATGGGACATGGGCTTCTTTTTTCTCCTTTATTAGGAGCCTTGGGGTCACTTTACCCTCATGTGCAATATGTAAGAACATGTTCATATATGCACATGCACACATGTACTGTTTTTTCGCCATGCCTTGATATTTTCTGCAATTGGTGCCAATAATTCAGTGGTGTTTCAACTTCCGTATGTAGCTGATCAAAACCTCTCCAAGCCCATTCAACTGCTAAGGAAAGGCACATGATCTTAGTGAAAATATGAATGGTTTATTTTCATTTCTTTCACATCTGCAGCTCCAACACATTACACCAGAGTTTCAGTGTTACTCAGCACTTTGTAAAGCCATTTCTGGCCAGATTCTGTTAGTCTGTGTGCAACAGTTCGGTCTCAGCACAAATATTTCTGGAATATGGTTAATAAAGGCAATTTTTAGGAAAAAATACCAGAAAGTGACAGTAGAAGGGGACAGCTTTCCACCTTCTGACAAAACTGTTACTGAACCAGAACTAGGAGAATTTGCCACTGGGCATTGAGGTGCCCTAGAGCATCAGTGGGTGCACTGGCCAGTGCCACAAGTTAAGAGGTGATCATGTGTAACAAGTAAGGAGGTCTCAGACTTGCATTTGTGTCTGTTTAGAAAATTCAAGTGAGTAAAAAGCTGCCCAGGTTTCTCTTGTGCATCCCTGAATTGAGTTAGTCTTGCCACTGGCAATGCCCAGAACTTAGGTAAAGCAGAAAAAGGTAGTTCTTGTTGCTGTGAAGGCAGTGGGAGGGAAAGGAGACTGTTGGCTCCCTTCTGAGCTAAGCTTCTTTGCTCAGGATGGAGTTCCTGGACTCTGATTCCTCCATCTGCTGGTGCTTTCTGAAATGAGAGGGGGACAGCTGGATGCTCCATGGCAGAGACCTTGTGGGAGTGCAGACAGCATCTGGCAGGACCAAAGCAAGAGCTTTGCTGCTCAGTGCAGAAATCTCCTGGGCATTTCCTCCCCTCCTCTCTCACTGCTGCTCCATGGGGCAGACAAGGACTCACCTTCGTCTCCACACCCAAAGCACCAACATGGCAGCTACGGCCACGGCTGCAAGCAGCCCGGCCACGAGCCCTGTGATCAGCACCACTTCTGAGTTCCCTGGGAAACATAAGGAGACGCTGCCATGAACTGTCTAGGGTTTACTCCATCTTGTGGGGCAGGGTGGCACAGGAGCCCCATCTCATCCCCAGGGGTGGCACCTACCCCACGGGATGAGAAGGCTGCGGGTGCCCAGGCTGTGGTGGCGCACACGGCAGACGTAGCTGTGCCCATCACGGGGGGCCACGGCCAGGACGCTGCGCAGCTGGTAGGTGAGGTCAGCGTTGGGCAGGATGGTGCTGGTGTTGAGCGCCGGGCCCGGAGGCACCTCCTGGCCATCCCGCAGCCAGGCCACGCTGATGGGACGGGGGTAGAAGCCAGTGACATGGCAAACGAGCAGCAGCTGGTCTGGGCTGGGGGTGCGGGCAAAGACCGTGGCCACAGGCAGCTCTGGGGAATGAGAGCAAAGGGATGGGGCAAGCCCCGGTGGGGCACAGCTGGGCCCCAGTGGGGGGGGCTTTGGGGTGGCTGTTGCAGGGTCAGGACAGTCTCACCTTGTCTCTCCAGAGTTTCCCTCCCATAGTGCAGGAACATCTCCATTTCATCGACACAAGTGTCATTGAAGATAATTTCCACCAGCTCATTCAAGGCGGTGTAGTTCTGGAGAAATGACTGGACATACCGTGACAACTCGGTGTCCTGTAAGAGGGTCCAGGTGACAGTCTCTGTGTCGAAGCTGAGGAAATCCTGACCGTTGTAAGCCACATAGGCAAAGGCCCCGGAGGTTCTGTTGGGGTACAGCACGCAGCCTGCCGTGCACTGAACCACAAAGGGATCTGGTGGGGCAGAGAGGAGAGAGGTTGCATGAGGGGCTGGGATTGCCTTCCTGCAGACATAGTCAGTGTCTCCTATCCAGTGCCAGCACTATCAGATCCTTCCCCACTTCCCAGCTGCTTTTCAGAAAGGGGATGCAGTGAAGACTGGGAACTCACAGGGAACATCCCTTTGCATGGCCCCTTCATTGATCTGATGGCTGAACTGCTGCAAATAGATCTTAAGCAGGTTCTCAATGGTGTCCCAATCAGCGCGGGGCAGGGCTGGGCGCACCCAGGGCTGGCAGAAGCGGATGGACCACGTGTGTTTATCAAGAGAACCAAGTTCGATGTCGTTCAGCAGGCCTAGCCCCTCCATGTCCACAAACGAGGTGTTTTGGAAGGTGGTGGTCTGGAGCAGCCGGATAATGAAGGTTCCTACATGAGACAAGGGTTGACAGGGAGGAGATGGGACTGGGAGAAGAGGGCTGAGGAAAGTGGAGGAGCTGAGGGATGGGTCCTTGAGGTTGCAGGGATCCATGGGCCCCCCATACGCCCCTTACAGCCTTTGCAGCCCCAGTTCCCATCCCCTGCACCCACCTGGGGTGGCTGCATCCCTGCTGGGGAGGAGGTGTGGAGCCAGGTGTGGACAAGGAGGAGTGAGGAAGCAAGTGCCCAGGGTGGGTGGGGAGCAGGAAGCCTCTCCCCTGTGGAGTCCCATGGAGGCAGATGTGTATGAGCCAGGGGTCCCACTTACCCTCCAGGTTTGCCCAAGTCCCAGAGAGGAGGAAGAGGTAGAGGAGGAGGGAGAGAAGGCAGCAGCAAGGGGACTGCATGGTTCCAGCAGTGAGGTCCAGAGTGTGCAGCAGGGAGTGCAGCAGCAGGAAGAAGAGACTGTGGAGAGGTGTAGTCTCAGATGTCTCCTCAGGCTGGCTCTGCCTGGGTGGCTCTGCTGGTGCTAATGGCCCTGGCAGCCAATGGGGCTGGCACTGAGGTTTAGGGGAGGGCTCTGAGGTTCCCACTGGGAGTGAGCTGGGGCATCCTGAGTGTGGCTGTGAGTGCTGGGGAAATTTGATTGTAAGCCCTCGAGGAATTTAATTGTGAGCAAGGTCATTCCATTGCATGCAGGAGCGGTCCCTCATGGCTGCAGCAGCATCTTGACAATCAGGGTGATGTGGGTGAACTGAGTCCTCTTTTCTACCTCCCTTTCAGGTGAACGTGTCACTTGGCCATGCGCTGCATCCGTTACCCGGATAGGAACGCCCCTTACTTGTGCCTGGCATATCTGGCCCTGCATAGAACAGACACTGCCACTTGCTCTGCGCTGCCAAGTGCGTTCACGACAACATGGCTGTTTCTCCCACAGGGCAGGCAAGCCCTGTTTCCACCACAGGGCCTCGTGCCTGGGCTCTCTGTGCCCCCACGCTGTGCACTGGTCCCATGCCTCTCTGTCACCTCCTGACCACCCCACAGCCAGGCCACTCTGATGGGCGACAGGCATATAAGCCCAGCAGAAGAGCTGGGTCATGGCCTTGGACAGCTCTCAGCAGTAAGGGTGATGGAGAAAAGTTGATGGTAATATCCCTTGACCCCTCAGCACTGCTGGTCTCATCCTGGGGAAGGGAATTCCCAGAGTTGAGGTGATGAGCACTTCCAGCCTGGACCACAGGTGTGGGGTCAGGGATGGCTGCAGGAACAGCTGGAGGAAGCAGCCCTCCAGGAGCTCTTCTTCGGGTGCAAGAAGTGAAGGGACTAGAGCAGCTATAGTGTGGTGGTCCCCAAAGGGAAAGATGGGCTGCAGGGCCTGGAAAGGACTGTTTCCCACTGACAGTCATCAGACTCCTGGAGCAGGGGCAGTTGGCTGGACAGGATCTTCAAGCTGGGATGGGGATGGGACCCCCACCATCAGGCCCACTCCAGGGAGTTGCAGTGGATATGCAGCTTCCCCCTTTCCATGGAGCTCTATCCATGCCATGGGGCCTGGGAGCTGCCTCTCTGCTTCCCTGCACCCCACAGTGTAAGAGAGCCTGAACTCTGCCCTAAACGCCCCACAGGGGAGGGCCTGGGTATCAGCTGCAGCCTGGCAACTCCCCTTTCGTTCCCACCAGCTTTGGCGAGGAATCCAGTCCCCCTCCCCAAGAGTCCCCTGTGCACGGGAACAGAAATGGTGGGAGCCATCCCCCTGCTCTGTCCAAATTGGCACCAGTGTCCAGTGCTGGAGGGACAATGTGGTGACCAGAGCCAGCCCCACCCCACAATGTCCCATATCCACTACTCCTCCCTCACCTGCAGTTTCTCTCCTCCTTTCCTGGGGGGTGCCCATGTTGAGGGTGAAGGCAGAGCCGAAACCACAGCTGAGGGGAAGTCTGAGGTGGAGTGCCCTGATAACAACCAAACACAACAGGGGCAGAGGTATCCATGTCGGTATGTGACCCTTCCAGGCACAACTGGGACCAGGTGTCACTGCTCCATGTCACCATTTTTGGTGTCTCCAGCTGTAGGGACATGGGGAAGGCCCATATGGGCCTGCTACAGGCTGAGCTCCAGCACCGCTTGACACTGAGTCAGACATGGGGACAAAAGGACACTGAACCTCTTCCCTTCCATGGAACTGTCCCAGAGAGAAGTAGGGATGCTGTGGTGGCCTGGGAGGCCCAGAAATGGCACCAACTTCCCCAGCAGCATGACGCAAGGGATGTCCAGCTGTGCCACCACAGGGTCCACATCCCTGCCACTAGTCCTAGACCCAGAGGAGAGTGTTTGGCTGTCAGGATGGCAAAGCGCAGCCATGGGGCAGCCAGGGAGGGAAGAGACAAGGGGACTTTTGTCTCTGCAGTCCTGTGAGGTGATCACTTGTCCCCATGGTCTGCCCTGAGATGACTGTTGGTCACTTCTTGCTGAGCAGCTGAGAGGCCATCCACAGCCCTCTGTCCTGTGCAGGTGCATGTGACAAAACTCAAATAACAAGCAGTCCCCTGTAGTCCAGATGAGGTCCAGTATACACAATCTGCTTTTATCTACTCATATTGTCACTTCTCCTTACTGGTGGAAATAATCACTAGGTACAAAATTGCTAAATCCCACAAACTCCACAGGAACAAACTCAAAATGGAGGGGTACTCCCCCCTTTCAAGATGGCCTCTGCCACGGGCAGCCACATTTGGGGAGACAAAGGGAAAATGGGAGTCAGCTTTCCTCCCTACTTAAGTCTCTGGTGGCAACAACTCCATCAGCAAAGGCGGCTGGCACGCTCCAGCAGGCGATACTCAGCGAATGGCTTGAACTCATGGAGAGACTTTGCCTTTGTAGTGGCAGAAAACAGCCAGGCAAAGCAAGGCAAAGCAAAGCAGCTGGGCTGGGGTGACTTGGTGTTTTCTTGCCTCAGCTGGGCACTGCTGGCAAGCTGTGGGCAACTCAGACTGGAGCAGGGCCACTCTGTTCTTTCTGACACAGTGCTGCTGACAGGCACTCCTGGAATTTGCCGCAAGAGAGGAACAATAGGGAGGGGGAAAAAGAAAATGCAACAGAAAAACTCAAAGCAAAGATTCTGCCTTGAGCAAAGACCACAGGGCAAGAGGGGTCTGCCTGAGAGACACCTGACTTTGAAAGGGAACCCTAGCAACCCCTGGCCCTCCCATGTCCACTTCCAGCCATGGCGATGGATCTCAAAGAGACAGTAACAATTTTGGGCACAGATAGATATGGACTACAATAACATCTCGGGTTACCCAGGTCACATGCTCATTTGAAGTGGACCAATTTGGCTTCCTTCCTGCTCTTTCCCAGGCTCAGCTTCCCCTCAGACTTCTCTGCTCCTGCTCGTTACAGCTGCAAGTCACACTCGATGCCACTAGCCAAGCACCAGGAGGTGCAGGGTACAGGGTCTGTGCTCAGTGTGGCCTCTTGCTTTGCCTGTGCTCCCACCTGTCTTCTCTGCAGATTGCAGTCCCTTCAGGGGTGGGAGGGGGATGGCCCTGGCTGGCAGGTGATCCCCCATCCTGCTGCTCACCCACTCCCTCAGGGGGATAGGGGAGAGAGTCACAAAGGCAAATGTAAGAAAACACTCAGAGGACAAGATACAGACCGTTTAACAAGGGAAAGAAACTCTCTCAGGAAACACTTCATCACATCCCACTGTGGTGAAGGCTGGCAGGGAACTCTGGAGGCCATTGGGCCCAAGCCCTTGACCAAGCAGAGTCACCTACAGCCAGCTGCCCAGCTCAGGGGGTGGTTCAAGAATGACAGATCATTTAAAAAGCATAAGCATAGTGGCAAAAAGCTGCCTGAGCGTGGCCTTGGCATGTCTGAAATCTTCAATCCCAACCCCATCCTATTACATATTGAATGCATGAATAATTACCCAAGTTGTAGTGTAGTGGCAGTATCTAATGCAAAATATTATCCATAATTTTGACCTTTTCAATGCTGTGAAGCATAGTACTGGAGTCCATCTAAAACTAGAAACCTCTGCTTCTTCTTGGAGGGAAAGAGTATCACAGCTCCAAGCTGATGCTTGTTTTATTAGAATACCACATCATGTGAAATTCACAATTTATGACACTTAAGGATGAAAATCTTAACATTTCTTGCTCTACTCCAAAACCTCTAAGCTGTGAAGAAAAACCCAACATGTTGTTCTAACCCAACATCTTCAGAATGTTACTTTGAAAACGTTAGCAAATTAAAGTTTAATTTAAAACATTTAATAGCTGAGACAAGCAATGTGAAAAGCTTGATTACAGAAGAAACAGTGCAACCCAACATCCATACTACAAATCTACCTTTGCACAACAATTAGTACTTCCAGGTCAGTTTTTTCCACCAAAAAGATGTTGTAGTGGCGAAAAGATGATGCTAGGGAAACAACAACAACAAGAAGAGCACATTAGACTTAAAATGCTTCTCTGAAAATTGGGAAAAAGCTAATTTCTGCCCAACAGAAAGACACAATGCCAGTACAAAACAATACAGAGGGAAACTGAAAAAATAGAGGAAGCAATGCATAACTTGTGCACTAATGGTCTGGTCTCAGCCATTAAACGAATGGCACCCATTACAATTAACAAGGAGCTTTATTTTTTTAAAAACTAATGAAAAACCAACCAAAAAACAGCAGCTGCCAATATCCAGCTGGTGCCGTGCAGTGATGGACGGCACTCACAGGATCCAGCCTTGGCAGCATGAGACAACTCCTTCGGGCAGCCAGCAGGTGTCTGCACAGTGACACTGATTTCCATTTAAAATGGTGCCTTTGGGAGTCAGAGTTACGATGTCCAGATTTGCTCAGTGGCCAAATAAAGGTCACATGCACCTTAATGGGGCTGAAGGTCCATCCGGGAAGGCCCTTTTAGCTGGCACTTCTCAGCTGAGAAAAGCCACTTTGTATAAGGGCTGTGATGGAGGTCCAGAGACCCTCTCTCATCGGGAGTTTCTCCCAAAGACAGCTCAGAAGAGGAACATTTAGTGGGAATGCTGCCCCTTAGCATGAGATAAAACGACATCCCATTTTTTTGCCTTGGGAGACTTGGGTTTAACCACAGAAAAGATGTCTCCATCCTTCAAAATGACAGAGAACGACCTGACACTGCCAGAATCAGCCTTTGACACAGGGTTGGACAGAGCCAGGACTGCATCTGCTGATCAGTGCAGGATTAGTACCTTCTCCAGAACTTTGAAAGACCTCTTCCTTCTGACTTCATGTTTCCTTCCTTCCCTGTTTGGTCCGTTTGCTGCAGCAGCTGCGCTGCACCCTCAGCCTGACTGGCTACTCTTTTTTGTTCAAGGGCAAATTCCACAGGTTCCCCTGTAAGAAACAGCAGCAAGAACAAAACCACAACCTCCGCTCTCTACACACTCCCTGCCTACCCAGGGGAAGGAAACTCAGTGGAATCCAGGAATTCCTTACTCACAGAAACTCAGCTGGTCACAGTCTTTAGTAAGGGATGCTGGGCTAAACTCAAGCTCATTTGCTTTGGAAGAATTCTAAAAGGAAGAGGAACCCAAGAACTGTTACATAATGTTAAATTCTATTGTACAGAGATTTTTGTTTGCTTGCTTCCTAAAAGTATTACAAACCAAGGTCTACACTCTTTGTTGTGTGGTTTCAGTTTTCGGCTTCCTTTGCAGGCAAACCCAAGAAAAATGTGTTTCCCTCCTTGGAAGAAACTCTCTTCTAAAGAGTTAGAGAGGGGGAAAAAGCCAGAAAGGTGATAGTGTGGCAGGGATTTGAATTCAATTTAGAATGGGTATTCAGAAAATAGATGAAGTGCATTTAGCAGGATGTGCAACAGCCAGGAGGACACAGACGTTAGGGTATGCCTAACAGCACCTCTCTCAGAGCAGCCTTGGAGCCTGTGGGCTAGAAGAGAAAGAATCTTCTCCTCCTAACGAGGTCTTTGGAGAACAGTGGCTTTAGAGAGCAACAGCCAATCTCTCTGGAACAATCCTGTCATGAATCTGTCTTCTGGTGCCATAGTGAGAAAAGGCATGGCACCATTTCAGGAACAGGGTGATGCCTGCATGGCCATCAGCATGGAGAGGGACACTGGTGGGGGTAGCACATGGTCACAGCAAAGCCAGTGTCGAGATGCCAGCACCCACTGCTGGCCCTTTGTGGAGTTCTCCATAAAAGGGGCATGTGAGATGACAGAGGCCTGGAGTCCTGGAGAAAAGGCAGGGCATCCCTCAGGCTCAGCTCTCATAGGCTGAGCTTACCCCTAAGCTTGTAGTTTGACAGTCAGAAAAGTCTGTTTCATTTAAAAAAAAAAAATATAACTCATCCCTTTGCTAAGTCTGGTGAGGAGTCAAAAATGTCAAAAACGATGAGGGTGATGCAGGAAAAAGGGACAAATAACCTGCAGGCATTTTTATGCTTGCCACTTTAAGGGTCCAGGACTAAATAGGTGCTGTTGTCTGCTTCTGAATATTCTGTAGCTTACCTTTTCAAATCCAGGCTCTGCTTTACTCATCTGGTGAACACAGTCAACTCCAGTTCTAAAGATAAGTAAGTAAAAATTGAGTTTACAAAAAGTCACAAAAAGGAAGCAGCTACTCCAAGTGTTTAACTAGAAACCAGGACTTTGGTAGGACTCTACTCAACAAGATATATACCCTTGATCTGTATTTGTACTCATGTTTCAAAGTTTTCCTTAAAAATGAAAATATGCACTCATTCTGCTTTTCTACGAAGACAGACAAGCAGTTAAAGAGAAAAAGTGCTACATGAAAAGGGGGATGAGCAGATAGCTGAGAAAGCTTGTGAATCCTTCAAGGTTACAAGGGCAGGCAGCAAAGAACCACAGAAATATCTTGCAAGACTTGGTCATGGACCATTAAAATGGCAGAGGAAACTCCGTATGGGGAAGTATGAAGGGATGCATGAGCAGAAAAACCATCCTGGCTTCACCTGAGGTGATCAGAATCACTGGGAGTGCCACCTGAGGATTCTGATTTCTCAACACTCAGTAGGACCCCAAGAAAACCCAAATCCCCCAAGAGGATTTAGGAGCAAAAAAGCTTGTGCAGAAAGAAGAGAAGACAAAGAGCTGGTCTCACTACAGCAGACACACTCCTTCCTGGGGCAAAGAAGATGCTCAGCCTGAATGAGCTCTACAGTCTAACAATGTAACTGGAAAAAAATGACAGAAGGCTTGAAGCTAGTGCTCACTAATTAGATTTTGAATTCAAGGATACACTTAAGACTTACTGATTGTTCTAATCATAACTGCTGTGGCAAGATACAGGACCTAGAGAGAACTGCCAGACTGGATCATGAAATAGCCCTTTTAGACCTTGTATTTTATTAATCTATAACTTGTGTCTTTGGCTAAAAGAAATCAAAAAGCATTCTGAATCCTGGGCTCATTCCTCCCTCATATCCAACAGCTGTACTGTGAGTAGAAACAGGCCAGGGGGATGGGGGTGGGATTAAAGGACTACATTTGTAGGAGCAGGAAAAGCACTGGCTTCAGACTTTGTTAATATCTCCGCATGAAACACATTTGGGAGTTGGATAGGATATACGGCAACAAGGCAGATGATTGGATATGGTCTGTACGTGGGAGGGGAAAGGTGCACATGACACTTCTGTCCACTGATGGATCCAGGACTGTTTGCCACATACTTGTGAGGATTCAGTAAAGGTATAGATTTTATTCTTTTAAAAAAAATATGTTCTATAAAGAAAGAAGCCTGCCTGCCTGTAACTAACACTGGGTCTGTGAGAGGTAGTCAAGAACTAAGCCCAAGGTTAGCCATGAGCCAGCCCTGTACCCTCATGCTGAAGGTGTCCAACAACACCCTGAGCTGAATTAAGCAGAGCTCTGCCAGATCACTACCCTCACGCAGTGATCTTTTCCCTCTGCTCAAGGCTGCTGAGGCCCCTCTGTGTGCCCAGTCTGGACAGGAAACCCCAGTATGTGACTGGGACTCACTGGGGTGAACCCAGCAAAGGGCCACGATGCAAAAATGATCATGGGATTGGGGAATTTTTTCTAAGTGGAGAGGCTTTGAGAGATGATGCTGCTCAGCCTGAAGAAGGCTTGGGTGGGATCTTACCAATGTACACCTGATGGGAGGGAATGAAGAACAGGGAGTCAGGCTCTCCTCAACCCTCTCGTCTTCTGGCAGGCCAAGAGGCAAAGGGCAGAGATTGCAAAACAGGAAATTAAATTTGAACACAAGAAAAACCTTTTTGACTAGAATTGTGGTCATACACTGCAACTGGCTCTCCACAGCTGTGGTGGTTCCACCCTCAGAGTCTACTCAAGACCTGAGGGAACTTGCATTGGGTGACTCTGCTTGAGCAGGAGCGGTTGAACTTGATGTTATCAAAGGACCTGTCCAACCTCAACCATTCTGTAAAATCCAGAGACAGAGATCTACTTGGGAATCACCATGAGAAGTTTAGCTACCGGAGAAACATACGGTGAAGTTGTGTGAGAATACTCATGCATACACACAACACGTGCAATATCATGAGACTTTAAAGCACTTGGAAAATACCAAGTTCCAATGCGTTTTGCCATCGGCCTCGAGCCAAGAGGGCAGCATTCATCAGCTGGCTCAATGGAGCAGGCTGGGAGGCAGGTGGAAAACCGGTTCCAGCTCTTCCCTTGCTGTCCCAGACTCAGGTGTGCAAGCCAGTGCACTGTTCTGCCTGGCCACTGAGCTATCCCCTCACTGTGACTCAAAAGGTGATGTGAACACAGAGGAGTTAAACAGGCAGAGCTCTGGTCAATGGTATGGGAACTTGGAAAGTACAGGACCACTTTTTTCCCCAATATGTGCAATGACGCTCAGATTCTGCTCCCTATGGAAGAAAAGGAAGAAGAAAAATGGGGCAAAGCATTGCACAGAAATGAAACATGAGTAAGGTACAAGAGACATTAAAAATATTAATATGTGTCCTGGGAGACTCTTCTGGAGTCAACTGACCTGTCCATATATGATTGTGGGCATGAGGTCTCAGCTCTGCCTTCAACTCTTCTTCTCTTCACTGCTTCTTTCACTGCAGTACTTTCTGAGATTTCATTTCTTCTCCTGACCTTCAAAACATTGCAAATTTGGTATTGATAACAATTGATTTTGACTTTTCTATTTTAGACCAAAATTCATAGTTAATATACATTCATATTCTGCAAAAAATTGTTCCTGCCTATACACTGAAAACCAAAAAAGGATTCAGGACTAAAATAAGCACTGGGAGGTCAGCCAGAGAATAATGCTCAACAGTTTTAAACGAAGTGTTTCTTTATAGGACATCCTATTTCCTCCATTTTCAGAGGACTGCCAAGGAATTTAAGTAGCAGGAATACAGAGGTAGAAAAATTCCTTAGAGGAATTTGGACACTTCCTTGGGGGAATTTGGATTTGAATTACTCTTCATTACTGCACTTCAGACACTTACCTATATTGAAAATAAACCTACCCTGAGCTCTCATTATACAGAAACTTCTCAAATAAGCTTAACTTGGCTGTTTATGACTCAGTACCTAGGGAACTACTTAATTACTCAGCAGTATCAACCCCACAGACTCTTTCAGTGAAGAAATCGCTAGACAGCTCACTCAGTCAGGCTTGCAGAAAATTCATGGAACTGAAGGCAGCAGGCTCTCAGGTCCTGATACAGGACTGCTTTCCAAGCCCAGCGGAACTGCCAGAAAGACTTCTCTCCCCTTTGATGGTTCTAGGTGAGAATTCAGTGCCACTTTACACTGACTGACTAATCCCAGAGGTAGGAGAACTCTAGCATTGCCTAAAGGCATATATTCTGCTTCTCAAGAATACTTAGAACATAAATTAAACAACAAAACAAAACCAAATGCACAACTTACAAGCGCGTCACTGCCCTTGTTTACTTCTTTACCTGCAACGGAGGTATAAAACTTGGTGAATATTTAGACTGGACTTTCTTTAGCCACAGAAAAGTACATTTTTGCACTGTACTTTCTCTTCCAGGAGCAAGATAAACTACTGTGAAGCAGTCTGGACCTGCATATGATACACTGAAACAGAAAACCTTCAAATAAAGCTCTTTCTGAATCAGAATTCCTGGCTATGAACACCAGGTGTCAATGGGATGGGACAATTGCTTGTCTTGAAGAAGTCAAAGGTGTCTTCAGAATAGAAGGGCCTGAAGAACAGTTAGCATCTCGCTGTGCTTTGGGCACCAGATGGAAGATGCAAGGACATCTGGAACACAGCCTCTAGAGAATACTGGCCAGCTGTAGGACATAAGGGATTCACACATATTTTCATGAAGAAAAATCCCCACCAAGAGAAATTTGAGACATCAAGTCTGAAAGTAACAGTGCCTTACGCTGCTCCTAATTTTAGAACAGCAATGCTGTAGAACTATCTGGATAGGGCAATGAAATACTGGAGCAGGTGTACAGGGAAGTGAGTGAACTCTCCACAGTTAGAAGTTTTTACATCCAAACATGAGATGTTTGATAGGGAGTGCAAATACGCGAGACTTAAGAAATTACTAGTTGGTCATTTTATAAAGATCACATTATTTGCTAAGCAGTCATTAAAAAAACCCCAGTAACTTTTTTCAGAGCTGGATAATCGGAACAGGAAAGAGTAAGAATACTCAGTTTTCACAACAGGGGAGTTTAAATGTAGAGCCCCACAGAGGCCTTAGCCATGGCCTGAGGCTGTTCAGAGAATTCACAGAAAACCTGGAAAATGAGACACTATTGAAGTGAAAATGTTTGCTAGTTATACAAAAGACATTATTATCACGATTACTGTATTTTTTTTTTTTACAAAAATCCATTATTTCTTTAGGAAAATAGCAACAAAGAGTGTGATGTTCAATGTCAACAAATGTAGTCAAGCACAAGGAAGAAAAACGTGTCCCATATACATGTATGTGCTGGCTCCAGCCCAATGACAGACATTAAAAAATGAAGGTTGGAAGCCACTGGGCATTGCTGCATAAAAATACCAGCTAGAGAGTCAGCAGTAGTTGGAAAGACAAAAGGGAATTCAGGGAATTTTAGAAAAGCAATACGAGACAATAAAGTTACGTACTGTTATGTACTGTTTCAAACTCATGGTGAGCCATGATGTGCAGTTCTGCTCTCTCTGATTCAGATGCAGTAGGCAAAGGAAAAGAGAAAAGCAAGACATAGACTGTAGATGTTTCCAGAAATCACCCAAAAATAACCACAGTGACTTACCACAAGATACTTTTTGCTGAAATGAGTTCAACTCTAGATACAACGTGCAAATGTAGGGATAAGGCACGAGATGGACATTCTCATGTTTGAATTTCATCTTTGATACTCGCTCCCATTTACTCAAATCTGAGAAGAATGGTAAGACTTAAAAACACAACACTTCAAAGCACTTCAAACACAACATTTCAAAGGAGCATGAGTCCTGACAATGTCTTCTAAAGCTTCAAAAGTCACAGCACACTGCACATGTGCACAAGGGAGCAAATACAACCTGTTACTATGAACCTGTGAAACTGCACCAGTAACGCACTACAGGAAACACTTATCCAGGTTTACTTATCCACACTGCCCCATCAGTCACGTGTACGAATAGTGCTCTGTTCCCTTAACTGTGTTTGCCTTCAATCCTGACACCCTCCTACAAAAAACCATGCCAGGCTCTTCCAAATCTATGAACAAAAAAACCCCTCAGCAGTCTTCCTAATTAAAAAGGAATTATTTTAAAATTTTATTTAAAAATTGAAAAGGATTGAGATTCATAGAAGCAGCACCATTAAATTTACTTCACAGTTCAAAATGGGGAAAAAAGATAATTGACATGACAGTCACCACAGTTACAGCCATTCCTTCATGTGGGTGCAGTTCTGACATCCAGGAGCTTCTGCTCGGAAGAACAAATGGGGCTGGACATAAGTCTCCTCACACACCTCTGATCTCAGGGAGAAACAGGTGAAATGAACACTGGTAGTCCACATTTGCTAGCAGAAACTAACATACTGGGGACAGAAGATGATGAAACAGTGATACAATCAGTTCCTTTAAGGAATGAAGTTGCCTGACTTTTGGCTTGAAGGACTCATGGCTGGTAAAGAATAAAGAGTCACTCTACAGAGAGGAGCCCGACACACCAACTGCAAGACAATTCATGCCAGGCCTCTGAGCTCACAGCTCTCTGCCTGGCCCAGTACTGGCTGAGCATCTGGATAGAATTACAAGTTCTAGAAATACAAGTTTGTGAACCAAACACTCCTCAACACATAGGCAGAACTGGCTGAGCTTTAGAGAAGTAAACCAATAACGTTGGTTGGGTTGGGTGTCTCCTTTATAATGATGCTTTTGGCTACCTTCTCTTCTTGACACTAACAGGAATAAGCTGCTGTCGTATGTACCTGCTTTAGACAGAGAAAGAGGATGGCCTCGTTCCTGCCTGCTATTAGGAGGCATAATGCAGCCTTCTAAGACAGGAGGGGAATGCCTTGGAGGTGTTCATTACTCCTGGGCACTCAGAATCACAGGAGGTGATGCCAGATCTGATCCAAAAGCTGACACACCTTTAGGACTGGAAAACCCTAACATTTAACTGAATTACTTTTCTCTTAAACAAAAGCCTCAGGAAAGTAACTTCTTAACCCATTACACTGCAGCAACTACAACAGAAATATTAAACAGTTACCATTTCTTTAATCAAATTATTGTAGATTTAAATTAATAATCTGCAGAATATGTAGCAGACACGACTAAATTCTTTCCAGTTGCACAAGGCAGAAGAAAAAAATGAAGGCCAGTCTTGGTGCATTCTGATGAAAAAACACCTAGAAAGTAGAAGAGCCTGTAGTACAGCTGCTGGCTAGAATAATCCAATCTCAAATGCCTCAGCACTTCTATATCAAAAGTGAAATCCCAGGAAACTACACTCCTCAAAACCTGTGCATGCCAATATTCAAGTATCAGCTTCTATATGACTATGCTGTGCAATTACACAGAGCTTTTACAGCACTGTCTGTGGACAGCAGGCCAGACTGACAGCAGCCCAATGCCTCTGCAAACTTTAGGGAAGATGGAAAAGATCTGCTGCCTGGTCCCATGGAGCGAGGGGCATGAGCACAGTAAGGAATACTGTGTGGATGACATTTGCTTCACATTTGTTTCTAGGCTTCAAAGACGTACACTGAAGAGGGGACCAGGATAACTGGATGACAATCCTGCAGGCTTTGTGTGTTCAGAAGTTTGTCTGGACTTCCAGTTATCCCAGCTCCAACTACTGCCCCTCGTAAAGCTCACTCTGTGAAGTGCTTTTTGCTTCTCTCAGCTGTCTCTGTAGAGACAGCACAGAGAGCACAGACTCACACTTGCTCCCACCCTCCACCCCCAAAGGCTCATGGTGGTTTAACCTTGAGGGACCTCACAAGAAGAGCACTGTGAGTTTCCCTGCCCACGGGCCAGCACTGCTGGGCCTGGAAGGAGTGTTTTACGTTCCACGAACCTTTGGGAACAATGTACTGGCTGCGCCTGCAAGCGCGTGAGGCGGGCACTTTACCTACACCTCCATTTGCTCTGGCTAAACCTAACTCGGAACGCAGGGCCGTTTGGATGAAAACACTGCAAAACACTCTTGTCACATCAGTTCTCTGGTGAAGGCAACACTTGAGGTGTTCACAAGACCTTCAGCCAATGTCAAACTGCAAAGACCAAAGTAGTACTACTCCAGCTAAAGATCTGCATGCTCCTACACATAAATGTTGAATTATGCAATGCACAACAGATAAAAGCCATTGAATCTTTTCTTTTATGAGTAGGAAAGAAAGGATACACGGAAAGACAGTGAAGTGGTCTGTAGAAAATGGATGTAAATCATCAAGATTTCCAAGGATTACTCGTATCACTTCCTGGAGAGGCCAAAAAAATAAACAAAGGTAAAATATTAAAAACATAGTCACAATTCCACTGTCAAGTACACTTTCAAGGCTTGGGAAAAAACAAACATTACTTTACAGTTTGCATGAATAATGGAAGACCAGGTTCTAGATATTCTGCTTTTCCTCCTCCCCTTCTTCTCCCCGCTCCCTGCCGCCATTTTAGAGTGCACTGCACTGAAAGACTTGTAGAAATTTAGGTGAATGAGTATCTTAATCTTGAATTAACATAGAAGAATTACTATGGAAAATGGACGTGTGCTTTTAAATGTAAGAACTTTTAAATTTAAGGAGCGTCATTTTTTCTCCAGCAAAATACACACAGCATTTACCTGCCTTGAAAATGAACATATTCCTCTTTTTCTGAATATTGACCCAAATCAGTTACAAGAGAACTGCAGTTAAGCCCCAACAAACTCCTCCTCTACAAACACAAAACTTTTTCTAGTAATATCTTTCAATATTTTCAAAAGTGGAAAAAAATTGTAATTCTTCCTATCAATTAAAATCAGCACATTTTCTTCAGTAAGGTTTTAATGCTATTACTGTACTCTGAAGACTTTTAGAAATTAAGTAATAGGAAGGAGAATATTTAAGCAGGCAGTATATTTGTCTCAATTTTTTAGTAATGGCAGGGGCCTTCTGTCTCAGGAAGAAGATGACAACAACACAACTCATCAATTGTGACCATCAATTTGTGCTTGGACACAAAGCAACAGCATCATTGAAAGAACACCCATTGGTTCCACAGTTGCAAAGAAAGCACATGCAATTTAGCATTAGCCTCCATCAAGCCAGCTCACCAGTACTGCTACAGCTCCTGAAAAACCAAGAGGGTTTAACAAGCCTGACAACTCGAAAGTGGTGGTCAGGTTTGAGGTTGAGACTGAAATCCTGGGAAATAGCCCCTTTCCTGAAGAGGAATCAGACAGGAACTGGGTGCCACTAGCTCAACAAACAGGAGTTTCCATTTGTCCAATTTCAACAGTCAGTAGTTTCTTTGGAATATTTCAAACAAAAGCATGACTCTTCTACACTAAATTTTGCCTGCTGAGGAACATTTTTCATTTATGTCATTTTTTTTTCACGCTCAGACTCTCCAGGGAAGTTCCCCATTACTCACACTTGAAATGCTGCATTTGACAAAATGTGCTCAGTCCCATAACAAGCATATGATTTGTTCAGCCTAACACCCATCTGACGTCCTATGGACCTGCCTCAGCTCCTACCTCTGACTCCTTGGCAGCACTTTCAGTGAGACTGAGATTGGGAGAGCTGTGAAACAAAGAGAGAGGTGGAACCATCCCAGTCAAAATGCAATGAAGCTACATTTCATGTAAGAGTTTAAACAGCAACAAAACATAATTCCCACTGAGCAGGAAAAAATACCTAGTGGGCAGATTAATTCCTAATCTATCACTCTTAAAAAACATCCCTTATTCACAAGGATTGTTCCGTGTGAACTTTCTACCCACTTGTGCTTTGTGTTTTAAGGTCTTGTATTAACTCACTGCCACATGCAGTCAACAAACTGCAGGCTGACTTGGCTTTAACACACATACCTGTTGAAGTTGCCATACCGGATTTTAAATTTGTACACATGCCTGCCAGCATGAAGAAATCTTGTTTCGGGCAATGGATAGGTGAACGGTTTCAATGACATCACTCTCTCCCTGAATGCCAGACTAGGAAAGCAGGAGAGTCAAAGGTTAATTCCTGAAAGCCCTCACCACATCTCGTTCTGTCATATGAAAAGATTACACGCAGTTTTTCTTCCAGGGGATATCTGCAGAGAGAACTCTCCTACCAGTCAGCAAATGGCGGATCTGAGCGGCTGTTTCAATGGCGCCGTGTTTTTGATCAGGATCCGAGGACAGACCCGGAGCAGACGGCCGCTTCGCCTTCAGGTGCGCTGCCCTGGAACTGTCCCTGCCGAGGTCCCAGGAGCTTTACTGGCCTCGTGCCCCGGGGCCGGCAACCCCC
>VZTG01006979.1:169958-216437 GCA_013397845.1 Melanocharis versteri | reverse complement strand
CCCCGGAGCGGCCTCCGCGCCCCGCGGGGGGCTGTCGGGCAGCGGCGGAGGCTGTGCTCGGGTGTAATGCCCCGCGCCATGAACGCCGTGACGGGCCGCGTTTGATGCGCGTTTCCAGCCCTGGGCGGCCCGTGCGGCTGCTCAGCGCCTCGGTGACAGGGCGCTGGAGCGGGGGATTTCTAGCCGTGGCTTGAAATCGCCGTCGTTTAGTGTCAGCGTCCGCGGCACGGCAGCGTGAGCACTTTAAAGGGCGTGCTCACCCGGAGCGGTCCGAGCGCTCGGTGCTCGCTGTTAGCAGCGATCTTTGCCGTGCACGCTGTCGCTTCGGGCGCCCGGAGCGGGAATTGCCCCTCGCTCCCGGCTGCAGCTCGCTTTTCCTTTGCCCTTCACCCGCTTGCCACCAGACGGACCTCGCAGGACATGGCAAAGGGCGCTGACTTGTAGATGTGTTGCTGGTTTATTCCTTCCCCCAAGGCTGGATGTGCAAGTTTCCAGAAGTATTTTAAACGGAGTAATTTTGGAAGAAAAGTAAGGAGGGAGAATATTTACGACCGACGCGTGAAGAGTCCGCTTTGCAGTGTCGTGATTCAGATTAGGTTTTGCTTTGCTACCTGGCACAGAGCTGGATGTCACTTATGTTCATTCCCGTGCCTTTTGCCTCTTTTTCCGTGGTGTATTTTTCTTTGAGATACTGGTCATTCCTTTATTTTATGGCTGTTATTACTGAGGGCTTGTAGATACTTCTAATCTGCAGGTTTTCAGTTGGCTAAACTTTCTTTCCTATTTCGTACAGAAAAAGGCTTTTATTTCAGTCTTTCCCAGAGCAGGAAAGCAGGCACAAGAGAGCAGCATAGGAGCTTTAGTCATGAGAATGCTGTTCAGTATATTCATTTACTTATTCCCAACTCCAGCGCATGATTTGCAGAGACTAAGAAGGACCCATCCCTGGGAGGAGCTGTGAACTGTGGTTTTTTGTTGCACTTGGCAGTAGCCAATGTTTCACTCCACAAATATTGGCTGAGCTTCCCGCTCTGCACGCGGGGAGTGATGGCTGTGACCATTCTGTGATGCCATCTGTCTGCTTCCCAGGTGTGGCATAAAGCAAATGTCTTGTGCAGCTGACCAAGCTGCTCTTTGGAGGTCACAGCAGGAATTTCTGGTTTTATCCCCAGAGGAAGAACAATGTCCAAGTTATTGCTGGGAAACATTTGGCTGGAGGGGTGTGAACTCTTAAAGAGAGTAGGATTTGGTTTGTTTGTCTGTGTAAATACACAGCTTAGAGCTACAGATACATAAACCTGTTCTTTACATGGAGATTGTAATGAAACAGAGACAGAAGTTAGATCCTGGCAGGTTATTGGGTGTCATATATGTAGAATTGGAGCGGGATGTTTTTTCAGGTGCAGGGGGGACATGGAAGATGAGTTGTCCAGAAAGGAAAGGATAAAGAAATGGAAGAATACCTGAGTACATATTGGCGGTGTGGTAAATATAAATATACTATAGTCAGAGAGGGGCAAAAAAAGCTTGAAGTTTTGGAGCCTGTAATGGAAAGCCAACAGAAGAATCCAGGTCTTCCATAAGCTTAAGAGTTGTGGGCAAGGAAATTCCACTCAGCTTTGTTTTGGTGTGTAGGCCAGAGAATACAAGGACTTGAAAATACACATGAAGGACAGTAAAGAAATGGCATATTTTTTTTTTTTTGGCTCATTTCTCTCAGTAGGTTCTATCACTTGAGTCTATTTGCATTATTTCATTCATTTTTCAGCTTTTAAATTTGGCGGTGCAGTCAGGAAATACTTGTTTCTTTCATTTCCCAAAGAACCTAAAGGACTGACTGGGGAACCTCATCCTTGCCTGGCTCACCTGACTCTGGTTAGTCCTCAGCTGCTGGATCTGTGCTAACACAAGGTGTGACTTTACCTCCCATAAAATGAGCAGCAGGTTGTTTTCCCAGCTGATCTGAAATATGTGCAGTTTGCAATACCTCTTAAAGCAAGTCGTATGTGGTGTTGGTGTCCTGGAACAGAAACAAGCTTATTTGAAAGCATGAACACAGAGGAAGCTGGAATTGATTCAGGTTTAATTGTATCTCAGGAGTAAGATTGTAAATTCCTTGCCTCTCTTCAGGTTTTCATAGTGTTTCTGATTTTGTAAGCCCAGGTGAGAGGATGATCATCTCATTAATGTATTGCATTAAATGCAATCTTAAAATCTTGAAATACGTCTCGATATATTTGGATATGTGAGATCCTGTATTTATAAGAAGAGACAATGCAAAACTGTTCTTTTTTTTTCCTTCATCATTTTCAGTCTTCTATAAAATGGGAATACTTATTGCAGTTCTTGGAATCTGGTTCAGCTCTTCGCTTGTAAAAGCAGGTTCTAAGGCTGTGACAACATCTCTAACTACAAAGTGGTCTTCAACTCCTTTACTCCTTGAAACAAGGTAAGGGCATTGTGATATTTCTCATTGTCATATCAGAATATGCTTAGAGGATAAAATAGAGTGTTCTCTTTGTTATGTGGCACTTTGGTGTCTGGTCACTGCTAACAGTAATAACGTGGGAACGTGATCACTGCTGTGCACGGGTAGATGGGAGGAGTATTTTAGAGGAAATGGTAGTAGGTTTTTTGTGTGATAAATTCTTTCATCATGCATTAGAGCAAATTAATAACCACAAACAATTACGTAGTTGGTATTTTTTGCCTTACGAAGTTTTACTCAAAGCTTTAGATAGAGGAGTTTGCCATGGTCTTGTAAGATTCCATAGCTAAATGTGTTTTATACTTCAGTGTTGTAGGTTTTGTAGGTTTTGATACACGTCTGCTGCTCGTGTATATTTAGCTCAGTAAAGCTCGAATTTAACTCTGTTCATGGGAGTTGTGCATTGATTAAAGTCAATTGCTTTGTTAAGGGTTGTGCAAGTCACCCTGGGGACATTTCTTCTGTGGTACTAAAGACTTTTTTTTTTTTTAAGATGTTGTGTAAAAAGAAAGTGAAATGCTGTCTTTTCACTGCTGGTCTGCTTAGCACTTTTGAAATCCCCCACTGCTTGATTTTGTCATGTTTCAGTTTGGAGATGTCAGTAGGACTTTTAGAATTTTAAGTTCGTGTGTGCTTAATTTTGTATCACTTAAGGGTATTGCCAAATGTGGAATTTTGTCCGCTTTACTGCAGATTGTTTCACATGAAAATAGTTGAGCATTGCTGGGTTTCATTCACATGAGCATGGCTTTCGTTCAGAGGACAGGTGTGTCCTAGGTGAAATTACTTTCCTGTAACCTTCTCTGGAGCAGCTGAAGGCTGAAAATTCCTTAAGCAGTAAAATGCAAAGCACAGGTGTTAAATGCCAGGATTTAGATACTCTGACACTGTGAGACTGTGCGACACTGTGACACTGCTGGGGAAAAACTCAGCCTGAGAGAGTGTGGAACAGTAAGCAAATAATCACAATAACGTGCTGAAGACTTGATCCATTGTGTTCAAAGACTTTGGCAGGGAAGGGTTGTTCACCTGGGATGAGCTGCAGCATGATGCAGCACTGCAGTGTAAAATCACTCCTGCTGGTCACTGCACTTAGCCCAGCCCTGCAATTTGTTACCCAGCTGTTCCAGCAGCACTTACCCTTGCATCCCAACACAAGTTACTGTGGCAGTGAGCAGGCTCCACATCTTCTGTTGCAGCATCCTTTAGCATAGCAAGTGTGTTACATGTGTGGACAGGATACAGTATTTGTGGTTAACAATGTTTAGAGAGTGAATTTCATTATCTAACCTTGTATACGTAGCCAATTATATGCTTAATATATGGGAATTATAACATGATTTGAAGCTGTGACTTCTCCTTTTGCTTGTTTAAGAACAAGCAAACAGAAAACCCCCACCAAAGCTCATAATTACAGTGATCTACAGTTTGTTTCAGCAAAATAAACAGAAAAGTGAGTTTCTTGTAAAAGAGAGGTAGCAAAGAAATGCATTAGGGAGGAGAGCTACCAGGATGGACACTGCTGCCTGTTGGTGGCATTTAAAGGATCAGTAGGTGCCTTACAAGCTGATTTCATGTACTGTGTGTTCATCCTGGTCTGCAACTATTATTTGTCTGGGTTTGTTTGTTTTTAGCTTTCCTGGAGTGTTTTTTCTAGTGACACAGTTTGCTGATACAGGTGGTAGGTGCTAACTTCCTGTAAAGCATTACAAGGTATTAGATTTGTAACTTGAGAGAAAATTTCTAGATCTAGCTCACTCTTCTCATTTTACTTAGTGAATTTTTATCAGAAGAAGGTCAAGAAAAATTCTGGAATTTTGTTGAAGCCAGTGAGAATATTAAGACAGCTGAGCACGATGGTAAGTTTTTTGTAGTCTTTTTCTTGATGCTGACTGATAGTTGAAAAATATACCACAGTATTTTGTCTTCCATTGTGTTAGTCCTCATTTGACTTTTAAAATACTAATTTCAGTAATATTTTTTGCTGTAATATGCTCAAGGCTTTTGGATATCCATTTCACAAAAGCTGTGGTGGATGAATCTGAAACATTTTGCTTGCCAGATTATTTTTCCACGTGAAGTATGAAATATTTTAAATGCCTTTTCTCTGTGTAACTATTTCTCAGCTGAAATTAAATGGGAGCTCTTAAACTGTTTCCCTCCTCCCCAGCCCATGTTTACATCCTCAAGAATGTATTCAAGTGTACTCCCATGGATCTCTATTGAAGTTCACTCTCATCCATCTGTAGAATTAATTGGCTGTAATGGAAATGGAGGAGGAATGGTCATCTGCATGCTCAGAATTAATGTCATGGGCTTCTGCTAATATAAATCACACCAAGATGAGAAGCCCCTCTTCAGTGAGACTATGGGATAGAAAGATAACTGCTTGTACTTTGACTTTGCAGGTAGTGATTATTCTTCCTACCAGGAAATGCTGAAGGTGGCCTGCCAGACTCTGTCACCCTTGCAGCAGAATTTGTTGAAGTTTTCCCTGTCCTTACGCTCTTACTCTGCAGCAGTCCAAGCTTTCCAACAGGTTAGTACAGGAAATGCTCAGACAACGTGCAGAGCATTTCACCAAGGCTCAGGAAGGAGGGAGCTGTGGAAGGAAACATTTGAGAGTGTAAAAAACCTGAACTGATTACCTGCTCTGTACACCTGAGCTACAGAGTAGATATATATACAAATTTCATGAGGCGCTGGGTTTTTGTCTAGAGTAGACTAAAGAATTGGCATTTTGACATGTCTGCATATCTTTGTGCCTGCTGCACTAATAATTGGTGCAAAGATTTTTGTGAGGACCATCTCTGTGGCTCCATTGGAACTTGTGATGCTGCTGTTCCTGCTGCTCAGCTGAACTTACTTGAATATAGTAATCCATATATATGTATATATGTAGTGATTAGAACCCATAAATGAAAGTTCATTGTGTCCTCTCTCCTTTTTTAATCTCAGGGTATCATATAATTCATTGCAAATTGTCTCACACTAGGATGTGCTTTATTTAAGTAATACTGTAAAACATTTTCCTTGTTCATCTGGAGTTATTTTGTCATTTGATATTTAACAAACACAGATGTTTGTGTTGCCTAAGACAAAAAAAACCCCTTCAACCAAAACCCCTACAATTGCAAGCCTTGCTTTCTATACCTGCAAATGACCTTACAGTTAATAGCAACAGACTGAGAAATAAGTTAAGGCTTAACTCTCCATCTTGCAATTTCACCTTGCATTTAAGTTATGTCATAAACATGGAAGAAGTACTAGTTTGGAATGCAGGAAATACTACTGTTTGCTGCACAGCTACACTGTTAACAATTTTCACTTGCTCTAAGGGCAAGCATTCAACCTACATTATTATGAATATTTTATACAGATAGCAGCAGATGAATCTCCACCAGAGGGCTGTACCCTGTTTTTTGTTGTGCATGGGGAGAAAACATGTGAATTTGACTCTCTTGGAAACCTTTTACAGGCAGCTTCAGACAGGTATTTGCTTAATTTCCTATACTGGATTAGCTCTTAAAATTTAACCTGTTAGACTTACTGCTGTGAAGAGGTTGTAATAAACCTGTTTTTAAAATGTTCTTCAGTGTTGATTTCTCCTGTCCATTGTTTGCACAGGAGGGGCAGTCTCTTATTTGGTGTTAATTCAGATTGCAATGATTGTTTTCTTATCCCTTGCTCTTTGATGGTTCTGCTAGGAAGAGGAATGTGCACAGGAAAATTTGGAAACAAATTCTGGAAGTAGCTGGAAGGACCTATTGAAGGATACAGGAGTGTGTAAAACCTTCAGCATGTAGGGAAAATAGAAGGAGCTGGGCTGCATATTCAAATGAGAGTTAATGTAACAAATTGTTTTATGAATGGCTGAAAGCATGCACAGTGTTTTTTTCTCTGTATAGTTTTCTCAGCGTTGACAAAGAAAACCATTACCACACAATATATTTAAAATTCAGATTTCTCTACAAGAACAGAACTTGATTGTAACTGCTAATAACAAAAAGGAGGTATAAAATATAATACTTACTAAAAAAACCCCAAAACAAATAAACCAAAACCAACCCAAATCCTTATATTTCAGTTTGTTTTCATAATATGAAAACATTTTTGTTTTCAATATGATTTTTGTAATCTTGATAATTTGGTTCTTTTAAGCATAAAGAGTTTTTTTGTCAATGTGCAGGCATATAGCATCTATAGCTCACATGCTATTCTTCTGAGTTACTGGGAAGATTTTAAGTATTTCATTGCACTTTAGACAAAATGTAAACAAAGAAGCTGAAAATAGACTTCTCATTCACTTTCTTGTTTGTATACTAAGCCAAGGACCAGGTTCAAATGAATTTGTGCCCTTGGCACATCTCTTCTATCAGCCTTTTTAATTTTTCATACAGAATTTATGAATCACCATGGGGAGAGAAAGTTAATTGGAAATTTAAGGGAAGTTGTTCATTTTTAAAATTAGGATCATGTTGGATTCAAAATAGCTCTTAGTCACTTGTTTCCCTTTCATATGTTCATTTCTCACAAAGCTTTTATCAACGTGCAGTAAGTGCTGCCAGCCTTGATACAGTATGTGGGCATAGCTTGACATATGTATTCAGTGAAAAGTGATTAAACAGGAAAAAAACATGCATCTTGCCTTGAGGGAGGAAATGCTGTGACTCACACTGTGGCATTCTCACTGTTTCCTCTTAGGCCAAAGCCATTTTTGTTCAAGGGGGACCACAAGTACCCAGCATCAAACCCTGACAGCCCTGTGGTCATCCTTTATGCTGAGATTGGCTCAGAGGAGTTCTACAGACACCACAGGAGCCTTGTTTCAAAGGCTCAGGCAGGAGAAATCACTTACGTGCTCAGACACTACATTGCTGTAAGTACATTTGTGCATTGAAACAGAGGTTTTTGAAATAAGAGTCACTGGCCTTGGTTTTCAAAAAGAAAACTGACCCAAGTTTGTTCCCTTTAAATTGACATTTTCCTGCTGTTGTTGTTCATTTACTTGAAATGCTTGAAGTTTTATTTTTTTTTGTATGTAGCTGGGTAATACAGGTTATTTTAAATCTCCTGATTGTTTAAATAAGATTGTTTGATTTCACAAATCCAGACTTAAATTCCAGATTAATTAGAGACTTTAATGTGAAAAAAAAGTGTTTCTCTCCCCACATTACATCATAGGAAATAATCAGAGGTTTCACAGTCAGGCCATTTAGTTACTTTAATTACTTGACATAAAAAGCAAGGATTAACATCAAGGTACCATTTTCAAAAGAAAGACATTGTTTCTGTAGCAGTTTTTTTACTGAACCACTTACTGTTCCTAGTGCAGTTTATCCTGGTTTCCATCTTCCTCCACTAAATTGTGCATAGCCACTGGATTGGTATGTAAAACTACATTTCAAAAGCTGTGAAAAACTCGAGTTCTTTGTCAGGCTTGAATGTGGAAAAAAAAAAAGAAGGGCATCAGCTGGTTCACTTCTAATGTTACTTGTACTTTTAAAAAAATTAAGTCATACATTGCATACACCACTTTCCTGTTAAAAAAGGAAGTAGTTGTTTATCAGTGTTGGGAGGACTGCTTACATTCAAAATTCAGTGTATTACACTTTAGATCTTGGTACTGTTATGTGACTCCTATATACTTCAAAATACTTTTAGGAAGTGATCATGTTTCTCTCATTAAAGGCAGAACTAATTATGCACCTGTCTTTTGTCATTATTTTACTTCTTGTCATTCTCTTCAGTGAATGTTTCATTTTTGAGCTTCACAGCTGAAGTTCCTTTCCACCTTCTATCTGATTTGATGATAGGAGTCTGTCTCCCTCTGCTTTGCTCACACACTGAATCCTGAAAAGATTGTTTTGTGTTCCTCTTTACTTTGTGGATTTGGATGTTTTTGTGGTTCATAGAGATAATTCTTGCTTGCTGAACTTCAGGAAGTGTGTTGAAATACAGTAGGAAATGAAATGATTAGATTATGTTACTGCAGAGTCACTCGTGGTGTTTATTTCTCGCTACCAGTTATGTCTGAAAAAGCAGACTGAGATTTCTCAGCTTTGGGAAGTGGCAGCTTTTAATCTGTGGATCGAAACAAAGATGGCAATATCACACTGTTGGCTTTTCCTTACAGAATCCCAGCAAAGAAAAGGTCTACCTCTCTGGCTATGGCGTGGAACTGGCTATTAAAAGTACAGAATATAAGGCCAAGGATGATACCCAGGTGAAAGGTGAATTAGTATTTTAAGTATTTTGATGTGAACGTTTTAATTTTGCCAAGGTAATCTTACATTTGTTTTGCAATGAATGTCTGAATTGCAGACATTTTTCTTAGCTCTGAAATCTCTTGTGGGATTATGAGGCAGATCTTTGCCATGGCACTTGTCTTCTGTCTTTGTGAAATGCTGGAGTCGTGGCCCTGGACTAGATCTTAGTAATGGCACTACTAATGCAACTCATTTTTTACCAGCTTCTCTACTTTAATTTGCTTTAACTTACCCATCCTCAGAGCAGAATGTGTTCCCTGTACCTTTTTTTTTTGTTTGTTTTTTTGTTTTTTGAGAAGACAGAATTTAGAATTCTTCATGTTTTTTTTTGCTCTTGCTGCTTTTATAGAGCACTGATCTGTGTTCTACAAACTCCCATGCATCTGCCAAAACTATTTTGATAGTGTAATCTGTGTGTGTACTTTTTCTTTACGTGTGCACGTACACATAGAAACCCCAGATTTTCCTGCTTTTCTGTTTGTGAATAGCCTGGTGCTAGTGGTGTTCTCTGTGTGTTTATAGGCACAGATGTGAATGCTACAGTCATAGATGAAAACGACCCTATTGATGAAGTGCAAGGATTTCTCTTTGGAAAACTAAGGTAAAACTCAGCTGGACTTTGTCATTTCAAAAAACTTCTTGAAGAAATACCAGTCTTTTATTTGTTATTATTTTTTACATATTATTTTTTATTATTTTTTGCATGTCTGAGTTTCCTGTATGTGCTAGCAGCATACCTTTCTATGTGGTAGTTTCTTTAAATTAGCAGCAGACTTTCTTAGAGGAAACCACAGAAGTTTGTTTGACCCTTGTATCCTTTTAGGCAGCTGTATCCTGACTTGTCAGAAGAGCTGAAAGAGCTCAGAAAACACCTCGTGGAAAGTACCAATGAAATGGCACCTTTGAAAGTGTGGCAGCTACAAGGTAATCTGGATAAAGGCTTTCAGTTATGGCCTATAAAAACTCAATGTAAATATATTTTCTGGTGTTCTACACTGTCAAGGTTGTTAGTGGCTGTGTACAGTTGACAGAGTTTGACTGTAAATTCCTGCATTCAGTCTCAGTTGGAAAATACTTGTTTTTTTAAAGTGCCTTTTTTTGTAGAGTCCTGTTCGAATAGCTTTTAGGATTGTTTCACAGGACTTCTGACGTGAGGATTGTTTTCTATATTGTGAAGTACAGTAAGCTACTTGCTCTTAAACTGACTGCTTGTATGGTCTGCTGAATACAGAAAAGAAAGGCACGTAAAGTTCCTTTCCATGATCACATTTCTGATGTGAAATCTTGAGATTTCTCAAGACCAGGGGAAAACTGTATTTCAAAATCAATTACATGCCTTGCTGGCCTCATTCCCTGGGAAACATCTGTAAAGGTCTGTGAAAAGGCTTTTTGTCCTCTCAAAAAGAGTAATTCAAAAGGCTGAATGTGTGTTGTAGCCACAGGGAATCTACCTGTATCCAGTGGAAGGGCAGATCCTCCCACCTCAGCCAAAAGGAAAAGGAGTGCAGGTCTGGACTCACTGAAGCAACCTGCAGGCAGCATACACTGGTTCAGTTGGAAAGGGTTACTCAACTTCAAGGCAACACATGGAAGTTGAATACAAAGAAGATGATTTTAAAAGAAGTATCTATAGGTGCAGATAGAAAGTGAATTTTCTTAGGTGACATGCAGAAAAGTTGAAAGATGAAGTTGTCTCTGCATTGCCTTGTTTTCAGCGTTGAGTTCTTGATCTCTGTTTTTTCACTTCTAAGATTTGAGTTTTCAAACTGCTGCTCGCATTTTGGCTGCTCCCCCTGTGGATGCTCTGATGGTCATGAAAGATCTTAGTCAGAACTTCCCTACAAAGGCCAGGTAACTAATAATCCTAGAAAATTTTCTTACTCTCCTTTTCCTGAGCAGGGCCTGAGACAAGCAGCATTGGTTGGGTTAACTCTGACTTTCATTCAGCTGGAAGCAAACACTGGGGAATGTTTATGCTGGGAAGTTCTTCAGCCTACGGTTACAAAGAGGATTTTAGGGTGTTTTTCTTGGATGGCAGCTGATGTGGACTGGTAGAAAATTTGCCAGAATTGCCCGTGCTATTTTATTGTGAAATGTGTCTAAACCTATTGCATGAAGGCGTCAAGAATTTATTGGCTGCATTTTCTGTTTGGTGGCCTTAACATTTATCTGCTCATGGGGTCCTACTCTTCTCCTGGGATCCCTTTTGCCAAACAGCCCAGTCAGTATCATGCCAGAGGCAGATGTGCAATTCCACTGGTTTTTGCACTTTGTCAGTGACTGTCTTTAACGTATTCAAATCGGTTTCAAAAAACTCAGTAATGATCTGGCATGGCCAGCCAGTCTAGAGATATATTTCTCTTGATAAATTCCATTGCCTGGATTGTGAAGATGATATTATAGAAACCCCTCCTTTTTGAGTAGGTGGAGATATACCTGAGATGACAGTAAAAAGAAACCGATTTCTGGTCTTATGTCCCATTACCTGGTGTTAAGGTGTTATTTAGATCTTAAGGCAGGCTTTGCATCTTGCTGTGTTTTCAGGCTGATCTGTGGGCTGTACTCGCCCACTCTGTGATGATGCAATCACTGGATCCAAAGTAAGGGAAGGAATGGGAACCCACCATGAGGAGTGAAATCCCCTATTTTCTGTTGCCAGCCTCCATCTTTACGTTTTTGGCAGCTGCACACTTTTGTTATGGTTAATGTGAAATTAGACACTGAGAGTTGGCATGTGGTTAACATTTTTGTGCTGCTGGATTATACAGTGTAAGAAAAATGCTGCATCCTACTATTTAATGATATCACCAAGTGCAACTGCTTCTTGCTGCACCTCTTTATACTAGAAAGTTAATTATCTTAATATGTAAGGTACAAAAGGTGGGATAAGTAGATGTCTATCCAGTAGATAAACAGAAAGATGATTCATAGCACGATGTTTTTGTTTTTGTAGAGCCATAACAAAAACAGTTGTTTCTTCAGAACTCAGAGCAGAAATTGAAGAGAACCAAAAGGTAACGTGTCCAGGAAGTACCATAATGCCTTTGCACTTATGTTTACATGTTGCTCAAGATAATGAAAATGTGCGTTTTCACACACAACTTTGTAGTATGCATCTGGGAAGTGAAGAAGTGGTGGATTTTCAAATATGGATGAGGAATGTAATTGCTCAAATATGAAAATACTGCTCTTGTTAGAAATGTATTGCTTGAAAAGCAGCTGTATTAAGCATCTTCGTACAGTTTTAAGGATGCAGAAGAAAATTAGTTCTCATTATCTGATTTGAGATGATGTTTAGATATCTGTATACATCAGCGATCATGAGGAAGTCACAGAATAAATTCAAAACCTGCTGTGGCTTTAGAATGATTCATAATATGTGGAGGAAATGGCTCCAGTGTTGGTGCTCTGAGAGTGAAACTAGTGAAGGGATAAAATTTACCAGCTAAATCTAGATGTGCTTTGAAACAGAATCATAAAATCCCCCAGGTCATGAGGGGCCCCTGGAGGTCACTGAGTAGGCTCTGTATTGCAGAAGTGTTTCAGACAGCTCAGCTGGGTACTTGGCATTAGCAAAGCACTGAGAAAACCAACAGCCACCTGGGAATTCTGTACAGGCTTTTGTACAGAACTTTGTGCAATTGAAATGTGCCAGGTAGTATAATCTGGATTGAGTGCAAAATAGAAGTTTAAGATAACAATGAAAAAAAGTCAAACAGCAGCATTTTCTATATGAACTAGACTGCTCTATTCACACCTTTCAGTCCCATTTGGTATTATCAGAAAAAAGACAATGTATGTTAAGCACACACATCTTGTTTAGAAATCTAATCAATGATATTTGGTGAGTCTAGTAGTAAATGCAAAGCTACTTACAAGTCCTGTGAGATTCCTGTTCTGGGAGAGGAGTGCCTTGTTGTTCAGTAGTGATAAAATCAGAAGAGAAGGGATGTGGTTTGACACTCTTGTCCCATGTGGTTCTGGAAGGGACAAATATAGGATGTTAAGTCCAAGCTAAAGCTACCTGGTGGCTTTTCTCTTGTGTGTTAGATCAGGCACTGGTCCACAAGTAAACCCATGATTTTGTGGATTCATTTTTATTCAGAGAATACCTGGGCTACTAGATCCAGACCAGGCTGTATCTAACCCTGCCCTTCAGAGCTGTTCTTTGCATTACTTACTTTGTGTGGGTATTATTTGATAGCTAAGTTCACTGCTACTGTTATGTTAGAGTTTACTATGTAATTATCCACAGAAAGATGCGATTTAACACTCCGCTTTTCTTTGGGAGCCTTATTTATTTAATAAAAAAATGTAAATTTTTTCTGATCAGATGCTACTTTCCTGTTCTTGGTACTTCACATGGTACTTTTGCTATTCCTCTGTTTGCTTTGCTCACAGTCTTCATGATGGTAGTGTTGTAAAATATCAAAATACAATGTTTCTCCTTCAGTGCTCATCATGCCTCTAAATAGAAATTTGTGGCTGGTACTGTAAGACAAGATGTATTGGAAAAAAAAGCAACATTAAACTCTTTAATAGTATTTTCTGTGCAGAGCACTCTTCTAATGGCTTCCTACTTCTTTTCAGTATTTCAAAGGAACGTTAGGATTGCAACCAGGAGATTCTGCCCTGTTCATCAATGGACTACTGATTGATTTAGACACTCAGGACATATTTAGGTAGGAATGTTTTATTTTTCACAGTAATTGTATCCCATTTAGAAACTTGCATCCTGCTTGTGCATGAATGATAAAGTTATTTAGACAGTTTTGAACCTTTTTCATAATCTCGACTAGGTTTCATTGGTAAGTACTGTGAAAAGCAAATCATGGTTCCTTGTTTTATCCAAGTGCATTTCCAACAAAAAATCTAATGTGAGAAGTGGAATAGCCTTGAAGATTGGATTGGGAAGTCACCTTTGTGCTGTTCTTTCGACCTGTGCTGTGACTAGCAAGGTTTTGTGACTAGCATGATGTGTAAATCAGCATACAGATTTATTTTGAAGGCAGCAGACCGATTCTCAAAGGATAAACCACTATAAATTTTTCATCTGGAAACCACCCTATATCTTTGTCAAGACGTGTTTCAATAATATGGAATTGAAATGATAAATACACATCTATACATACACACATCTATACATACATACATATATATATACCTGCAAACATATACACATACATACATACAAACATATATATATAATGGATTAGTTCTCCTGATTTAACATAGTTTTTCCTAGAAATACAATATCAATTGAATGGGTTTAAGTCATCTCAAGATTTTAGGACAGTAAGAAATAGGTGATAAATCAGAACTAATGCCGGGACATGGCAGACTTGTTTATCTTTTATCTGTTAACCCTTAGGGTAAGAGCAAGTTACTTGCTGTGGGGTTAAAATTCAACCCATTTTGCTTTTCCTTGCAGCTTGATTGATGTGCTCCGCAATGAAGCCCGTGTTATGGAAGGCCTGCACAGCTTGGGAATTGAGGGGATTTCCTTACACAATGTCCTGAAGTTGAACATCCAGCCATCAGATTCTGACTATGCTGTGGACATCAGAAGCCCTGCGATTTCAGTGAGTAGGGTTTTAGGTAGAAATACTGGATTTGCTCTTGGGCAGTGCATTCTTAAGATGTCAGGGGAGCTTTTGTCCTTGTCTCACAATCAGCTCTGAAACTGCAGTGAAGTAAAAAGGATGATAAGGTTATAAATATAATTAGTGCTTTTTAAAAAGCTTAATTTCTTACTTATACAGTTTCAATATAGTGTCTGATTTGAAAATGATTTAGTCTCAGACCAGAGCAGGAGGGTTGTTAATCATTTAAATGCCTTTACTTTTTCTTAGTGGATCAACAATCTTGAAGTGGATAGTCGGTACAATTCCTGGCCTTCCAGTGTGCAAGAACTGCTGCGTCCCACATTTCCTGGCGTGATCAGGCAGATTAGAAAAAACTTCCATAATTTTGTAAGTAATAATCTGACTGGATGAAGTGTGCATTTTGTTTCGTCAAGAGCAGGAACATCAGCTTTTGCAGCTTACCTCACATATGCCCTGGATTCCCTGTCACTTAAATAGCTCGAGAGAGAGGATGCTTTTCTAAAAGGTTTTGTTCTTGTGTTAGTAAGTTATGGCTGAGATTCAGAGATAACTGGGCATGATTCTCTGGCATCTGTTAGATGTTTTGGGAGTTGTTTTGTCAGTGGACAAAATGATCATGTGATAAATAACAATTTGGTGTGTTTTAACTTCGTGATAATACCTGAAGTTGATTAATGAAATCTCTCAGATTTCTTAACTATTGTCTTCTTAGCAGAGTTGAGACCAACTTCAGTTGTTTCAGTTAGAAAGCATTCATCCACCAGATGACTTGAACAAAGGATCAACAGTCCTCAGCTTAGTCCTAGGTGTCCTTTTAGTCTGTAGGTCGATTACTTAAACTTAGATCTAATGAAGAGTTTGTAAATTGTGCACTGTAACTCTTGTCATGTGGCAAAGTGGCCCTATGGAAAAAAAGAACTCTGATTAGGGGAAAATAGGGACTTGAACCATCTGAAGATGTGAATAACGTGATCTTTGATCAAAACCCCTTCTTGAATTCTTAAGGGAACGGAAACTTTTCACTTGCTGTTTGTATACAGGTGCTGATAGTAGATCCTACTCATGAGACCACAGCAGAATTACTGAATGTGGCAGAAATGTTCTTCAGTAACCACATCCCGCTTAGGTAATCGTTGTGTTTTAATGTTTGGGTTTTTTTTTTTACATCAGTTTTATTCATGTGACTTTTGCAGTTGTAAAATTCTCAATGCTAGGACACTGCTGAAATGTTGCATACCTTGTATTTGAGGTATGTGTATATTTTTTGAACATAACTTTTTCTACTAGCAAAACAGAGTTCAGTTTCTCTAACAATCCAAAAGAAATTTAAAGTTTTGGATGAGAGAGAGGTGAAAAGCAAGATTCTGATGGACTTGTTAGAGATTATATGCCCTAAGTTTGACTTCTGGCTGCTCTGCTCAACATCTTCCCAGGCTATTTTAGAAAAAGCCTGTGTCTAAGATGATGATCATAGCCAGCAGCTGTATGAAGAGTTGATTCTTTATGAAAATGATGACCTGGGGATTTGTGTGATTGCAGGATAGGACTGGTCTTTGTGGTTAATGACTCGGAGGATGTTGATGGACGTGAGGATGCTGGTGTTGCCCTCCTTAGGACATACAATTATGTGGCACAAGAAATGGACAATAATTACGCTTTTCAGACCGTCATGTCTGTGAGTATTAATTTTAAAGGGAAATTAATGTTTTAATATTTTCCATGTACGTAAGATTATGTTAATGGGCTAATATGTAGCTAATGGAAGGAATTGTTCTTTGTCTTGGTTATTATGCAGAATATCTCCAAATAGTGGTACCATAGAATACATGTGCCCTTGTAAAGTGCTTCTGACCTAACTTTAACAAGTGAGACTAAATTTCCTTGTGACACTTTTGCACGTTTTTCTGATCCTGTCCCTTTGCTCATTCTGTCTGAGAGTTCTGAACTGCTACATCCCTTCAGTATTATAATTGGGTTTGAAGGGTTCCAGCTGCATACCTTTGCCACATTAAAGGGCAGTACAGCTGCTGGTAAATGAATTTCACCTGTGGTTTGATGCTTGTACAAGTTGGAAAGCTGGGGCATACTGGGACATTAAATTTGTGGTTACTTAAAGACACTTAATTTTATTCTTTTTATTTTGGGTATGTATATGTAGCTCAAAATGAATCTTGTGCCTTCCAGAGAGAAAGAGTTACCTGCTTTACATGTGAGCTTTGTTGTTCATAAGCATATCCCAGGTTCTGAAGAGAAGGTAGCTCCTTGGATATGCTTTATTTGAGGCTTTTTTCCCCAGAGCACTATTATATACCTTTTCTAATTAAAGATGCAAGTTATTGTTTAAAGAAATACGTATATACCTTCTTCCAATCTCACTGGAATGCTACAAGATATAGCAAGATACTTATAATGGTTACAAGTGCTTAGGAGCTGTTGCAGCTGATAAATATGAATATAAGTTTTGCAGTCTGGCTGTTAATGCCTTATTATAACTACTGTAATACAGGTGACGGGTCAGTTTACCTTTGATGAGGACAGAGGCTTTACAGTTGCAGCTGTAAACTTGTATTCCCCTTCCAGATATATAACAAAGTAAAAACAGGAGATCAGCTGAAAGTGGAACATGTTGTTAGTGTTCTTGAGAAACAGTATCCTTATGTGGAAGTCAACAGCGTTCTGGGAATTGATTCTGCCTACGATCAAAACAGAAAGGTAAGAATCCATGAAATAGAGCTTTTTTTTCCACTTCTTTTGCTGCAATGGTTTTAAAAATATAATTACATACAATTTCTTGATCCAGTTCTCTTACCAACCAGGTAACTATTTTGTTACCACATTGGGGGACTTCTGGTAATACTTTTTTATGTTCAGCACAAGCTTTATATAACATATATAATACATATAATGGAATATATATATATTTTAAAAATCTATATGTGAAGAACAAAGATAGGTTTCTTGTGACTCATAAGTCCTGCTTTCATTACAGACTGCAGACTTCAGTAGAATTTAAAAGTGTTTGCAGAAAAATCAAGGTGATGGAGTGTTTTATGATAAAACTAAGAGATGTAATGTTGGGAGGGGTCATTGTGGGGCTTCTGAATCAGTGTTTGAATACTGTGTGAGACAAAGCCATGACTATGAATTCAAAATGCCTTTTCTATAGCAAGACATCCAACAAATTTCTGCAAATAATTCTTGAAGTGGTTGTTAGGGCTGATACTTTTCTGTATGGAGAAAATTAGGAGGGCAAATCACTATTGAACCTGTTATACGTGAGATGAAGCAGATTTTGCTTGAAGTTCTATAGGGGGATGTTTCTTATTTTTTGTTGTTCTAAAACAAATTAAAATACTGTTGCCAGTAGCTCTGTGACACACATGATGCTGCCTACATCTGTAAATGTAAGGAATGCAGTCAGGGTTACAGAAAATGGGCTCGTATGCATATGGGTCTTCCAAAGTAGGATAGTGGAGAGAAAAACATTTTAAGGAGATGAAAATCCATACAAGTAATTACGACAGGCATTTTTGTATGAGAGAAGAGGCCTCAACCAGAACCTGTAGCCAGCAGAACCTCGTTAACTTCTAGCTAGTTAACTCCTAACAGGGTATCTATCAGTGATGGTGCATTTTGCAGTGGTTACATGAAACAGGGAAATTTGTCCTGAACGAACAACTCCCTGCCTCACAAGGAACTTTTCTTACAAGTTTAGGAAACACATTCTTAAAAAAAAAAAAAAAGCTCTACCCTGTCTTACATTACAGCTATCGCTGCTTGCATTGCATTTGCTTCCACGGGCAAAGTCATGTTTCCTGTTGTGCATCTTTTGCCACTACCAGAAAGTGCTCATTGGAATTAATTTACAAAATGAACTTAATGGAGCATTTTGCACTTCTGTATTATGAAGTAACTTCTTTTTTTGCTTTGAAACTCTGAAAGTTTCAAAGATACATTCTCTGTGTCTAACAGAAGTGGTAAGGATCTCGTGGTGTGTTTAGAATAGACTTGTGGATATTTTACAGCTTGTTAGGACCCTTTGTGGCAAAGGGCTGGTGTGCTAAAGCTGCTTCGGTTCCTGTCTTCAGGCAGCAAGAGCTTACTATGAGCAGACGGGTGTGGGCCCTCTCCCTGTTGTCCTGTTCAATGGAATGCCTTTCCAAAAAGATCAGCTGGATCCTGATGACCTGGAAACCGTGACAATGCACAAAATCCTGGAAACCACAAGCATCTTCCAGCGAGCTGTCTACCTGGTGGGTGCTGAGGTTGAAGTCCCTGGCTACATATTATGCAAGACACCTAAACTTTCACAATTGCTTTTTGCCTTTTCTTTTTTTTGTTTAAAGTTATGTAAGGCAATTTTATACGTGAAGTAACAAATAATGCTTCTTTCTTCTTTCCTTCAGGGTGAACTGTCTAATGACCAAGATGTGGTTGAGTATATCATGAGCCAGCCTAATGTTGTTCCAAGAATTAACTCAAGAATCCTAAGGTCTGACAGAGAGTACCTAGATCTGACAGGAATGAGTAAGGGATGCTTTTAATTGTGTTAAACCTGAAATGTCTGAGTGAAAGACTTGCTGTTCCAGTGGAAAGCTCCAGTGGCAGAGCATTAACAGCACCCCAAGTGATGACACAGCCCTGGTGCAGGGCAGATGTTATGTACAACATTAAAAATCTACTGATTCTCAAAATGGGAATTAGTTTTGATTTTATACAGACCTTAAGGGGGAATATGACTCATGAAGCTGAGAAATTATATAATGCGTAAAGCAGCAGATTGTTTCTTAGTTCTGACCTTCTTTTGAGCAGGGTGACAGTCATCTCTGGAATTACTTCAGATTTAGCAAAATGTTCCATTGCTAGATGTTTGAACACCCAACACAGTGACTGCAGTACAATGACATTACACCTGCCTTTTCTGAGTTGCTTGAAAAACAGTGACACAGTGGATTTTTCAATGTATATTGTTTACATATACTAGTGTCAACTAAGTGAGACTTGGGCAGTTCTTTCAACGGACTTCTCCCTCTCAAATATGCAGTGTAGTTATTAATGTAACTTGTGAGACAGCACAATTAATTTCTCAGCCTATATATTAACAGTGAAAAGGAAACATAAGCAGTGTCACAAGAAGCAAAATGGGATGTGTTCTTAATGTTCTGGTAATAGCAGCGATTTTATTTTCATTTTTCATGGAATAGTTGCCTTGGCATCTAATACTTGTTCTGTTCCTCAGATAACCATTTTGTGGATGACTTTGCTCGATTTACCACATTGGATTCAAAAGATAAGACAGCTGCTGTTGCAAACAGCATGACCTACTTAACAAAGAAAGGTAACATCTGCAGTGGATTCTGAATCCAAATCTGCTTTTATGTGTGTTTCCAAGCATATGTGCTGTTCTTCACACACACACTGAGCCTCATTAGGCCTGTGGGTAACAGCACAGTCTGTTAAAGATTTCTTTTTTTTTGTAAGACATGACATCTGCATGGAACAAGAATGTTCCCCTCTTTAAACCCAGTCCAACCTTTTACTGAATAATGAAGTCCCACCCAAACTGCTCTTGCTGTACTGCAAGAGACCCCCAGAAATGCAGCAGTGTAAGCAAATGACTAGAAAAATATAAAAGGGGTTTTAGCTCTCTGTCTCATGATTCAAAATTGCTAAAAGTTACATGGATTCAGAAGGAAATTCTAACTGCCCAGTATGTAAGACATCACCTAAAGTGGTCAGTGCTGTTTTTATTGCTCCATTGTGTGCACTGCTCTTCCAATGGCACTATTGTCACAGGTGCACATAAAAATCTTAAAACTTGGCTGGACCTCTCCAGTGTAGGAAATGCATGCACAGCCATAATACAGAGCCTAATCAGCTCCAACCAGGCATCATCAGGTGTTTCCTTTATCCATTTTGGTTAGATACCAGAAATAAGCTGCTGTCATTTGACCCAATTCCTCCTGTTCCTGTCTGTTGTCTTTACTAGAGTGTCCCAAGTTTCCATGGTCCCATCTCCAGCCACTGCCACCCCTGTGCACTGCCTGAAATGTTCCCATTGCTCTTCCTGTCTCCTGCCTGCTCTTCATGTTCAGTCACTTGGATTTGAACAAGTTTCTTGTGTGGAGCATTAATTAAATCCACACCTCAGCATGCTTGCTGGGAAGTGCATTAATGACATTTTTTGGTCACTGCCTCTTCTGCCACTTAAGATATTTAATAACTGCTGATTGCAGTAAGGCTGTACCACAGTTATTTTCTAAAATATTAGAGAAGTTATATGTGTTGCTGGCTCAGCACCAGCCCTGATAAAGCACTGCCATCCTGGTTTTTAAAGAGGGAAAGTAACAGCACTGTGGCATGGCAATGTTTGTAAAGAGTCTTCAGAATGATGCCCTCACCCTATGGTATGAAACTGGCAATATGTAGTATAACTAATGCTGTAGCATGAAAATCAAGCATCCATCTGTTTGAGGGGAAGTAAAAGTCAAAGCTTATTCCAATAAAATCAGCACAGACTTGTTGCTGTTGAATCTGAACTGTTGTGATTCAGTTATGCCCAGTACAGTGCTGCAGCTTCTTGATACACATTGAGATTACCACCGAGTTATTAATGTGTCTCTCCTTTTCCCCTTTCCTTTCTGCTCTTTGACCAGGAATGTCTTCCAAGGAGATCTATGGTAACTCATGCTTTGGTGTTTTTTACATTGTTCTGGGAATTTTCTGGTTCCTTTATAACACTGGCTTTAGAACCAGCAGGCAGTGAAGGAAGCTGTTGAAATGCATGTTTGCTCCAGCACTTCTGTCTTTATACAAAACTGATTTTGTAAACTAACAGCTTCAATACAAAGAAGTGGTATATCTGTTGGATTCCAACCTCAGTTGGAATCTGCAAGTTATTTATGTGTTTCTTTATAATCTGCAATTGAAAAGGTAACAAACAAACAAAAATACTGAAAGAATCCAGCTTAGAAAGAGCAATGCATGCTGTCCCACATGGGTTTTCTGAATGGCTTAATATAGACTAATATACCAATGCTATTAATTTTGCTGGGCTTCATAGCTTAGATTCATCCATAGCTTTCCTATGGAATTTTACTATTTTTGAAATCTTTGCATGTGCGTCATAGTTTACCTCCAAATGAGGAAAAAATGAAGCTTTCCTTCCCTTCCCCCTCAAATTTCTCCTTTTTTTTTTCTTTGTAATAATTGCAGATGATTCCTTTGTTAGACCAGTTACTTTTTGGATTGTTGGTGATTTTGATAAACCTTCAGGGAGGCAATTGTTGTATGATGCCATTAAACATCAGGTAGGTAATGTTTTCATTGGAATGGGTTAGCTGTGCTAACAAAGCACTTGGTAGAGGCTTGTGAAGCACAAGTTGTGCATCTTCCTATGGAATGACCTGGAGAGATTGGTTCTCCCTGCAGGGTCTCTAATTTCCAGCCTCACCTTTTTGTTTGGGAGTGGAGCATCGCTGATCTTAAGCTAGGACAGAATACAATAAATGTTCTTTTAAGCCCATGGTGTTAAACTGAAATACCTGTGTTTTGGTTTGGAGAGGAACATAAGCACTGCTGTCTGCTCTGTCCCATTGATTCTGGGAGGATAACTGAAACATAAAAATGCACAGCTTACAGCTAAGTCACTGCTTTGCCAGACTCTGGGTGGTGGCTGTGGTCCTGGATCTCTTAGGTAGCACAGGGTTGTCTGGAAGATTGCTGTCACAGTGGTGCCTTTACTTAAGCTGAATGCTTGATGTTAAATTAGTTAATTCATCATTTTAACCTTGTGCTGTTATTCACCCAATTTGGAATCTGGTATTCTGGTTAAGAAATGCAAAGCTTTTGCTGTAGCATTTATTATATATTTATTATAACTGAAAATTTGAACTTTCCCGTTACCTGTTTTGTTAAACACAGAAATCCAGCAATAATGTTCGAATTAGCATGATTAATAATCCTAGTGGAGACCCCAACAGCCAGAATACCGTTGTAGCTAAAGCCATATGGGCAGCTTTGCAGACACAAACCTCAAATAATGCCAAGAACTTCATCACCAAGATGGCAAAAGAAGAAACTGTGAAGGCCCTGGAGGCAGGAGCTGACATCTTGGAATTTGCTGTTGGGGTAGGCATGTCTGTTGGCATTTGTGTGGGGAGGGTGCTTTGCTTGTTCCTCAAATGAATTTTATAGTGCAGTATATTCACGTGCAGAAGGTGCAGTAACAGAGAAAGGTAGCACTGTTGGATTTGCTGGTTTGGTTTTTTTAATCTCTGAAGGCCTCACCTAAATATAACAGTCCATCTAAACATAAAGTAAATCCTCATACACATCAAAGCCACAGAACTTGGAAAAGTCAAAAGGAACGTGGGTGCAGGGATCTATTTAAGTCAGCCAGCTGTTTCCTGGGTGGTTAAGAGAATGATATATTTTTTAAAAGCTGGGAAAAAAATACAAGTGCATTCCTCAAAGTAGATTTTAAAAAGTTAGGCAGGAAGATTGGAACTGGTCTAAGTAGCTGTGGCCCTTCACAGCAGAAGCTGGGATAGTGTTTGAAGGTGACAAGCAAGAACTAGGTTTAAGACCACAAAGAAAAGGGGGCCAGGGATCAATTTTAGCAAGATATGAAGATGTTCTTGAATGGGAACAAAAAGGTGTCTTTTAAAAAGTGCACAGAGGTCTAGTTTTCTTCCTATTTCAATGCCAAGTATTCTTTTCTTTTAGGGTATGGACACCAATATTTTCAAAGAAGCCTTTGAATCTCCCAAGGTGGATTTTGTTCTGTCCCATGCTGTTTATTGCAGAGATGTTCTAAAGCTGAAGAAGGGGCAGAGGGCTGTGATCAGCAATGGACGGGTGAGATGATAACAGTGAAAGAGACATTCCACATATGAGAAAGAAGCAGATCTTGAGCACCAGAGTCTGGGGATCAGACACAGGAGTGTCAGCCTGCTTTAGGTCTCAGCAGCCTTTAGGACTGCTTCCACAGTTTGATTTATTCACACCTGTGTGGCCTTTTCTTTTTACTGTGTGCAGTTGGCTTTTGGTGCAAATTCAGGTCTCTCAATAACAAAGTTGCTTTCATGCTGGCACATTGTGTGGTCCAGGGGTAGAATAAATTTGTCCAGGGATAATAAATTTGCAAGATTATGCTGCTCCAGTTTACTGAGCAAAATGCTGCTGTATTTTGCCCTGACCAAGGTGCCTTGATCTCTTCTACCATCTGTTTTTATTATAGTTTATTTGAGATGTATAGTTTGAGATGAGGTAAATGATGTTACAATTTCACTGCAAATAATGAAACCCAGCTGTGTACAGCATTGGGGTCTCTTTTGTCATCTGCTTCTAGTTAGGAAAAAACCCATGCAGGTCCAAGTGGTTGCTGTATATTTCAATGGGTTAAAAATCTCAGGTGAGGAGTTGTTGTATCCTATTTTTCTCATTAGCAAAATAGCAAGACTTGTCTAGGTAGCTTTTAGGCTTCTGAAGGCTAAAGGAGGGAGATTTGCTGGAGTGTTGCAGGACTATTAGAATTGGCCTGGTATTCTACTGCCCCTTCCAGTATAATTTATAATTTTAAAATAACCCTTCATGTATAATTTAATGTGCCTGACCCAGTGAAAATCTTAAGCGCGTATTTTATGCCTCAGTCTGGGACTCTTGGCTCTAAATAGCTGAATGTTAAACTCTGCTGCCACTGACATTAATACCAGCCTAAATGGTTGGCTTCCACTGAGACTGGGCTGGAGCATTTATTTAATACATCTTTGAATTTTGCTTCAGCGTAGCCTTTATCTAATCATGCTGATTCTGCTTTTTTTTGGTAGATTATTGGCCCATTAGAGGATGGAGAGATGTTCAATCAGGATGATTTTCATCTCCTTGAAAATATCATACTAAAGACATCGGGACAGAAAATCAAATCTCAGATTCAGCAGCTGGGATTTGAAGAAGATCTGTAAGTAAACATAAGGAGGCTGACAGAGAAGTGCTGGGACTCTTGATGACATGACTTTCTGAATCTGATTTGCAATTCATTTAAGTGCTGCTTGGCCTATCAACATACAAATTATTTTAGTAATACATTTCCCCGTCAGTACTACGGGAATCCTGTAAACTGCTTTTAACTTCAAAGAGGGAGAAACACTAGAAAAGAGACAGAGATAAGGAAAGGGAAGTCACAGTTCTAGACAGATACTGCACAGAGCAGAGGTGAACTAATCAAAAGAAAATCATGTTGAAGTTCAGAAGAGCAGGAGTCCCCTGTGGGTGTGTGTTTGTGTGTTGGAGCACGTAGCTGTGGAGATCACATTTCCATCACATCTTTCTGTGGTGCTGCTTGACTGTTAAGGGCCAGTCAAGTCAGTTAAACATGAGGTCTGTTCTGCAGAAATGTGTGATTCTGTTCAGCAGAACAGGTTTTAAGAGTATTCCCAGCACTTCTGCATCCATTGGGTGTTGGGGTGGTGGAAGAGGGCACAGTGTGAACACAGGCTAGTTTTGGACAGAGCAATGGGTTTACGGTTTCTTTTTGTTTATTTGAATGCTACCAAGGTTTTTCAAAAACTTTTGAAGTCATCTGCTGCACTGGAAAACACTGTAGGACTTAGTGGAATTCACCAGGCTTGTGAGTTTGGGATGAACAGTTTAACCAGCTGTCACTATAAATCTTTGAGACAATTCAGGAAAACCTGACACACCTGTAGGTTACAGTTTTGCTTCTTGGCAAAGGCGTGATGCACAAATCAATTTTCATTGAATTTCAAGATGTTTTACATCTTTAAGATTGAATATATCCTTGAAATACTAGACTGAAAATTTATGGGAATACTAAAAAGGAAGAAGTAGTCAAAAGTAATTCTCTTTTATGATAGGACCCCTCTCAAAAATTTCTCCACTTACAGGATTGCTTCCTAGTGCTCAGAGTTGCAGTGTAAAATGGGAGGAGCACTGAAACAAGGGTTTGATCTGAATGACTTTCAGGTCTGGGTGATTGGTGAAGATCAGGAATGCAGTGCCTGTGACATGGTTGACCCCTAAAATACAATTGTTCTATATTTGTTAGAGTTAAATCTTTTGGTATACTCAGTAATAAGGCTGCAACCAGGCTGAAATATTGGTGGATTGACCCTTAAATATGTTTATTTCTTCTGAGCCTCTGTAGAGAGGTAGTAGAAGTGTTTGGGTATCTGGATTCTGTTTGCCTTCTCTTTTGCTGCTGCCTGGCAGAAATGTGATAAGTACAGGCATTTTTTGGGTATCTGCAAGCCTTTTTCTTTGCTTCTTTTCAGGGCAAGTGACTTGGTAATGAAAGTGGATGCTCTTCTTTCTGCTCAGCCAAAAGGAGAGGCAAGGATTGAGTATCATTTTTTTGAAGAACGATACAGGTATAGAATTGCTGAACAATATGCTTTTCTGTGTCTTTTAACTTTCCCATTGTTCTATGTTGCATTTAATTTAAAAGAAAAAATCAAAGTAGCAATAGGAAAGTCCCCAACAGTTTTCAGGAAGATTCCAGAAATTAATTTTATCTCTCTACCTATCTCTATAAACATACATGTATATGCCTTTTTTTTTCTTGATTTAGTTTCAGAAGGTGCACGGCTTTTAGGAAGTAATTTCAGTTCAGAATGAGATGGATTGCAGTGGGTTGCAATGTATTTCATGTGTTTATCCATAAGTTTGGTACTTTAAAGTTGTATTTTCTTCTGTTTAGTGCAGTTAAACTGAGGCCAAAGGAGGGGGAGACATACTTTGATGTTGTGGCTGTTGTTGATCCCGTGACCAGAGATGCTCAAAGACTTGCTCCATTACTTTTGGTACGTAGGCAGGGTTGGAACCAACTTCAAATTCCATCATTCTGGGATGTTTGTCTTCCTCTTTGACTGTGTGGTGACCAGTGGCCTCCTAATTGTGTGTCTGAGTTTCGCAGTGCATTTATCAGTGGAAATACTGATTAGGCTGCACTACACACTAACGAGGTCATGCTCAGGTATTGTCCAGAGGGCTTTTAGTTTCACTATTCCAACAGCTTAGTTTGCAGTGACTCTGTTCTTGAGGAAGGTCTCAACATGCCAAAAAGAATGATGAAATATGAGGAGCAGGTAAAACTGTGCTTAAAACCACCAATTAAAAAGGGGCAGGTGGTAAAGCAAATCACAAGGAGGGAGGAGTGGGAATGAGCAGGTAACATCCACCCTGAGGTCCTGTCTGTAAAACCTGTGGTCAGCTCTCCTCATTAGCATTTTAAGGGATGTCTCTTTCTCATTACTTTAGGTTTTGAACCAATTGATAAACATGAACCTGAGAGTGTTTATGAACTGCCAGTCTAAGCTTTCTGACATGCCACTGAAAAGGTAAGCAGTTCCATGGTAGAGGGGGTGGGGGAGGAGAGAGAGAAACCTGTTGGAATGTGCAAGCACAGAAGCATGGTCAGCTGTCCCACAGGAAGTCTCAATAACTGCTTTGAGCTCATTTATATAATAGCATCATTTCCCACAGAGAATCTGGGAATTTTTGGATGGCATGAAGTAATTCTGCTGTTTGACAAGTTGGGTGCTTTTAATATTTTTTTTTGTATTTATATAAAATTAAGTAACTTACTAGTCTTAATGGTTGAGTCTTGCACAGTCTTGTTTGGTCCTTCAAGATAGAAATTCTGGCCTGTCCTAAGGTTAACACAACCTGTGTTGCTTTGGACAAAAACATTAGAGGTCAGGGAAAGGTGATACCATCTTCAAATTCAACGAGTGAAATATTAGCAAATTTGGCAGGTATGTGTTCTAACATTTTCTTTCTGAAATTTCAGCTTTTACCGCTATGTTTTGGAGCCAGAGATTTCTTTCACAGCAGAGAATAACTTTGCTCCAGGACCAATTGCCAAGTTTTTAGATATGCCCCAGTCTCCACTGTTCACTCTGAACTTAAATACTCCTGAGAGTTGGATGGTGGAGTCTGTTAGAACCCCGTATGACCTTGACAATATCTTCTTAGAGGAGGTAAGAGAAATCATCATGTTCCTACTGGATTTAAATGGTGTTTTTTTTAATTAACCCCCTCTTACTTCCGCATCTCTCTGATATTGTTTGGGAATATGATATGGTATTGTTGTATATCTGGTGTTGCTTATCCTGTACTAGTTATTCAGAAATCTGGGAAATTGAGAGTGTATTTTATGGTTTGGGTTTTGGTTCAATATGTTGTGGTTTAGGAGTTTCTTGCTTTTCATCTCTTAAGCTAACTGTAAAGCCATAAATGAACCACTGATACTGCATTTCAAGCCTCTGATTTCCATGCCCGCCCTTAGATTAATGGAAAGCCTGAGAGAGAGGGGGATAAAATGCTTCAGGCATTCCAAGTGCATTCCTGAGCTTCCAAATAAACAGCAGCTTTACTTTTGCAGGTGCACCATTTCCAGTTCTCAGTGTGCAGTCTGTTGGTGCTGTAGCAATTAAAGTGACATTTTGGATGTGCAATGAGAGGAGATGCTTTGTGGGATTAGACTAACATTCTGCTTATGTACTGTCCTCAGGCTACATCTGAATTTGGCCTGGTAGGGACCCAAGTCTTTTGGGGTTGTGGGAGGTTTTTTTCGCTTATTTTATCTCTTTTCTTGGCACCTTTCGGTGCAGAAAAAAAGGAATGGGTGTTTCCTGACAGTACCCTAGTGCACTGTAACAGTAATGCAGAGCAAAACAAAACATTTATTTCAGATGGCTAGTACTAGGTGAGACCAGCTTTAAACAGATTTGCAGTCAAAATTCTGGGTCTCATCATATACTTTTTATGAGATACCAACTACATTCTCCAGTAGATGTTAAAAAAAAAGAGTGGAAAAGAGCAACAGTCCTTCCCTTTTCTTATCCTAGCATATGTTGAGATTCAAATTCTTTTGGTCTGGGTCACTCTTAACAATATTTGTGTGAGGTTTGTCACTTGAAGGAGCTGAGCTCTTTGAGGCTTTCTAGGTATTTGTCTAATAATAAAATCACTCTGGTAAAGTTGTTTTTTAATTACTGTGGCTATTTTAGAGAGTAACTGAGTGGCTAAAAGCTGGCACTTTAGAGCTAGTGCTGCAGTCAGCAGTGTCTGCTCCTTCCAGGTGGACAGTGTTGTAGCTGCAGAGTATGAACTGGAGTACCTGCTGCTGGAGGGACACTGCTATGACATTACAACTGGGCAGCCACCTCGGGGACTCCAGTTTACACTGGGGACTTCAGCCAGCCCTGTCATCGTGGACACCATCGTTATGGCCAACCTGGTGAGTGTTTCTGCTGGAACTGGCAGCAGCCAGCTGGTGCTCACCCAGTCAGCACAGGCACTGCCACTGACCACTGAGTGTTTTCTAGCATGTGGCTGAGGGTTTGTGGTGTGACTTGCACTCCACAGCTGCTTCAGATACCTCAGAACCACATCATTCCTCACACCCATGTCTGCAGCCTCCCACTCTCACCTTTTTCAAGATGCTCTCATTTCCTTGCAGCTGGCTGAGAAGGGTCTTCTGGAATATCTTTAAATGCTGCCAATATTCTTAAGCAACCTCTTTCCAGGGAAGCTCAGACAAGCTAATTTTTCTGCATTTGCATTTTCTGGAAACTGCCAAATATTCTTTTCACTTTACAGGGCTACTTCCAGTTAAAAGCCAATCCTGGTGCATGGACTCTAAGACTGAGAAAAGGCAGATCTGAAGATATTTACAGGATCTACAGGTAGGTCAGGATAAGAAATACTTCAGTCTTTTTCTTGTAAAACTTCTGTAGTAGGTAGGCATTGTTGTAATATGTGAATCTAACAGTTCCCTTGCCAAAGTGGGGTGGCCTGAACAGGAAATTAAACAGCAAATTACATTTCATACTGAACAGAAGTTATACAAGGGGAAATTAATTAATTTAAAACCCCATTAAATGTGTTCAAATAGATGTATTTGTTTCTTCATCATGTCTCAAACCTATTTTGCAGTGCTGAGGCTTAATACATGTATAAAAATGAGCAAAAGAAATGAAAAACCTATTTCTGCTTTGTAGTAAAAGTCAGTATCTTGCTCTGTTTTCAGCCACGATGGCACAGACTCTCCGCCTGAAGCTAGTGAAGTTATTGTTGTTCTCAATAACTTCAAGAGCAAAATTATTAAAGTGAAGGTGAGTTTAAAAACCAGGGGTGCTCTTAAAGAAGACTGTTTGCCCAAGAGTGAGGGAGAAACTTGGCTTTGGGGAGCCTGATGCTCCCTTCCCATGAGCATACACTTGAGGCAGTCTGCACAAAGCTCACCTCACAGTATCAGGAGTAGAGAGCATCACCTGTAGGCTTGATTTGGGTTTTTAGTACAGGAGAGAATGGCATGTAAGTCCTGTTCCTTGTGTATGTCCCTGAGATACAGTAATACTCACATTTTCCTGACTCACTTGTGCTTATAACTTCAAGAAAAAGCAGTTTTGTATGTCCTTTATACAGTAATGAACATTCAGTGTGTCCATTGAGCCAGCATTTTATCTGTTACAGATAAATTTGATTCATTTGGCAATACATTTTCTGTCACTCTGACACAGACTAGGTGAGAATACATTTGAAAAAAGAAAAAAAAGGCAAATTGCTAATCTGCTCTCTCTTAGGGTTGCCTATCAGATAATGCCATAGCTGAGAACATTAAGGGGAACAACTGATAGATGAGTGATGGCTGTAACAGAGCCAGTTCACACCTGACACCATTTACTTGTGCTGGACTAATTTTGGGATGTTCTCCCCATTCACTGTCTTGTCTCTGTATCTGCTTTGGAGTCTCAGTGGCCAGTTACACCACTTAGAGAGTGGTGGAATTGGTGCATTTATTTTTTGGGTTTTTTGAGGGTTGGGGGTTGTTGATTCTCCATCATCAAGGTTGCTCACTAAACATCTCTTAGAAAAGCATTTTAACTGTTCAGACTCCTTTGGTGTTTAAAAGCTCCTTTGGAATCTGTTTGGAAAAAGTCACTTCATTACTGAGCTGTTTCCCCAGACAGCTCAGGTTACCTGTCAGCTCATGGGATGGAATTCAAGTAGGTAAAAACAGAACCAGTGTCAGGATAATGCTCCTGACAATATTTGCCCAATATGTGGTTCCACTCACTAAAGCCATGTTGTGCTTCACAGGTTCAGAAAAAGTTTGACATGATGAATGAAGATCTACTAAGTGATGGCACCAATGAGAATGAATCTGGATTTTGGGAATCTCTCAAATGGTAAAACTTATTCAATGATAACCTGCAAGTCCCTTGAAACTGGAGAACTATTTGGCAAAACCTTTATGTCTGTGAAATTCCACAGCTGTCTGCTAAGACTGCTTGAATTTAGGGCTGTCATTCATTGGACTCCTGTGTTTCTAGAGATCTGGGCTCCTGCTTTGCACTTGCTTTTACCTTCCCTTACCCCCTCTGCTACCTGGGAGCCTGAAAACATTGTTCCTTCACAGGAGCTGCACCTCAGCCAGTGCTCTCTCAATCAAAAGCAGTTCATGTGTGAGCTCTGGAACCTTCCCTGTCTGTGTGCACAGCACTCTGCCTTGGGGAAAATGCCCTGCTCAGCAGGGAATGACTCCAAAAGCCCACAGACCAACTGTATTAAACCAAAACTGTAGCCATTTCCTGTATTTTCAGCCTTTCCTGTAGAGCTGGCCCTTCCTATCTTGTCCTTCAGAGAACCATGTTTTTCCTTCCAGGGGATTCACAGGAGGACAAAAGAATGAAGATGTGAAACAGGATAAAGATGATGTACTAAATATATTCTCAGTGGCTTCAGGACACCTATATGAGAGATTCCTACGGTTAGTTGAGCATTTATAATCCCAGTGTGCCAAATGGCAGTGTCCTTGCACAATTTGCAAGAGTGTAAAAAACCCCACTTTTTCAACGCTTCAGAAGTCCACTAGAATCTGCATCTGTTGTGTCATAGGAACTTTTGTCTGCATAGCATTCATGAGTTAAAAATAGACTTAGTTTAATAGATGGCGTGTTGCTGTCCTGAATTTTCTCACTATAATATAACCAATGTATTGTTAAGAAGTTACAGAATAAGTCACAGTTGATTTGGAAAGAATCTGAACTTCTTTTGTTCTCAAAGGACTGTGAAAGCCAACAGGTTGTATATTCTCTGACTAGTTAAAATATAGAGATGTTGGGGGTTTAGTAATTTTGTAGATTAAATTAAGCCATTTTCAATAGGCTGAAGCTACCCACTTTTTCTTTATATGTGAAGTTCAGTTACCTGACACATAACTGAAAATAGTTTAATCATGTAGCCCAGCAATTTGTAATCCATTCCACAGCTCATCTTTCGTGGGTGCCACTTGTTCCTGTAACTGCTTTTTTTTTTTTCTTTTGATAGCATAATGATGTTGTCTGTGCTGAAACATACCAAGACCCCTTTAAAGTTTTGGTTTCTGAAGAACTACTTATCACCTACGTTCAAGGTTTGTTACTAATTAGAAATTTATTTGGTGGTGGGGGAAAGGTGCCACAAGCTGCTTCCCCCTCCCTTCCCAATGCTGTACCAGCACCACTTGGCTAAACCTGTACTCACCCAAAGCTGGAGAGAGCCTCACAGATGAGAATGTCAGCTGATGTGACAGTGGGCCAAGTTTTTCTAGTGAAATAATTCTCCCAGTGCTCTTCTCTCATTTTACATGCTCCCACTTACACTGCTTTGTACACCCCTAAATAATTGTCCCATCTGTGAATTTCTGTGATTTGAGTGATGCATTCTTTTCAACTCTTCTGTAGATCACTATAAAAATGGCTCATAAGGAACTGTGTGGACAAAAATGCTGAAATATTTAGTTGTCTCAGGGTAGTTGGCTTTACAATTTGTATTGATTGTTCAGCTTGGGTCTTTCATGTGAATTAACAACGAAACTAATTTTCTTTGTGGTATTTCATTTTCTGATGTTCTATGCCTTAGACTGAAGTCTGTCTCTTGTAATGTGCTTTTCTTTTTCCTGCAGAGGAACAAAGAACTGAGATAAGCTGCTTTTTTCCCCTCCCTCTGCAGGAGTTCATCCCATACATGGCCAAGAAGTACAATTTCCAGTATGAGCTTGTCCAGTATAAATGGCCACGCTGGCTGCACCAACAGACAGAGAAACAGCGCATCATCTGGGGTTACAAGATCCTCTTTCTAGATGTGCTCTTCCCACTAGCTGTTGATAAAATCCTGTTTGTGGATGCTGATCAGGTAACACAGAGGCTGGAGTTGTTTGATCTTTTCTTTTTTTTGTTTTTTTAATAATAGGTTCTTGACTACAATTTCGGTATTGTTGGAAGGGTTGCAAGTTTGAGCCCTTCACAGGCATGACTGGAGGTTGATTCTGTAATTATTGCATGCTTCACTGAGGGCTGGGTTTGGTTTTGTTGGCCTGTTTTTTACTGTTATCTGGTTCCTCATTCACTCACTGTGATTCCAGCTAGTTTGCCAAATAGATTCTCATTTCACCCTTCAGTTTTTCCAGTTCAGTCTGTTCTCCCAGCCTGCAGATCACTAACCACAGACAGCATTTTCCTGAGTCACCAACCACCCTGCCCTCCCAGGCCCCTGCTTTTAACTTGGCCACATCTGAGTGGCTTTCAGAGGAGGAGGAGAAGGCAAATCCCTTAGGCACGAGGCCATGTCCTGCTCTGCTGCAGGGCAGACAGGACTGGAAGGCTTTGTGTGCTCACTCCTGAACAGTGGGAAGTGCAGGGAACGTGCACAGTGGGAACTGCCAGAAGTACTCTCAAAAATACATATGAAATGAGAAGTACAGGTTGTCAACAAGTGAGTGTGAACTGCCTTGGGGGTTTTGGCATATGTAGAGTGTGATGCCATGCCAGGTCAAGCTGAAGTATCAGTTAGGAGAGATTTCCAGCTACCCTGTTGTCATTGTAGACAGTTTGTTTTTCTGTTTGTGAGAGATATTAAGGCATTTTTTTCCTATCAGAGTGGTATTTTTAAAGTAGTGCTAGTGCCACATCTGTGTCAAAAAGACATTAAAAAGTTTTCATCCCTGAAAAGGAAGATCATCTGAAGAGGAAGGGATACTAAGAATCACAGTAGAGTTCACGTATAGTGAGAATTCTTGCTGCTTGTTAAGAAACAGTTTTGCACTTTAGCTGTCAAACCAACCCCCATCAGCTTATTTGAAGCTCTGTTTTATTTGCTCCAGCTCTAAGGGCAGGGGAGACAAATCCTTTTGTGCTGTGTTTTTGTACTTCATACACATAATGCAAAAGACTGCCACATACATCAGGTGATTCTTCCTCTAGCTGTTTGCTCAGTTTGAATTAAATCCTGTACAGCATTTCCAAATAACCCATGGCAGGCTCCTAAAAATCAAAAGAAAATGTCCTTTCCCTTCAGATTGTGCGCACAGACCTAAAAGAATTGAGGGATTTCAATCTGGATGGTGCTCCCTATGGATACACTCCATTCTGTGACAGCCGGAGGGAAATGGATGGCTACAGGTTCTGGAAATCAGGATACTGGGCAAGTCACTTAGCTGGAAGAAAATACCACATCAGGTACTGAAGAGTTCATTTTTTTTTTCTTAAAATTAGAGGGGTAAAGTTTTTGTTGCTACTTAGACTTAGCAGAAAACTGGCTGAGGTATGCAGCGCTGCATGAGCCACTTTTTGCTTCCTGTTGCCTCTTTTAAGGTTCCATGGCCTAGGGCCACTGAAGTTATTTGGATTTTACATAACATTTGGATTTTCGTTAGTCCAATTGTGTTCAAAAGTGAACAACTTTTACAGATAAAGAACTGAAGTGTTAACTAACAGACACCTTCCTTTGTTAATAACAAATTTTGGAACGGGGACTGCATGGCAGCAAAGCTAAGATAGATTTGTTGAAAATTGTTTTTTGTACGTGCCAGGACCTTGTTAGAACTGCTGTCCTGCCTTGTAATAGATCATCTGATGTGCTGCCATTGTGAGGTTGTTTTAGGGTGTTGTGTCTGGTGGGGCTGCAGTGAATTACCCCCCAGTGAAATGTCATTACTGATTGCATCATCTCCCTGTAGTGCTCTGTATGTTGTGGATCTGAAGAAGTTCAGAAAGATTGCAGCTGGAGATCGACTCAGAGGACAGTATCAGGGTCTGAGTCAGGATCCAAACAGTCTGTCCAACCTTGACCAGGTGTGTTTTATTGTGTTTTGTTTTACTGGGCTATGGTGTCAGGTTGGGACTTGGGATTTTTCCAAAGGACTTTGTTTGGAATGGGATGAAGTGTTGATTCATCACTTTATACTTGCATTGAGAAAAAAGAAAACTCTTACAAAAGTTAACTTTCTCAATGCTGTTGGTTTGAGAGGAGGGTTGCTCCTCCCATCCTGCACCCTGTGGGAACAGCTACTCACTCTTACTCTGCACAACAGGATTTGCCAAACAACATGATCCACCAGGTACCAATCAAGTCCCTGCCACAGGAGTGGCTGTGGTGTGAAACGTGGTGTGACGATTCCTCGAAGAAGAGAGCAAAAACCATTGATCTGGTGAGTGCAGGATGACTCCCTCACTCCTCCATCACTCTAAAATACAGGGACCAGTTTTAGAGGCACTTCCCTTCCTCAGCCTGTGTGGGTGCTTGCATGTTTTCAGCACCTGAGTTTTTTCCATCAGCTTCTGTATTTCTCTTACCTGGAGCAGTGGCGTTGTTATGAATTGGGAAAGAGACTTTGCTGAAGTACAGGCACGTGTTGTTCACCACCAGCAGATTGATCCCTGCAGAGGGAAGCACACCTCTGTTGAGTGCAGAAACCTTTTGTAGCCTGTCTGTTCCGTTTGCAGTGTAACAACCCAATGACCAAAGAGCCCAAGCTGCAGGCAGCCATGAGGATCGTTCCAGAATGGCAGGACTATGATCAAGAAATCAAACTGCTCCAGAGTCATTTCCAGAAGGAAAAAGAAATGGGAACACTAGCTAAGATGCCAGGACAACACACACACGGTAACCTCTGTTTCTGTGCTTTGGTGACTTTCTCTGTGCCTGTTGGTCTGGTGCTGTGTCCTCCCTCCCCGTGAGCCTGTACCATGCACAGGGCTGGCTGAGGGCCTGTTAAATAACCAGGGAGTGTAATGGGATGGAAGGACCTTGCTGAGTGAGGCTGGTGTAATTTAACCTAATTCTGGAAGTCAGAGAACAGCCTGATTCCAGTGCTGTGGAAGACCCTCACTGTTCCTGCAATTTTATGAGCTTGGCCTTATCTTAACCCTTAAAGAAGTGCTGCTACACACTGTGGCTGAGAATTGTTCTTCAGGCACTGGTACCTTGCAAAGAACAAGTCTTGGGAGGCTATACTGATTTTCAAACCAATCTGCCACTTCAGGCAGCCAAAACTGAGTGCTCATTTTTCTCTCCTCTTCTACAGATCCAGCAGCACATGTGGAATTATGATCCATGGAGACAAATTCAAGTTAGACTCTTTCATAGACAATTTTTATATTGAAAGCTAGGTTTTTTTCCGGTATGTCTGCAAAACTGCTGAATAACTGAATGGGATGATGTATGCATTTCTATTACTTGCCTTTGGGTTAATTTCTGCACATGGAATAGGATCTGGATTGCTGGAATTAGCATTACTGGTGTTTTGCACCTGTGGTGGAGAGGAAAGAGCCCGTGATGGAATTCAGTGTTGCAGAAGCAAAACTTCACAATCCACCGGAAAAGCCAGAGCCTGTTCCTTCAGCTGTTGCTGCCTCCACCACTGATGAAGCTCCTGTTTAGCCTCAGGTCTAACTTGGGAGTCTGGGAATTGCAGACATACATCCTAACCTCACATCTGATGGACATAGCTTTTCCAGGTAACATTGTAAGGCTCTAAATTATGCCTTGAATTTGGGACACTGTTTCACCTTCAGGTTTTCAAACATTTGAAAATACTTCTTGGATTTGTCGAGTCTGCCCTTGATTTTGTAACAGAACCAGCATTATTTTGATTTTCTACTTCCTGTCTTCATTTATTGCCCGACTTTTGCTGGTTTGGCTCAATGTAAAGCTGCCCCAGTCTATTTAAATGCCCATCCAAATGCAAATGCCTGAGCTTACGGAGTGAGCAGAACACGGAATTTGGCAGCTGAGTTCATCCCAGCCTATGTGACTTGAATCAAAGTGCCCTCCTGTCCTCCTGCTCCAAGTGTAAATCAGTCTGCAAAACTGGTAGGGCCTTACTCTTGCTGTGGTTCACTGATTCATGAATGTTTTTTTTTGTTTATGAAAAATCTGTGGAAGCTTGGAAGTTTATCATCATGTAAATTTCATTAACTTTATTTTTCTTCAAACAGAGATGTTGTCACATCAATAAAAACTTCTGAGTTCTTAGGTCTTAAGCTTTAGTTCCCACTCAGTCCTTTGATCATCCTTTTTCCTTGCACACGTTGCAGTCCTAATTTGATTTTGGGGTTTCTGGATATTTCACTTGCATTTGCTTTCATTCTGTGCTGTGACAAGAAGGTCTCTTGTTGCAAGGATTAATTACCCTGGGCTAGTTTTATCATTCATATTTGTGTCTTCATTTTTAAAGATGCTGCTGCCATAGTTCTGTACAATGAACATACCAATTAAAGAAAACCCCCAAACCCTGTTTCCCTCATTCTGTAGGATTAGTAGTCTGCTCCCTGTAACACAGGAGTTGAAGTGTAAGAACTAAAAGGAGATTTCTAGTACAAAATATTGTCACCTATGCATCTTGAGAAATCCAAACTTTTTTGGTTTTTGTGCCTCCCATGTTTTAGTACAGGTAAATGTTTTGTGCTATAAAACCTTCAACCCAATGATAATCCTGACTTAAAATGTTCTTCTGGAATTACTGTGTTATAAATCCTATCATGTTTTGGAGGAATCTGAAAGAAGACATCAGTTGTAGTGTTTAAACTGTTCAATAGTGTGACTTAAGAGAAAAAGCAGCTGTTCTCCAGCCAGCTGAAGGAAGGGCCCAAACTCTTTAAAAAAGCACCTTACAGAGTTTATCAGCTTAGGTATTTCCCACTTTGTGGAGTTTTAAATTCAGATAGTCTGTCTGGTGGCTCTGGAACTTACAGGTGAGGTGCCTTATGCTTCCCATCAAAAGTGTTCCACTTAAGGATAAGCAGACTTACAGTAGAAGGATTTTTTTTTCTAGTGTGAAAAACAATGTGCCTGCCAACAAATTAATTACATATTATGTCAATTAGCCTCTTTTAAAGAGCTAATACAGCACAGGTAACATTGTCCTTTCTGTGTTCAGCTACAAATCCCTTCAGCCTTGCTGGAGCACAGGGAATGGCACAGGAAGAAGTGGGCAGCAGCTGTACCACCACCATTCCCTCCAGGGATGGATGGGGAAAGAACGTGCCCAAGCCCTCAGAAGAAGAGCAGCTTTCTGTGAAACAAGGCCCTTTCCTATCTAGAACCAGATTTGGCTTCTTTTTTCCCCCCAAATTATATTAGGAGCCACAAGACTGAGAATAAAGCCACCTCTTAAATTCAGCACATTTGCAATGCTTTGTTGAAAAAGAAAATACTTCTAAATTAAATGTCAGTTACAGATCTTTTTAAATTATGCTCCTTCATTCTGCTAGTTAATGTATGTACTTGAACACCCACACTGCATCCTTTTTTTTTTAATTATAAGACCTAGCTGGCTGTGGAGGATATTTTTGTTGCCCCTAGTTAACAGACACCATGCTCTTCAGTTTTTATAAAAAAATAAAAGTCATCTAACTCACAATTGATGCAGAAAGAAACCGACTGTGAGATTCTGTACCTTTGCAGTACTCATAAGAGTCCTGTAGCTGTTCTCAAGTCCAATTCAAAATGGTTCTGATCACTCTGAATGTGAACTGTTCCCATTTTTCCTGAGAAGCCACTATTTACTTCCACCCAAGAATAACAATCAAAAAGAGAACAATCACTTCTTTTGGACCTGCACATATATTTGCTCTTGGCTGCTCAGTGGGGCCTTGAATGACAAATAATTTGTCACCCCCATCTAGAAAGCATCTGTAAGTGAGATGTTCAAGGAAATAGAGCTGCTGCTGATCATATCCCTGCTGGCCTGGTCCTGGAACTGGTAAGACTGATGATAATTAGAAAATGGGGATTGCAGAGGTCACAGTGTAATTTTGGATCCCTCAGACTAGCAAAGCCCCTTCTGTGGCAAAGTGATGACGTTGTTCCCTCTCTGGTTACAAGCAGCTTGAGCTCTTGCTGAGGAGTTCATGCTTGAGAAATAGCCTGTACTTCTATTTTAAAAGGTAGATTTCACTGCCTTACTAAAAAGCAAAGAGCAAAGAAATAAGACTTTAAGATTTCTCTTCTATTTAGCTACCTGGGGTTATAAAGAAAATGAAAGGGACATGTAAAAGCAGTAAATACCCAGTCACGGTCTTAGGAACCAAAACATTTTTTAAATGATGACCTGGTTTTACCCAAATCCTCTGTAATCTGTTCAAGAATATTCCATAACTCCGTGTGGCACCGATCCCAAGTGACCCAAGGTATTGAGAGTTCTCTTTACTGAATGTTACTGAGATCACAGTGAGTTTCCCACAACAGTGGCAACAACAAGATCCAACGTAATAAAACCTCTGCTGTTCTTTACCCATGTCTCTCCTGTTGATTGCTTTGGGGCAGATAACTGAGGTTTTAATAGTGTTCCTTGGAGTACATTTTTCACTTCTTGCATGCAACTGTTGGGATACTGTTGAAAAGCTAGAAAGGAAAAGCAGGAGTTCCTCCTCCCAGCCAGTCTTGTTCATCATGGTATTGGAGTAGCCCCTAAACTGAGTCACTTCTGTTAAACAATAGGAATATTTTATATAAATCTACCTTTTAGGTCTTTTTTTTTTTGAACTCTACCTACTACTACTTAAAAAGGATGTTTCTATGTCAGCTTTTTGTCATTTCTTCATTTGATTTGGTTTTACACTGAAATATTTCACAGTAAGCATTCAGAAAGTGATCCTCCAGAAATACTTCCAAGGACAGAGCCGTGTCTGAAGCTCTTTCAGAGTTGGGAATGAATTCCAAACTCCTATGGGACTCTCAAAGCCTCTTTAACCAGAGCATCTTTATTAATCAAAGAGCTAAAAGCAGACAGCTTGCCACAGGAAGCCCAACTGAATGCTACAGAGATGTGCACTTGCTTTCTTACAGTGTACTGTTTGAACTTGCTCAGCTTTGGAAAATGAGACCAAATCCTAGGAGACAACTGAAAGGGGAAAAGGAAGCAGCCAGAAAGAATAAATACACACCCTGTGCCTATGACCTCCTTGACAGCATTCTGCACTCCCCTCCTTTTGCTATTTGAAGCACCTATTTAAGCATGTAACTGTATATACTTAGAACTGATCACCCTCCATCCCAAAAGAGCTGCAAAAATGAGAAAAATTCTGATGGGGGAGTGGGGATGAAAAAAAGTAGTTTTGAATCTTTTTTTTACAAAATTTTAAAAAAATTGTATTAACCTGAATGCAACAGGTTTCTTTGATGGACAAACTGTCCCATTCCTTGCTGGTTTGCTGTGTACCATTTAGGGTCTTTTTGGGGAAGATATAAAGCCATGTGAGGGCAGGCAGCACTTTGCCACAGGTAAACAAATCACCTGTCCACCAGCTGCTCTTGCTGCCCGTTTCCATCTATTTTATTTTAAAAGGAAGATTTCACTGCCTTGCTACAAAGCAAATAGCAAAGAAAGAAGACGTTAACATTTCTCTTTCATTTAGCTATATGGGGTTATAAAGAAGATGAATACTTGCACTGACTTCATGAGATGAAAAGCCACTAAAATGCACTTCAGAGTTAGACAAAGAACAGTTATGCTGCCCTCATCCCCAGGGTTTAGACAGAGGGACAGGGCTACACTGTGCTAATCCTGAAGGGATCCTGCTCCCAAATTGCTGGTTTGGCCCATCCAAGGCACACGTGGCAGTTCCTGTGCACACAAAAACCATCAAGAAGTCCCATCCCCAGGGACTTTTACCTGCAGGCAGCTCTGCTGTGCTAACAACCACTGCCTGCAGAACCCAGGATTTAATCCTGTCCCCAGCAAACACCTGCAGCACAAGGGAAACCCCTTTATCCATCACAGGGTCTGCCTGGAAGTTCTCTGTGGGCTCTGCCCAGCTCAGCCCTCCCACCCCTGCTTGGGGGTGAGTGAAGGTGCCCAGACTGCCTCTGCAAACCCACGATGGGGAACCAGAACCAACCCTCCCCAGTCCTGGAGCTGCTCTCCACAGCTGCACACCTCACCAGCTGGAGATGGCCAGAACACAGCTTCACTGACTCTGTCTTCATAGAGCAGCCTGATTTGCACTTGCTGCACCCCAGGAAAGGAGTGAAACCTGTGCCCTCTGGAAGCAGGACTCTCCAGTCTGCCATCCCTAACTCAGCAATGGCCAGCAGGACACAAAGCACCAGGCTCCTCAAGAAATGGACTTTCCCAAACCCTGCTGCTCGCCCAGAGCTGCCTTGCAAGTCACCACAGAAAAATCCATTCTGACACCGGATTTACACTTCATGCTTCCACCTTGGCAAACAGTGACACTGTCAATATCCCAACCTTCAGTGCTGCCCACAAGGAAATTCCTCTCCTTTTACTCTACCCACCTCCTCCTTGCCAGATAACTGTATTTACCCAATCATGAGTTCTGCTTCTGGATTATACACTCCATCTGTTTGGAGTCAACACGTGGATCTTCACTAACCTGAAGATAAAGACCTCTCCCCCAGTCTCCCTTTCTGTCTGTAGCATGTCCCTGCAATCAAGGTAATTGAGCAGCATTCCCTAATTGGGACACTTGCTTGGTTGAGTGTTTTTTAATTTTTTGGGTTTTTTTTTTTACAAATAAAGTGAAAACTTGGCACCAGAACTGGATACATTCAATTTCATCAACACTACATCAAGAAAACATATTTGTGTGCATGTGTATTTCTGTGTATCCACCCTCACCCTCTAAGTATTTGCCTTTTATACCATCAAGCTTCACAGGAATCCTTCCACCCAACCCACTGAGAATTCCTTAGGAACTGCTTGTCCATGACAATCACTAAAACTCCTTGTTGACTCAGGAATACAGCCCCCTATTTCCTGGAAGTCTTTGTGTTTCATATTCCTAAACGTGCAATTTCAGACTTGCCAATTTACCAAAATGCTTCTGCGGTTCCCCTGCAGAAAGAGGCCTCAGGGTTTTGTGCTGCTGTGTGTGACTCACTGCTGCTCAGCAGCTGTCCCCACAATTGCTTCCAGACCTCTAGGAAAGCACCGAATAATAAAAGAATCTCAAACACCTTTTTGATAGGGATTCCCACTAACTGTTACTACTAGAACTTTGCTAACTGGGTTTTAATTCTTTTAATGTGTGCCCCAACAATACAGTAACACTATTTTGGAGCATCAAGGATTTTGTGAATTGTTTATGTCTACACTCAGTGTTGCTATTATCCCAAACCTGTAATTCCTCAAAGTTACACTGCTTTGACAAGAATTATGCCCCATAAAAAAACCCTCAAGAGTAATTTCAGCTCTCAAGGCACCCCTGATCTCCCAGGAGCTTCTCCTCTGGTTTCAAATTTGTGTTTGGACAAGCAGCTCTTTGCCGAGCTTCTCTGGAACACGTGCCTGATCTTCAATAGTTTATCAAAAATTAACCTCACTGGGCCAGTGATTCCCCCAGCCATCTTTCTAAATACCAGCTATTGAGTTGTACCTTTATAAAAATCTTAAAATAACCAGCTGCTGGACATCTGTTGCACCAGACTGATGGAAGATACCCCAGTATAGGTGATATTTTAAAGATTTTTACATACGGCACACGGATACCTATTACCTATCCTGCTTTTTATTAAAACAATTTTGCCATCTGCACCTAGCAAAGCTTAAGGAGTTAGGAACATTTTCCCAAATGCTCTACTGCGTGTCCTTAAATTGAACTGTATTTAATGAGTTTTTCTCTCTTGGGGAAATCAGGCCTTATCTGCTGGCAGCCACCAAGGCCAGTTAGCAGCCACGCTGACCCAATTATGCTCCTGCCCCAGGAATGTGGCTCTGACTCTGGATGGAGCCACGTTGGTGGGATTTTATGGGAAAACTCCTCGCTGCTGCTGATCTGTTCAGATCTCTGAGAGAACACATTGCTCTGCTTTCACACGCCATTCCTCTGGGGTCTTTCCAAAAAGCCTCAAAAATAAACGAGTGGCTGCTTTTGCCCTCCTGAATCTTGTGGTCAGTTGTCCCAGCATCACTGGCTGCTGGTTTGAAAGGTCCCACCTGAGTCCCCAAGGCCACTACCCTGACACCACAGCCACTTTTGCAGAATCTCATTCCCAAATGTATCCAAATCACAAGAAATGAGTTGGGTTTTCACTCTCCCATCCTCCTGCTGGGGAGCTGTTCAAACCTCACCCCACTGACAGTGTTGCAGATCATCATCCAGTTGCCCACCTCAGCTTACAGGTAGCAATGCCACGCTCTTTTCCCCTCACATCAACATTTGACTTCAACTTTTACAGCTTTTTTTCCCCTCTCTGCCACCACCCCTTTCCCACTGAATAAACCAGGAAGGTTCTTTAAAATAAAAGGTGACCTTATGGTAGGTGACACGATTTTCTGTTGGAAGCTGGCCACTCAGAATCACACTGGTGGGCTCACAAAGGCAGTTTTTAGCTGTGTGGTACTTTAATTAAGATAACTAAAGAAAAGGACTCTGAATGTGCTGCACAACGAGCTCAGGAGATGTTCTGAGCTGTAGATGGAGCACTTGCACTGCCAAGAAAATCCACAAGTGCCTGCTGACCCCTTCCTGCAATTTCCAGCAATTTTAAAAGTGGGAAAGGCTTTTTTTTCCCCGTGTGGTCTGCTGTGGCCTTCCATGAGAAAATTAAAAAAAAGAAAACAACCGTGCCTCACTGCTGCCCTCACATCAACACAAGCAATGAGTACCAGCTCTGTGCAGTACTGATCACTCACTAGAGTTGCTGCTATTACGTTATAAGGTTTTCAATTAAGTTCAAATATAGTTACCTTGAAAATGGCTAAGTGTTTCCAGAAAAAAAAGCCAAACAGATCAAGTTCTGGACCTATGTGGGTGGGTTTTTCTTTGTTTGTCTGCTTTGTTGATGGGTTGAGGGTTTTTTTACTCTTTATTAACAATAAAATAAAGTGAAACTATCATTTCAGTTACCACCAACTTTCTAGAGCAAATCATGAGCCAACACTGAGACCTTTGCACTATGTTGAGGTTTATTTGGTCTTCTGCCTTGTATCCAGTCACAACTATCATGAGATCTTTGACAAGAGTGGGCAAAAAACCTTGTAGAAGGTAATTTAGAAACACCTGCATAGCTCAAGAATCACCTTCCTGCCTCCTCCTTTTATGGCAGGAAGGACTCAGATGCAAGGCAGAAGACTGACCTTCCCACAGGAAGATCCTATTTCCAAGAGAAGCTCTTGTCTCACATCCCACTCAGAGAAACACTTCTGCCTGCATAACATTAACACCTAAAAACGAACTTAAGATTTAAAACCAAATATGTGCTTTCCAGACTTTCATTCTGTTCACTGATACAACCAATACATTCGGTTTCTTTAGAGGGTGAGCACTGGATATACAGTGAGTGCTTTGAATGTGTGTCCCCCCTTCTTCTGTGTTTGCAAAGCAACCGAGAGCACTCAGACTGAGCCCCAAAAGTGCCTTTTGCCATCAGAGGGGCACGGGAGAGCTCAGGACATGCTCTGTCTACACTTTGAAGCACTGAGTTTCCACATTTTCGCCCGAGTTTCCAAGCCTTTCTGCTTACTTCTTTTGGCAAGCCCACTGGGGAGCAAGATGCAATCCTCCTCCCCATTGTCACAGTTCCTGCCTTGCCTGTTTTCCCTCTGCCAGAGCTGATGCATGAAAAATCTCTTGCCAGCTCATATCCGTGGAATAATAAATGTACCTGATCGCTCTGTGTTGCTGATCAAAGCAAGAACTGAATTCTAAAAGCAGAAATGTGATCTGAAGACAGTCAGCCCCATCAAGCATAAACTGAATACTTTAACATCTGGAGGTTGATTTTAAAAGCTCTTCAGCAAAGGCCAGGAATTTTAGGGACGAAGGTATCAAGGAAAGAGATATTAAAAAGCTCTTACTACAGGGACCCAACCTTGCAACCACCTAAATGCTGTCCAGCTCGTTTGCTCATTCATTCATTTACGTAAGGCTGTAAAGCTTTCGTGTCTGTGCAGCAGAAAACAAGAGAGAAGCTGCTCAGAGTGTTACACAAAGCACTGAGCAGTGCACGTGGACCAGAGACAATCTCAGGAATTCATCTGCTGCCAGCAATGGCACAGACTTGGAGGAAGAAATTACTTGCTTTAGACAACAAAACTCCCCAGTCACCACCCTACAGCAGCCACAGAAAATGAGGGCTCAAAAGAAATACTTGTTTGACTTCCTTTTGTTCTCCTACTTTCTTCAGATTTGAGCCCAATACGGAGAGGAATCTGAGATACAACCTGCAGGAATCTGCAACTCAGAGTGTCTTTCCAAGGCACAGATTGCTCAGCCCACCTGTGCTCATGAAGAAGAGGGGAGTGGTTTCTCAAACTGCCTCCTCAGCTTCCTCCAGCGAGAGTTCAGAGGTGTCAGACTCACCCCAATCCCCCTCCAAAAAAGGCTCTGCATGCTCCAGTTTGTGTGCCACAGGAGAACCACCAGTGAGTAACTGAAGAATTCCTGAAATCAGTAGCCAGGCCACTCTGATAATCAAAATCCAAAACACAGCCAGAAGGAAGGGAAAGAATTAATTCATCCTCTAATTATAAAAGCAGCACACAGCCTTCTCTAGCTAATCTAGCAGCAGAAGGCAAAGTGATCAAATAAAAACAAGCAGTACTGAACTACAAAGATGGAAAAACAAACCAAAGAAACCCACTATTGCTGAAATGATGGACTCATGACCTGAAAGCAGATACATTATTTATTTCAACTATTTATGTCCTTTTTTATTCCCTTTTGGCTCTGATTTGCTGTCACTGGTGTGTTACAAGATCATTAATAATGCATAGCAATAAATAATATATCCACAGTCACACCAACTGAGTTTTGTTTGTCACTATGGCCCTGTGAGCATCTTGAATTTATTACACTCGGGGCTTTTTCTGAATGGTGGCTAAGAGCTGCACACACAGACTAGTTCAAACCTAGAAAACATCAACAACGTTTTGAGCTAATTCCTGGAGAAAAAGCAGACATGGAAGTACTCAGTTGTTGGTTTCAGCCCAGAGAGCTGCCAGGAGGCACAAACCGAGGCACCAGAGCTGTGGTGAGACATTTCCATACAAAACACTTCCTCTGTCCCTCAAAGAGCCTTTTGGATCCACAACTTGCAAGAACATTTCCAACTCTTTACCCCAAAAAATGCACACCCCCACAAACTATTAAACCCACCGAGTTGCACCCCCCTCCTGCTCTTGAAATGGAGTTTGGTGGGGCACAAGAGCTTCTCTGGAATGCAAGAAGGGCTCATTCATCCAAAGCCTTGCTCCACACAACACCAGCCAGCTTCACTGTGAAGCCTGGGGGAAAAGAGCCAGCCCAAAACACAGCCCAGAGTTCTGCTAGTGAGTGACCATAACAGGGAACTCCTGAGCAGCCCAAGGCTCCTCAGCATTTTTATAGGAAAAGGCAAAGCAAATATGGAGAACACCATTTTCATCCATGGAAAAGCAAAAAGTGACCCTACTGATGTGTCCAGAACCAAAAGAGAAGCTCAGCACACAACAGGAACACAAAATAGAGGCATCCTAGCTTTAGAAGGTGAAATTTGGATTTAAAAACAAAACAAAAAAGCCCCATCAAAAATCTACCAACCCAGCACTGTACTAATGCTTTTTATTGTTATTAGCAAAGTAGTAAAATATAAATCAACCCCTCCTGAACATCTCACTGTGAGTAAAGTGCCGTTGGGAGTAACACAGGCACAGTCTGAGCTGCACCTACTTTAAGAGTAGTCCCAGAGAGAGCTCGTGCCAACCCTGGTTCTTTCACCCACTGCATTAACTACACACCTGGAAAGCAAATAGACTCAGCAATAAATGTTTGGAGCTTTTTTTTTTTTTTTGGGTGGGGTTGTTTTTGCCAGTCCCACTTTC
>VZTG01006979.1:45628-167522 GCA_013397845.1 Melanocharis versteri | reverse complement strand
GGCTTCATCTGCCCTAAATGCACCTGAAGGCCCTTCAATAAATAGAACTGGTTTTAATTCCCTTAATTTTGTCTGGCCTCTGTTTTAGGTAGCCTGAAAAGGCATCACAGGAGCAGTGTCAGAGTCGCTCAGCAGCTCACGGACGGGCAGACAGCCTTCCAGACAGGTCACTTACTCCAGCTACCTTCAAACACTCTTTTCCTTCCTCCTCCTCCCTCTCTTTTCGGAGCAGAGTTGTTTTCCTGCCTCTGGGGCTGAGGGGCAGGGAGGCAGTCATGCATGCACACATCCAGCAGCTAACTGTGTGTGATTCCCCTCTGGCAGCCCTGTCAGGACCATGGCGTTTGTATCCATGAGATGTCACTCTGGGAAAGGTTCTTACACCTGTTCCAAGCCCCTTCAGAATCCACAGCCAAGAAATACTCATTACAACCCCAAAGTCTTTTCATTTCAATTCCCATTCATGGCTGATTTTTTTTTCTTTTTGTGAGAGGAGCCCAAGGTAAAAGTTGGCTGTGGTCTTCCACAACAACACATGGATGTTCCCCGAAGATTTCTGAAAAAAATTCAAAGCCCTGCAGCAAAGTGCATCACCTCTCCCTGGCCTCAGAAAACACAGAGTTTACCACGATGCTCTCTCAGAGCAGCAGTCTACAAACTCCAGTGGGAAACTCCCTGACCTGCAAAGGAGATTACTCCTTGGAGTTCCAACCAGAGCAGATCACTTTCCTTCTCACCAGCACATTCCTGAACAGAGAAGCATGAGTAATCTCTTATCTCTTTTCCTTTCTAAGCATGCTTACAGTTGAGCAGAATGCTTTGAGGACTGAACACAAGGCTCTGTGTTTTCAAGTCTGGCAACAAACAGCAGGCACTAACAGGGAGAAGCCCTGAATTACATTTGTGAGCCTGCAGCAGGAACAGCCTCACATGAAGCCGGTGGAAATGCTCTCAAATACATTCCACATTATGGCTTACCTGATCTGCAGAGCAGGCAATGAGCCATAATTATATATTCCACAAAACACCTGAGCACTTGCTCATCGCTGTGTATGGAAGGAGTAGTTCCTACTCCACTGTCACCTTTGAAAGCAGGAACTGTCTAATCCTTACTTAAAGCCTGACTCTGTTTCTCTCCCACAAGAGAAGCTCACTCTGCTTTTCAGAAAATTCACTTATTTCCCTGACTTCTGTATGAACTTTTTCCAGGAGAGTCAATCTGGACTGGAAATTCCTTCAATACTGGGTGCTGTGCAAAGTCTCAAACAGTAGAGCAGGGGGTAGTTAAAAGGTGCAGATAATTTTGACTGAAAGGCCACGAAACAGGAGCTTTGAAAAGAGCAGGGAAAGATTAATTTGCAAGAAGCTCTGCTGTGATAAAAACCTCAAAATAAGCAGGTAGCTTGCAGCAGGGTGACATGCTGTTGAGTACACTGGTTACTGTGCTGGACACGCTGGTAGCTGCAAAGTTTGTGTAACAGAGCAGGTTCATGGCCAATCTCTCATTTCTCCACTTGCAATTCCAAAGCAAGCCAGGTCTGGCTCCCCACACCTTCCATCAGCAGCCACGAATGAACACGACTACAGAAAATTGTCCATACCTGCACAAGGGCTTGAATTTTCCAACAAAAACATGGAAGCAGCCTATTTTTCTGCAGTTTTACAATTAAAACTCTTGCTTCTGGGGCTGTCCCGACTTCTCAGTTTGGTTATTGGAGCCTCTCCTCTCCAGCTCTCCCACACCCACGCTGCCCTCTTGTACCCACTTCCATAGGGAGAGCTGCTGCCCACAGCTTCCTCAGACTCCCCCCTTCTTCTTCCTTCCCTTTCCTCAACTCTTCCTCCTGTTCTGCATGGGATTCAAACTTGTTTCCCTCCAACTGTCCCCTGTCACATCCCACCTTCCTTGAAGTCACTCAGGTCTCCTCCTGCCTTGCAAAAAAGCGACCCAGATGCACATTTTGAGAGCTGGTCTGCAAGTTTCTTTCTACCAGCTTACCAAAATCACACCATAATGCTTATAAAACAGGCAGCTGGATTTGGGGTAGTTGTCAAACTATGCTACAGCTGTTACCTTCAATTTCAGGATTTCAAAATTACGTAAAAATAAAAATTTAGATACCCACATTCTTCACCAGCCTTATAAGCTTTTCATCCTTAGGGTTTAGGAAATTCTCTGCAGCCTAAGGATCTAAAAAACCCCCAAAACCAAACCATCAACCCCCCCACCCACTCCAAAATGAGAAAACCTCCTGCCAAATTGTTGCTGGCAGCAAAGTGAGAGGCAACATGAACTTTTTACACCATACTTGTGCTCATTCCTCAAGCCTAGCTTGCTGTAGCACTGTTAAGAGGTCTGGAGATGCAAACCAAGAAAATGTTTTGGTTGTTATAGTGGGCCAGTCTTTTTGAACTGCATGCAGGACAGGGAGATGGAGCCTTTCCAGACTTGGAAGGAAGATTTCTCTGTAAAGAGCAGCTGCTACACGAAGTTGATTTCCAGTTCCCTCAGATATCCCACCTTTTAAAAATGATAAGATAATAATAAATCTGACAAGAGACAGATGTTGTAGGATTAAAGATAGAACCTCACTATATTAGGAAAAACGACTAATTAACTTGTGATTCATGCACCCTAATGGAGTTTGAGAGCCCCATCAGTGTCATCAAATCATTGTCCCCTCAAAATTATGGCTCATTGCCTGCTCTGCAGATAAGGAATGCAAGATAGGGTAACTGGGCATTTAAACGGGCTGACAATAACGCTAAGGGGGAATTCTGTATTTTTACTCGCCCAAATAGGCCAGGTTCAAAAATACTTTAAGGAAAATCTTTTGAAGTTAGTCACATTCACTTTTTGAGGGGACTAAATGTAAATGTACTAAGAGGCAGCTTTTATTTATTCCTTATGAGACAAGACTGTCCTTACAACGTTGACAGTGAGGAGCTCCCATCCTGCCTTCCCATTAAAATCACGGATGACACCAGAGCCCAGGGGCGAGGCAAAACCAATCCTCCTTTCTCATGCTCTGTGTTACAGGGCCCTGAGGCAGGGGCTCACCTTGCTCTGTGTTTTTATGACACAACGAGGGCACATTTGATGAACCAGGATGCAAATGCTACAACGCTTCAAAATAACACAATGAATGAAAACCTGCAGCATTTATTGTGTACCAAAACCCCAGACAAGGAAGGAATTTTTGTGGGTTTTTTTGTTTAAGAGCGAAGCTCTGTAGAGAGGGGGAACAACAGAGCTCTAAAACAAATGAAAAAAGCACTCTGACCTCCTAGGTCAGTGTTTTAAGCACATTTCCACGTAATTCTTTTTTACTACACACCACCACTTAACAATACGAAGTACCTTAAATATGACAGGAAGAATAACTTGGCTCATGCTCGACATTTAAATGGAAGCTGCCTGACATGGCTGACGAGTCAGACACGCCTGTGGTTATCAAGGTGGCAGAGAGCTCGAGATAGGGTAAGGGAGAGGAGAGATGGGCAGGTAATAAGGCAACCTTTCAATTTATTTTATCCTGGAGCATCATCTCTGCCAGCAGGAGAGCTTTGGGTTCCATCCTACCCTTTGAAAGTGAGACACAGTTTGGTGACTATCAGCTTGTCCATCTTTATCCCCTTAAGCTCATCCTCTCCAACACTCACCTTCCAGTTTTCCAACCATTTCAGCACCATTCCAGTCACAGAAACTTGTGCCTTAACCACTGCAAGCAGGATGTAAGTGAATGTATGGAAGTGCAAAAAGCATTGGACGCCTTACAGGCAAAGTTATTCCCATAAGGTGCCTGTGCTAGTAAAAAAAAGAAATAGAACACCAGTGGCAGAAGGAAGCTTGAGGGGAAAACACCACAGACGACTTGAAAACAAATTTTGGAGGGTGAGAAACACACTAAAGTACTTTTAATGCAAAAAAGGCTGTTCTGGACTACCTAAGAAATGGATGACAGGGACCACTTTCCACCTGCCACCTTCCCACCCAAGAAGACAACTGCCTCACATCCTTTCACTGCCAGTTCCTGTGGGCTTTGGCCAACCCAGACCTGCAGGCCACCTTTACAAAGAATGAGGAAGGATGGCGAAACAAATGATTTTCACAAAGAAGCCACAGGAGAGCAGGGGAAAAATAACCCACAACCAAAAACGTAAGACAGCTAATGAAATTCCCAAACAGAGAGAAAACAAACAAAAGAAATATGCTGATGTAGTTTGTAATTCTAGTCCTGCCACAGATGTTACAGGCGCTGTGAATTGTAAGTGCCTCTGCTTAATAGAGTTCTTTTCTCTTGTCAAGATGAGTAAAATATACACGAAAGCAAGAACGGGCCTAGAGCAGAAAGGCCCTAACAAGCAATTGCTAACAAATGGCAGATCACTTGATGAGGAGACAGTAAAGCCTGTTGGGTTGGCATGCAAGCAGAAATCTTTATTTGTTGCTGTAATTGCTCCTCCCAACACTGTCCCTGCGGGGGTATGGTTTGATTTTCTTGTGCAAGTCCTTAAATGTACATGTGAAAATCCAGCCAACACGCACACATCTCCAGAGCTCGGCCAGCAGCCATCCCTGCTGGAGGACACTGCTGTCCCACGACCAACCCAGACCACAAAGCTCAGCTTGGCCAGGGTTTTGCCCACTGAGGCTTGTCCCTGTCTCGGTGTGCTGCCTTGGCAGAGCTGGTCCTGGCTTTGTNCCAGGGTGTGTCCTGTGAAGGCCTTTCAATAAATATCTATTTTATTCTTTAACTCTGTCCAGCCTCTGTTCCAGGTAGCCTTCTTTTAGGCATCACCTCGCTGGAGGGAGCAGCCACGCTCGGGCCTTTCACTGCCTGTGGTGTGGCACAGCACTCACCAGGACAGAGGCAGACAGACACACAGCCAGTAAAAATGACCTCCAAGTTACTGAGACACGGCAAAGAAAAGCCAAAAAAGCCTGTAAAAGCGCCCAGATTAAACACTGCTTCCAAAAGGTTATGGGTGCCTTTCTCTAAGGGCAACACGGAACAACCAGAGACAAGGCCGTGCCCATGAGGGCCAGGACTTCAATTTTACACTTTCCTTTGACAAGCTTTCCCAGTGGAGAGAAAGCAACAGTATTCAGAATAAATACATGCAAAGCTATGTGGAACAGCTGTGATGAAGGGTCCCTTGATAACATCACCTAGGCTGCTCCTAGCAAAAGGCTTCTCCTCCAACACAACAGGACCCCCGTCTCCATTTTCACCTCCAAAACAGCTGAATGTTGGTCATTTTAGCTGCTTCAGAAGGCCAGACTGCCCTCAAAAGAGAACACCACATGCCCTTAATTCTTTGCATGACTTGGCACTTGCTCTTGAGCAAAAACCTAGAAAGCAGCAGATCCCTGAGTCCAGAAAGTTGCACACCTCTCCCAGTGGCACAGTTTTCCAAGACCCAGGTTCTCCAGCCAGGGAGCAAAGCCTCCATTAATGAACTCAGTAGCAGCATGGCTTCAGCATTTCCAGCAACACAAAAGGAATGATCACTCACTAACCTAGTGAAATTCAAAAGCCCACATGAAGTTGTGGCTAATTGGCTTCAGTTTATAGATTCTCACTTAGCATCTAAATATTTGATATTAGGGAAAGAAAAGAATACATGATCAGTAGAAACCAGTCCTGATGGGGGCTGCTGTAGTATGCAAAACATCTGAGCATTCACCAGGTTGGCTGTGAGCTGCTGCTCCTGCTCAGAAAACAATGTCTGGCACTAATAATCCAATCCCACAGAAAGGGCTCTACAGGAAAGTTATTTACCACCTCACAAAGGCTGTATGATTTATATGTGTTGTCACTGCCTGTGCCAGAAAACTGATGACTGATCACCACATATTCATTTGAGGATCAGGTATCCAGCCTGAATTAACTAGATTAGGCCATGTGGAATTTCTTCACCATTCACAGCACAACTGAGTATAACATTTGGTTTAAGCCAACAAGGAACTTTTAAATGGAATCCAGTAATAACCAGAATATGCTAACACCACTTGAATTAAATGCTTGTTATTTATCATTCATTATTACTCATTCATTGCATCTGGATTCCATGACCATAATCTGAGAGAATATATTAGTGGGGAAGAACAAAATAAAAATACAAATAACATCTAGTTTATGAAACATTTGCAAAGCACTGCTACCCCTCATCCATTCCCAGCTCTTAGAGGATAGGTATTCAACTTTTCCCTCGTGTTGTTGGCTGGATGTTGATTAAGAAACACCTCAGTTCTGCAGCTCCTTGTGCAAAGGTCACAAGAATCCTGACTGAGACACTGCACACCCCCATCTCTGGGGACAAACCTTCTGTGAAGCAGGAACAGGAGTGGGCCAGAGTAAGGCAGGGACATGAAAGCACTCAAGAGTAAAAAAGCTTATGAGAAGAGCATTGCCAGAAAGGGAAAAACGAGTAAATTCAAGTTGGACAAAGAACTTCTAAGGCCTAACAAAAAGTATCACATAAGCTCCTGCTTATGCTACAGTGTGGTCTGACCAATAAATAGAGACTTACTCATTTTAGGCTTATGGATGCTTGCAAAATCTGAACATGCTTGGTTTCTTTTCCAAGCCACTTTACTTCCCAGATCAATTAAAGCAGACAGGGCCTTGCTAGAGCAGCTTTCCCCACTCGAACCTCTGATTGCTTTAAGAGATACATAGCAAAGATCTATTCAATACTGCTCAATTAATGAATATTTCATTGACTATACCCCCTTTATTTGAAGTTTATGAAATAACTGCTATAGTAAAACTCAAAACTGCTTTACTGTTAAGCCCACAATATATTCTTTTGAGTTTATGTATGAACGTGCCTTGGTTTCCCCCGGCAGCAAAGAGGGGAGCTGATGTGCCCAAATCAGCCATGAACATTTCCAACTGCAGAAAGCCCATAATTTTATTTTATCTCTGTGTAAATTTATTCACATCCCTACTCTAAGTGCCACTGAAGTACTGCATCATAAATCATTGCAAACTGCAAGGCCTGGGACTCTCCTAAAGTCTGTCCACTTTTGCAAAATCCATAGAAACATGCAGTCACCACTAGATACAAATTCAACTACGCAAGGACCACGTCCCTCTTTCTGCCCTGTGACAATGAAGAAGTTCAGCATTACGTGGACCCACACGTGGATCCTCAGCAAGGCAAAAAAAGAACCTGTACAACCCAAAGATCAATGTGGAAAAGCTTTGGCATTACAGAGTCAAAGCAGATTTGCTTTGCTTTTCCCTGTCCTCTAGACAGTGGCAAGGAAGAGGTTATCGAAGAGTTAAAGTGGCTCTGTGTGAGTTTGTGAGCCAGAGAAACAAAACACAACCTCTGACAAGATCTCAGCACCACCTCCTCTGATACAGCAGAGTCAGGACCAGCTTTTCCATTCAGGAAGAGCAGGCTGTCACCTGGGGCAGAACAGCCAGGGGCTGGTTATTGTTAGGCTAACAGCAGGATGCAAAGGAAGGCACTTTCCAACTAACCTGAGGCAGCACAGCCCCCAGAGGCAGTGCTGGATAGTGTAAAAGCACCAGATAGAACAGAAACAGGAACATTTTCGACTCGAGAATAAAGAAACTGAGTAGTCATCGGTGTAATCAAGAAAAAAACCCCAAAACTCCACGTTATTCCCTCAGAAATTTCACTGCTTCTTTAAACCTTCCTTCAAGCATCCATTCTGCTCCTCTCCCCTTCTGCAACAGCAGAAGCCTTCCTCCCACCTCCTGGTTATCCTCCCTCTTCCTCCTCCTCCTCTCCTTTTCCTGGAGGCTCCTAGCATGGAGAGGAAGAACCATTTTAAAGGTGGTGAAGGAAAACCACGTGCAAAAGAAAGCATTTTACCTGCCCAGACTTCTGGTGCCGCAGCATCCTCCTGGCTTTTGGGAAGGTCAAGGAGACAAACAGTGCTTCCAAACAGGAACAGCAGGGCTCCCACACGGGTGGACAAGCTGTGTCTGCCACTCTGTCCAGAGAAGTTCCTCCTGCAGCTCAGCAGGACAGCAGGACGTGGGCAGCAGCACCAGCACAGCCCGAGGTCTCTGTGCATCCCCTCCGCTCACAGCTGAGCCTCCTTGGGATCTCAGGTGTTCCCCACACACCATCACAGCATCACACCCGAGCCCAGCAGCACCTGGAGGACAGCCCCTCCCTCCCTGCAAGTGGGAGAGGTGGTGATGCTTTGGTAAAATAATTCTTGTTACTCATTACACTTGCATAAATATGTTGCTGTTCTCACTTGGGGTGCTGTGAAGCACCTGTGTCATCATCCCCTTACCCCCAGCTTACATTCACTGTGCAAAACAGGCACGTGGCTCAGTTCAGGAACTGCAGAAAGTTTTCACACAATAAAATCCTTCTGAGCATGAAACAAACAAAAAAAAATCTGTTAATTATTCTGTAATACTTGGTGTAACAACCTCTATTTATTGCCTGCAAATGCGTTCATTGCAGTGACTCTGAAAAAGAAAACTAAGAAGACTGTAAAGTACCAAAGGTTATTTTTAAAAGATTATAGGCTCCATGAGGTTTAAGGGCTTTTTGCAACCTTGGCTCAAATGTAACAATAGGAACGAAGAGACTGCAGTTTCTGCTTGAATATTTCTTGTCCAGGAGTCTGTTTTTGTAGCAGAAAACAAATATTCTCCATCAGCTGCACTGGCAGCTTTATCTCTCTGTAATAAACAGGCAAGACATATTACACTGGAACAGCATCCAAAGGCCAATGCAAGGACAACGCGCACAACAGATGCTCAGTTTTAGGGTTTATTTCATCTGCTAACATTCATCCTTGATCTAGACAAAAACAATTAGATGATTTTTTAAAATTTTATTTTTCTTGTGGAAGAAAAAACCTTTTAACACTTTTTGTAAGATGCTATAAATAAATATATAAAGCTTTAAGTGTTACTCGGCTCAAGTTAAACAGTTGCCTTTTAATTTTTGTTGTTTTTAAGTTCCTGAAGTGGGGGGGAAAGTGCAAACCATACACATTCAGCCCAATGGAATGAGTCCAGCCACAATCACTTTCAGAGAAGCTGAATCTGTTTGATCTATGATATGGAGGATGGAAGGCAGGTGGGGGGACAGTTGTATTTTTTTACCCTCAGTCACACAACTCCAAGAGGAACTGAGTTCCTTGGTAAGTAGAGCACACAAGAAAGGGGAGAGGAAGAAAAAGAAAATCCTTCCTGCATCGCCCTTTCCCTGCTCTGTGCAGAATGTGCAGCAGAGAGGAAAGAAGAGACAACAGAAGCAAAGTCTCAGATGATAGAAATGACAATGAAAAACAAAATCAGAGAGCAGGAGGGATGGTGAGAAATCCTGTGCCTGTTGCGTGTTTGACTGGCAGACTACACACAAACACACAGGAACTTCACACTGAGAGAGGATGGGGATTTTTGTCTTCTCCTTATGGAAAAAAAAAGATTAAAAGGGGCAATAAAAATAAGTTAAATCATATTCCAATATGTACAAAACAAATCATACTCAGTAAACCTTTTGAATATAAAATTATTCAGTATAGTACAACTCTCTCAATCCAGTCTCCAGAATTGACAGCTGGGGGAATTGAACAGGCAGGGGGAATTGTGGGGCTCTGAGGAGACAGACTCATTTGCAAATCTTGGTTTTTTCCAGCTTGCATGGCTAAGAATTACAGAGAAAACTCCCTGCAGCTGGGACAACACAGGCTTTAACACCCACGTGCTTATCAGGGCTGCATTCACCTTGGCAGAATTCTTGTGGATGGGGTAAAACAAACAGCCAGGGATGGCTGGGACTGTGTGCCCTGCTTCACCTGAGCTGCTGCTCACCGACCTGTGCTATGAGGGCTTGGAACACCCCTGATCAGGCAGCAAATCCCATGTTCACTTCTGCCTCTGGAACAGCGTCTGTAACATTAGTGAAAGTGAAATCAAGAATAAAAAGAGAACGCAGCCAGCCCTGTGATTTGAGTCCAGCAGAGAGTGTCAGCATTAAGCACAGTTTGGGTGATGAATTCCTGTAGTGCCACACCTTTTTTGTGATAGTTGGAAAAGTCTATGGGATAGCAGGGGGTCTGGGTAACTCTGAACACCAGTAAGACACTAGAGATGCTTTTAACTCTTGGATATGAACCTCGGTCAGGCCCTGTGAAGTGATGTGATCATCACCTTCTGTAGCTGTCCACTGCTCTCTGTGAAGGGACTTGAGTGGCTCAGAGGGAAAACTTCCTGATTGTACTGTCCCTGGGGAATCCTTCTGCCTGGGTCACACCCTCTGCAACTGCACTGCTCTTTCTTGCTCTAACAGGACAGCCCTGGGAGAGAGGATTCAAACCCTTACTGGGATCTTTCTTCTGCTGCTTTCATTGTCATCCCAGTTTCGTAAGCAAGTAAGGGAATGTGGGGTGAAAAAACATCAATTGAAGTGCTCCTCATTTATTCCAAAATGTTGGGCATAACAGGAGAAGTTCAGAGAAGCCAGAAATTCACACTGATCCTTTGCTTTTTTCTTTGTTTGTTCATGACTTTGAACCCTGGGACAGCCCGGGCTGGCAACCTTACCAGTCAATGCTGCATTTTGTGACCTGGATAGGGCACAAGGTGGCACCTGACTGTCTGGAAAACTTTGGATGAGGCAAACTCCTTCAACAGAGCTTAACTGGGATGAGACAAACCAGCAAGAAAATGTTTTCTTCAGCAACAACACCCACCGAGCAGTGGAGCTTACACTGTTTAGGTGACTAAAAGCAAATTGACTTCTTAGCCCTAAGAAGTCACCAAGTCTGATCTCGCACCTGCCTGCACTGCTCCCAGCACTCTCCTAACCTGACCTGCATCGTGATGCACTGACAGACCCCCTGAAGAAACACTTCACGTACTGAAGAAGGTCTTGGTGTGTCTGGAAGTCACAGGAAAAGCATTTTGGAAGAAAGGGGCAGATATTGAACAAGAATCTACTGTCTGGCCACTACTTCTGCCAGAGTGCCTTAAAGCCGTTGTTCTCCATTCATTTTAAAACTACGCACACACTTTTCATGTTATTGTAGCATCAAAATACCAGTCCTAAAAAGAAAAGAAATAGTACCACTTCAAACTGTGGTACATAGAAATCACAAAAAACTACATTCACATTATGTTAAAAAAGTTCCCTTGCACCCACTAAAGGAAGAAGATAGGGCCAGGGATGTCCTGCAACCCATGTTCTGGTACACAGCACTTAAAATAAATTAACACATGGCTTACAGCCAGAAGTAGACCAGCACAGCAGCCAGGGTGAGGGATGGCTTTTGGGTGATTCTGTTCATTTCCATTACTCAGAATCTGTTTCAAAGTGCCCTATACTTTTCATACCTTGGAGTACCATTTTAAGAGTCCGTAAATTTGTTACTCCCGGAGTAGAGGTGGAAAAACTGAGGCATTTGCTGGGTGCAGGATTTAAATCTAGAAACTTCTGCCTCAGTACTAAGTGAGGTCAGCCCTCCTTTTGTGGTTGAAATGAAACTGTTAACCAAAGACAGTTTTCAATATAATTTCATTTCTTCTGCTTGTAACTGCAATGTATTACAAAGAAAATGTTGGAACAAGGTCTTCTACTGACATGCTTCTAAGGTCAGAGGCTGCTTCTGATTTAGACAACCCTGCAGACAGATTCATTAACATCCAGCTGGTTACTCAGACACAGGGACAGCCCAGGCAGACACAGCCTAATCACAATACTGGTCTGAATCACACACAGCCCCAGCAGTGCGACGCAAACAGGGATTAGCTGCAGGAACCACTTGTGCATTGTGGATCCATAACACAGGATGCACCCTGAAAAGCTTTTGGGGAAAGGTGGAAACTGTGCATGTGAAACAACTGCTTTTTAAATCTCACGTGCTGGTTTTGTGGGTAAGCAGCCTGTAAAGCTGCATTTTAAAAATAAGAAAGTTTTCTTTAGTTAAAGCAACACACAAAAGTGCTGGCAACTAGCAGGCATAGCTTCTCTCAGCCTCAGAATTCAGAGATGAGCAAACGGACTCGTAATACCTTCTGCCCCCAAGCCAACCACCAAATACCGCTTCATTTTGCTTCCCAATTTCCATCTTGGAGGAAATGCTTATGGCCAGGCTACGAATTTTTGGGAACAGGAGCCATCGTGTGGCAGAAGCACTGACACAGCCTTGAAGACAGGGACACCACTGGCACATACAGGTACCAGCCAAATGTGCAGGTGACAATGTCCCGCTGTGCCTGCAGACAGGTGAGTGTGGACTCGTGCACTTTGCAGCAGCAGGATGCAGACCTGACCAAAATCCACCTGAAATCAACAGGAAAGACATCCTCTGACTCTGGTGGACTTTGGCTCAGGGCTGTAACAGAATTGTATTTGGGCCCTAAATGCTCTTTGCATTTTCTTTACTCTTCAGGAGAAGAACATCTCCAAAAGCAAGGTGTATCCCCCAGGGTGTGCACAGGAGAACAAAGCAGCCCCTCCTTTGCAAAACTCAGTCTGAACTTGAAACTGCTGGAAACAGTGCACAGAGGCAGAGAAAGAATTAAAATACAAACCAAGCAGCACATCAGTGGATTTGTGTGATGGGAAAGGGATGCTGTAAAAATGACATGCTGAAGTTGAGTGCATCAGCTCTCTGCCTCTCCTCCAGTGATTTCAATGCCATATTTGATTTGCAGTTAACGTGGCCTTTGAAAATCAAATCATATTCCATTTGGTTCAGAGTTTACCCTAAACAATAGCTGGTTCAGGTCTTACAGGCTGAGTAAATAACAGAGTGAGACATGAAGCAGGCAAAAACTACTTCATTTCCATGCTTCCAGCCAAACAAAGAAGTGCTTGCAACAGCAAAAAAATAAGCCATATTTCAATTTGGTGAGTGGGAAGAGGAATTAGAGAAGTCATTGTTGTTCTATGACTCAAAAGTCAGTAAGCAGAACCTGGTTAGACTGTCCCCACACTGGAGGATTAAACTTACATGAGGCCCCAAAAAACAGCATTGAAAGAGAATGAGGTCTGCTTTGAGAGTGGTCTGAGACTAAAAAAAACACTATCCATGATTCCCCCTTTCCAGTTTTCTGAACACAGCTTGTTCATTTAAAGTAAGGGCCGCAGAACAGGCACCCTGCCAAAAGACAATGTGCACTGTCTCATAATTAATTCAGACCCATAGACAGAAATTTTCACAGCTCTGGAAGAGAGCCCCATCCTGTTCCCACTTAAATCAGTTCTAGTGACTTCACTGGAGGCAGGCTGATGCCCATTACCTCTTGATAAAAGCAAGTAAAAATAACTGAAATAATACAGCTAGAGTATGTCTGTATGCTTATTCTGGGTCAGTATTTCACATAGCAACAAACAAAACAAAATCACCCCCTTGCCGTGTTCCCATTAATGACTGAATTTTGTGCGGATTTATGGAGAGGTGTTTAAATTTTTCTTCCTTTTTTTCTTTAGTGTGTAGGATACGGTTTTCATGTGCTGTCAACACACAATACTGATGGTGGCTTGAGTGGTGGTGGTGTAAGCTGACAGGGAAACATGTGAGTGCAGGCTTGAGTCTACGGTTGGCTTTTGACTTGTTTTGGGACCTGTCTGGGAAACAATTCTGGGAGTTTTGTGCGTGAATTCCCTATTATTTTCGTGATGAAGCTGTGTATGTATATGTGATACCAGTGCAATGAATCAGAACCACTGTGCTAAGTACATATCCCAGGCCATAGTCACTTTGCTTTAATGTTTCTCATCCTCGACTAGGTTTTCTTCTTTCTTTTCTTTTATTTTTTTATGGTGCTCTACTTTCTGGCAGTGGCTGAAACGCTGTGAGTGCCTGTGTGCTCAGATCCCAGCCTGACAGGATGGCCCATCCTCAACTTCGTCACCATTATCAGTTCCTGACAAACAATGCAATTCCCATCCCACCCCCCCCCCAAAAGAAAACCTCTGTTTCCTTGTTTTTAATTATGTGTCTTTAGATCATTACGCTCAGGGGATAAACAAGATTTTTAAAAATCCTACTTCTGCCGTTTGTGTTAAAATCGTGAGGATAAGAAACATTCTTCCGTATTTGGCCTTATGAGTGGGTAACTGCATTTGTGCACTTTTTATCTCTGCATTAGAATGTTGACCCTTTTTTTATTTTTATGCATTTATTGTTTTTTTAAGAATCTCATCGGTCTTGTAAGAAACAGTAAAAAGACCCTATGCTTAAGGAAGCAATCTATCTTCTGTTTTACAGACTTGTTTTTAAATAAAATATTTTCTGTCGGTTTTTTTTTGTTGTTGTTTTGTTTTCTTTTTTTTTTTTTTTTGTCATTTTACTTCCACGATCTCTTATACGGAAACCCTAGAATAGCATTAATATAAAAGTCTGCCTAGGCTACCACTTCTCTATAATATGGCTCATGTAGTCCTCAGTGGGCAAACGTCCTTGCTCCTCGGTCTCTTCCTTGGGAAGCGCTTCGTTGGAGCGGTGGAGGAGCCTCTCCTCCCGGTTCTTTATCCTCTGCTCCATCCTCTCCAGCTGCCGCTTGTACTGGTAGCGCTGCTGGAAGAGGTCCTTTGCATAGTCATAGAGCTGCATGTCCAAGTCATTGAGCTCCTCGATCCTGCGGATGGTGTCGTTGTCCACCTCCACCCCTCCCGCCCGCGTGCTGTTGTACTGCATGAAGGGCCGGATGAACTTCAGGTTGAAAGTCCTCTCAAACAGGTACTGAGTCTTTCTCTGGAACTCTGTCAGCCCGAAGAAGGCCATGTCCTTGAGGTTTTTTTTGGCGCTCTCCAGCAGGATCTGCGCGCGCTTGTTCTCCGGGATGAAGGACATGTTGTAGCAGCCCACCAGGCTCAGGTCAGCCAACATCCTCACCTGGCGGTTGTTGGCCAAATTGTACGGGCAATCCATGAACTCCTGCAGCGTGCAGCCCGACCAGTCCGTGCCCTCGTAGCACGAGGGCAGCTCTTCAGGAGTTGGTGTCCTGCCATCACACATGTGCAAGGAGGTCTTCCAAGTAGCTCCTCGCTGGACGTGACGCCACTCGCTGAGGTAACGAGATACCGGGTCTCTCAGCAGTGTGATGTAGTAGAATTTTCTACGAGAAGAAGAGAAAACAGAATAAATATTCTGCTAGCAACGAGACAGATGCTTGGCAAGCAGAGATCTAGTGCAGACAGCAAAAAACTGAGAGTAAATCAACACCGCATCATCCATTCCACTGTACTCGTGGGTTACTCTTCTCCTTGCAACGTCTCATGCGAAGCAGTTTGTGCAACGTTAGACCCGTGTTTCTCTCTCTCATTTTAGCCTTGCCAAGTGGCAGCACCTTCACCAGGATGTCCATTCCCAGCAACAGACTACAAAGTCAGAAGAAACCACCAGGACTGACCCTGTCCATTGACTTCAGAGGGCAGCTGTGGCTCCTGGCACCGCCTGGCCTTTCACACCAAGCACTGAGTGCCTGCTGTGCAGCCAGGACCTGCTCCAAAGCACAGCCCAGCATGTGGACGCTGAAAGCTTGGTGGCAGAGAGATTTTTCAATATCTGCCTGTGTCCGTGAGCATTCTCACTTTCTCACGGAGCTAGCTGCAAAACAGCTCGAGAGCTTTTGTAAATAATTCGTCTATCTTGCACCTGTGAGATGTTTTTGGACGTTGTTATTGTAGGACCAAAGGTCTGTTTAGGAAATGCGTGTTTTTAAGATCTAGCCAATAGCCCTGATGGGTGGTCAGCTAAAATCCAATGGCTTTTCTATAACTTAGAGTATAAAACTCTTCTGTACATAAATAAATAAGGGCATTTCTATCTAGTTACTCCTGAGTTCGGCTCTCTCCTTCCTCCCCGGGCCGTGTCCGTCATTGCGACAACAGCAGCCTCTCTGTTCACGAGCTGGGTCTGTCACTTCCACTCCGTGCAGATGCTGACCAGGACACCCATGGCTGGATTGATCTGGCTGCCCAGCTGAAATCTGGGAGTCTGCAGCGAGTAGCAGGATAACACCACAGGAACATAAATGAAAAACAATGGGAAATCAGGAATGCGGTACGCTTTGGAGAAAGAGAAGGCTGAGCTGACAACCAGCAATAGCAGCGATAATTTATTCCCATTTCAGTCAACCTGATGTTAAATCAAACAAACTTCAGACACACTTTTGACACGAGACTAAACAGAAGGGAAAAGCAAGACAACCAGGAAGAACACACATAATACGGGGCGTTCTTGCTGTTTCAAGAATAATGAAGTCCCCAACAATACAAGCTGTCCCTAGAACTGAAAACATGACAGCTGTCTCTAACAGAGACCCTCCAGCTTCAGCCCATTAACTTCTGGGATTGACAGAGATGGCAGTCTGCAACAGCCCTCTCCACACAGAGGGAAACGGGCCTTTTCTTCCCTAAATGCCAGCAGCGTGGGACTGAGGTGTCTTTGTGTTTCCAGAATGAGGAAATACCTTCTCTAGCTGCTGAAGCTGGCATGTGCTCGTGGTGCATGGGGCTGTGTGACACCGTGCCCACACGGAAGCACCTGGCTTTGGCAGGGAACACACGCATGCAGCTGGAAATGTTTCACACAGGGCTGGTGGGGGATTCATCTCCCCATCAGAAATGCATCTTTGCACGGCTGCAAGGGCTCACTGCCTCGCCAGCACGGTTCAGGAACACTGAATGGAATGGCCACTGAGATGGCAGTGAACAGTTTTTTGAGGAAAAATAATAAAAGTGTTCTCTTTTGGCTAATTTTAACACACTCATGTTTCCCTAGCACCTTCAGTATTGCTCTTCCTAGTAGTAACTTAAATTTCTGCAATAAGTGCAATTTTATTTTAAAATAATACATCAAAGCCACTGCCCAGGAAGTCTCATATTAAGTAATGTTTGCTTTCCTAATTCATTATAAACTTGCTGAAGGGCTGTTTCCAACAATGGCAACGGGTGTTCACTCCAGCTCCAATTCCTCTCCTGCTTTCTGCCTTCATAACTAGGGCTGGTAAAGACATTTGTTATTTTTGGAAACTATTCCATCTCTCTTCAATAGCAAGAGTATCTCGCTGTCTAGGAACACTGTCCAGTGCTGTCTGTGTACAGGGAGAGGGGAGAAAAAGAGGAGCAGACACTTTCCTTACATCTACCTATTTTTCCTTCCTTTTCCTTGCAGCCTGTGGTGATTCCACCACCCTGACTGAGAGGCAGCTGTAATTCACACACACTGAGCTAAGGAACCTCCAAGAGATGGGATGAAATATGGCAGTGGAAAGAAAAGGAAAGCAGTGATGAATGCCAGATGTTCAATGACAGACATTGGTGCTAAACACTATCGGCAGTTTTTGACTTGTGAACTGCAGTGGACTTTTTATTTTCAGCTGTGTAATCCAAAGGTTGCATTTTTCACTGAGAGGTTGAAGCCATTTATTATTTTGTGGCTGCAGAAGCAACTAGAAGGCTGCTTCTCCCTGATCCCTAAGATCAGGGACTGACTTGTGTGTGAGGTATCCACAGACACAGGAGGAGCTGATTCCTGTCCAAACATGCCAACTATGCAAGTATGGAGAGGGAAAAAAGGGAAGAATTAGTATCTGCATTTGGCAGACAGGGGAACCACAAATATTAAGTGATGTGCATAAAGTCAAATAGAAGTGGCAGAGCTGGCATGAATCTGATTCCTGTAAGCCTGAGTCCAGCTTATTTTCTCTCTCTGTCTCTGTTTAAACTTTAGGAGACTATTAGTAAATCCAATTAATAAATATCACGCAAAGCTTCTGGAGTCCATTGAAACAGAGACAGCTTGAACAGGACACGGATTGGAAAAAGCTTAAGGAGCAAGTACTTTCTTCACACCTGCACTATGAGAGCTATTACCTTACTTGAGGTAATACCCTGGTAAATATTTTACCATGAGTGATCTTTCTCAAAGATTCACCTCAATGAATAGAAAGCACAGGAAAACAGGTCACAATTTTTGAATCCGATTTGCCTCTTTCCACGTCTGTCACACAGAAAAGTGCTTGAAGGAAAGAGCTTGCCTCCTAACACAGAAATCAGATTTATCTGTGGAAACTGAGATCAGGCCCCTGTAAGTACTTAAGGAAGCTGCTCCAATGGGGCATTAAAAAAAAAAAAGCAAACCAAAAACAAAACATCAAAATCCTAACAAACAAAACTAAACAGAGACTTTAAAGCCAAAGAATAGTTTTAACTGCCTAAGCTGAGATGCACCACTGACATAGTGAAAGTTAAACTCCCAAATTTGTATTTAGCTTTCTAGAAAGGTATTAGCTTCCAAGGAGCAGATTCCCTCATCCCTCAGGCAAGTGAGCAGCACACCTTCCAGGAGACTGGGACCTCAGGAGCCAGACAGGTGAAGCCACTTGGATATTGGATGGATGACCGTGCAAGTGTTCACCCAAGGCACTTAAGATAATGAAGTTTCTGATCTTGAAGTATAACTTGGGGTTGCCTTTAAGTTTAGAGAAAAATGAGGTACCTGTAAAGCATTGTCCATTAGCAGTCAGAAAGCTGGGGGAACTCTGTTCCAGCACGGCTGAGAACACAGGCAGTGTCACTTGCCAACAGTGGCTTGAAATTTATGAGGAACCATGTCACCAGTAAGTCTTTCTGTTTTTTTTTTTGTCATCAGAGATAAAATAAACCCATAAAACCCAGGCAGCTGGGAGTGCCCTTCCTTTCAGCATGGTGTCCCAGACAGCCACTTAACTTTAGCGTTCCTAAAGGCTCGTTTCAGAAGCGTGGTCTTCTCCTGGCCCAGATGGTTCCACTCAACACTGCCCCAAAAAAAGCCCAAGCAGCCCTGTTTTGGTCATGTCTCACTGGCCTTTCTGGACTGAAGCTTGAGCAAGACAAATGGACATTGAAGTTAGCAAGATTTTTCTTCCCACATGAAGCTGAGCAGGGCAGCATTACTGCTCTTGCAGGCTCCCCTTCTACACCCCCATGGGCTTGTGATCCCCAAGGACACAAAAACAAGCAGAAGACAAAGCCACACCTCTGCCTTTTCTTGCATTACTGTTCCTGGCAGTCCCAGCATGAAAATCCACCTGAAGCTCTCTGAGGCGTTTGCAGAGTTGCACCTCGGACCTGCAGTTCTGTCCAAGGAAAGAATCCCTAGCATATTTATTAGACAGAACAGAATAAAAGAATGTTTTTGATAAACAACCCTGCACTGGAACTGAAATTTCAGGAAGAACAAAATCTACTATTAGAAAGGAAGGCCAACCTTGTGGTCATGATACACAAATGAATTCAGGAAACTTCACTTCTGTCAAAATTAGCCTGCTTGCCCCAGACAAATCTCTCTCTCCCTGCCTGTTTCCCACGTGTGAAGGGCCAACAATGTCTCCTTTGTCTGTTTTGGAAATTCAAAACATAACATCTTTTGGAGCAGGAGCTGTCTCCTGGCACGATTATGCGAAGCCCCTGTTCCAGCATGGATGCAGGTCAGAAGACAGTGGTTAACTGGAGGCATATTTTCATGACACAGGCGTCAGAGGCACCACTGCCCCACATGATTCCTGCCCAGACCTCTCCTTCCCATTCTCACACAGCAGCACAAAGCAGCCTTAGTTTTGCCAGCAGAGTTTTGGTTTTTTTCAAGCAGGGCCATGCTGTAAATGCAGTCACTGAGCAGCTCTGGGTTAAAAATAACCCTTTCTTGCGTGGCTGAAGCTGCCATTTAGCAATATTCTGTCTTAATTCTTGTCAGCAGGTTCCTCAGCTAATGAAGGGGAAATGAAACCCTTCTTCCTCTAAAAACTCAATTCCTTCTCTTTTGCTAATAACCAGTCAAGATAATTCTGATAAAGTGACAGATTCTAAATATGATGCTATCATTTCTCTTCAGTTCATTTCTACCCTTTTCTACAGGCTGATGCACCCTTCTTACTGCTGCTGGTCTCTAAATTCTGCCAAGAACTGCTTATTTGACTGTACAATTCCTTATTCTTTCCTGTGCTTAAATGCTTCCTCCCACATGGCCAAATTTTTATTTTATTATATATTTTTAAAAAAATTTTTACAGGTTCTTTACTGAGCTTTCAAGCATTCCTCCCAGGAAAAGCAAAACATGTAACAAGTCCTTTCTGACTGCTGTGGCGGCCTTCCATCAGATGAAGAACAAAATACAGCCAGGCACTTGCAATCATAAATGCTTCATCTGCCTGCCAGGAGGGGGAAGGGGAAGGAAGCTGCATAGGTCAGCTCCAACCACATAACCCCAATCTGTCAAAGCAACATGCCCCCAGGCTACAATTTTTCTACTGCTAAAAAAAAAGAAAAAAAAAATTAAAAATCATTCTATATCCTTGCTGAATTAACCGAGCAGGGGGTCTGCCATTTTGCAATAATGAGGAACACTGAGCTTTGTTTAAAGATGTAGTAATGTCAAATTTGCGGCTGATTTAAAGCATCCTTGTAAGTCAAGCCCACGTATTATACACTCCACAAATCCCTGGTGAGGGTCCTTATTCCATTTCTACTGGAATACTTACAGTGAGATAGCTCTATATCTCACTGTAAGTAGTTTATCACTGAAACAACCACTGATTTTGCCTCCCAGCAGAGAAATGCACTTGTGCACCTGCCCTGCTGTTCGTCTGCAGGGACCAAGGGAAGAAGAACCAGGGCACTCAGCACCCCCACTGCCATCACCTGAACCCTCAGCTGGCTGGAACACTGAAGGGGATTGCCAGCTAAGGGTTATTTCCACTGAAAATGAGCAGGTTATCCTTAAGGAGCAGGCCCAGCAAGGACTTACAGGTGAGTAATAAGCAGAGGTGAGTCAGGTGTCTCTAATGATGGATGAGCTGAGAATGTGGCAGATGGAAGTTCATAAAGCATTCATATTCTCATTATAAAGTCATACTAAATGTTACCTGCAGATAGCAGGTGTGTGAAGAACAGTTTCCCCCTCCTGCTACGATGGGAAACTCTGGGTGACTCTCCAGCCACCACTCACTTCAGTAAAAGCTGCCTCCTCGCTTCTTTACCAAACCCATACTTAGCAATTTTAAAGCCCAACCTTGCAAAGACTCCACATATTTCCCTGTTTTCCTCTACAGTCAGACTTCTTGCATAACAAGCACATTCTCAGTTAGAGATTGGAATTTAATATATGTACAATGATTACTTCCTCTGGTAGCAAATAGCCCTAATTTTCCTCAGTCTATTTCCTCTCATCTGTTGTTCATTTAGACTCTTCCTGCATTTCACACACAATAAACTCTTCAGTCCTTTAAAAGTCATAGAAACAGAAAGAAAACCCCAAACAAACAAACAAAACAAATGTCTTTTCCGCCCTCTATGTTTAAATAAAGGTTGCAACACAAAACCCCAAAAGCCAAGAAACTGAATAGCAAACCCAATCCTGCAGCTCTCAGGCTGGGTAAACACCTACAGCAGTGATTTTCTTTGCCAGGAAAGGAGGGGGTGTCAGTGCTCGCTTTGGGAACCAGGTTTGTTTTGCATAATTGTGTTTGTTTTGCCTGATGGTCTCAGCTCTTGGGACCCGGTTCTATTAAAAGAGAGGATATTTGGAAATGTAACACTCCTCACCCTCCAGATCCTCACTCAGGGAGTCATCCTGGGGGCTGATTTCACCGTGGGCCAATTCCCGACACAGCGGTGCCTGGACCACGCTGCCAACAGCCCACGGAGAGCCAGCCCTGAAACAACACCCAGGCTGCTCCAGGAGGTGGAGGCAGATGGGAAGAGCCACACCTCTCTCTTTTCACCCATATATTTCCTAAAATGTGGGCAATTTGGAATGGTTTGCAACCCTGGTGATGCAGCCTGTGATGATCCCACTGCAGAGCCTGCCCGGAGAGCAGAGCTCCCGCGTGTTGTACCTGTGTGCACCAAACACCACGGCTGTGTGCAAGCACAACAGAGTCTGACAGTGGAAAAGGAGACAAAAGAGCAAGCAGCAGCTCAGGCACTTCACGAGAGAAACACCCACCCCTCCATCCCCTCAAAACAATCTTAAACAAAAGCTCCTTTGAGTGTTTGCAAGCCACGCACGGGCTGAGCCACGGCTTAAAAACACCAGAGATGGTCAAACACAACTGCAAGGCCTTCTCCAGACTGGGGGTGAAGAGACCTGAAGACATGAAATCCAGGGAAAGGTCAGTCTGTGTGCTTGATCCAGCCACGCTGCAGCAATGCAGCCCTGATCCTGGGATCTGCAGGAGCAGCAATGCAGCCCTGATCCTGGGGTCTGCAGGAGCAGCAATGCAGCCCTGATCCGGGGATCTGCAGGAGCAGCAATGCTGTGTGCCTGCACACACGGTGGCTGCAGCACAGGGTGAGGTGTCTCTGTTTAAAGCTGACCTACAAAGAAAGGTGGGTCTGCAAAGCAACAGCTGGAATAGTACTGTGTATCTATTCCTGTAACGTGGATATTCCTCCTGAAATACACTGGCAGCAGAGCTGGAGTGGAGGCACAAGGGATGAAAGTCAGCCCCAAGGGCAGAGGGATGAGACCTGGTTTGTCACAAAGCTGGGAGGGCACACGGAGCCTTGTCACCCATGCTGGGAGTGGCAGAATGACACAGGCTGCTCCATCCTGATTGATATATATCGTAACACAAGGGAGCATTTTATGTCTGGAATCAAATGGAGCATCGAGGTAGCTATGGCTGGGCATTCATTCCTCTGAAACCATCAGAAATGGACACTTTCAGGACCATTATCTCCATTTATCTCCACAAATGAAATGAGATGCACTGTTACCTCAGATCTCAGTGTCGTGCAGTGCTGGTACTCACTGTGTTCACACTGTTGCACACTCAGCCCCAGTTCAGATTTGTTAGCAATGCACCAACAGGCTTTTACCCAGGAAGCAAGTGTGGTCCTATCATCCTCGTGTCTCATGACTTTTTTATATCCAATTAGCAGAATAGACAGAGATAATGAGTTTTAACAACATCTCTGCTTTTCATAAAAATTGCACTGCTGTGTAAGCACAAGAATTTCCTGTTGAACTGTCTCTTTGCAAACAAGTTAATCTAAAAAAAGATACATGGCATGCTACGAACCTTAGGAGTGAACCGCCAGTTCATTTTTCAAAATGACAGATTTGATGAAAATTGGACAAAGGCTTGGAAAAAAACGTGGGGGTCAGGGTGAGGGGAGCAAATGGGGGTGGAGAGAAAGGCATTCCAGAGCCCTCTGGAGCCTTGGGCTCCTCCAGGACCCATTAAAAGCTTATGTTACTTGCACCGTTTATAAACAAGCGCTTTTTCTGCCATCATAACTTTCCTCATATGAGGAGCTTAGGAAGTGTTGACTGCTGTCTTCTGCTGAAGCAAGGCACCAAAAATGACAGCAAGTTACAAATCAAATGCCTTTGATTTAGTACCTTCCCCGAGTTTCGGGAGGCTTGTTGTGATTGCTGAGTGACCTCAGCAAACCCCCTAATCGATAGCACATCGGAATGCTGACAGATGGCACAGGGAAGTTTCAGTGCCAGAGGGATTACATCAGTGCTGGCAGAGAACAGATGGCAGAAAGGTGGACTGCAACCTGTGCTTATTCTTTGCATTCCTCTGCTTCTATTATTGCCCCTGCTGTCAGCAAGGCAGGAAGTTTCAGGAGGGAAGAACATGGCCATTCTCTGAAAGAAAAATTTTCACTCCCTTCACCTACTGGTTCTGTCACAGAGACTTTCATTTGCATTGATTTTGGCATTACAAAACATACAGAAGTCAGCAACAGATTACACCCATATTTACTATAAAATATTTGCTAGAAGGGTTCTATATCCCTTTTTTTTTGAGTATTATCCTGTGTGTGGCCACATTGGAACCAAGAAAGTAACAAATCAATCGCTGAAGAGTAACAACATTTGCAATGAGACACTGAACTTTCCATCTCTGTGTCAGAGATCAATTTCCACTGGACAGGTAGCATAGGACAGCAGTTTTTACCCCACCACTAGGTAAGTGGAAAGCATTTAGGGCCTCATTCCAGCTGCAGGGAATAAATGCTGTCCCCTAACACACTGCCAGTGCAGCCTGCCAAGTCAGGGAGCTTTCCACTGTGTCTCTGGGATTGAGCTGCACTGGTTCTGCACGGAAATCTGTGGAGCTTCGTGCTGTCTTTGTCCTGGGAGGAGAAGGAATGCCAGGGATGCAGCCTCCCCAGGTGTCAAGATGGATGAAATGAATAAAACAAGTGAATATTTTAACTAATAAAGCAGGATTTCTGCATCTGATGCCTGCACACTTCAAGATGCAGAAGAAAGAATGACTGGGATATTGCCAAACAGAAAAAAGAAAACCAGAAGCAAGTTGAGCAAAGACAAAGCTGAAGTAACTATGCAATATATAAAGATATTTATTTGAAACAGCTGCAAATAAAGCAGATAGGCTAGAATTTGCATTTTCTTTTGAACTGCAAGTCAGCTTCTCTTGTGAATCACAGGAGCTCCACTGGCTGTGAGATTCAAAAAAGATTCAAGGAAAATGTAACAGCACGATAGACAGGAAATATGGCTCCTGGAAGAAGATTAAATTATAAAGAAACTACAGAGGAAGATTAAGGGAGCAGGAGTAGTCAGAGGAGCAGATATTGATTGCTTATGCAGGACAATTGAATTCCTTGGCAGAGGGAGGCAGTATTTGTGTCAGGCAGCTGCAGCTGCAGCACAGCACCCCGGAGTTGCTCATTGATCAATCCTGTTCCAATCAAAAACTGATGGACGGCCACTTTCATTGATCTGAGTAGGAAGACTCTGGAAACAGAATCGAGATGCAGAGGATTTTTAAGCTGGGCTGACATGTCCTGAACACACAAGTCAACGCTGTAACTTTCAGACATCGAGAAACAAGACATCCCAAGGAAGAAAACACGAACAGCAGCAGAGCAGAGCCCGTGCCTGAAAGCAGGCACGGTGCAAGGACTGGATCCCAAGCAGCTCTGCAAGCCACACAGGGCTGCCAGGAAAAGGGAACAACTGCTGCCTTGCAGAGCAATCAGTGTGAGCTGCACACGGCCACGCAGCATCAGGTAGGGGACTGGTCCTCATTCCATTTACCCATCTCCTTCGTAAAATCAGTGCTGGGGGAGGTTCCCACACAGCTTCTTTTCTTGTGAACACTCATACTAGTGGCTTACGAAGAGTTCCAAAGCTCCCTCTCCTCAATTAACTGCCTCTCCCTTGCTCAGGGATAGCAGATGTTGTTAAGCAGCAAAAGATAATCCTCAAGGAAGCAGAGCTACTAATCAGTCACTTTTACATTTAAGATCACTTGGAGTTGCCACTGTCTTATACTGTTTTCCTAATTAATTGCACTGGAATGCACTTAAGTAAGCCCCAGATCAAAGAATCATATGCAGAGATTGAAATAAATCCTGTCTGTGTTGCTAATGCCTCAGAAATGGATGACTTGCTAAGCATTCAAAATCCTGGGTACCACGGTTCAAAACTACAGATAGTGTGAGATGCTTTCAAAGGAACAGATTTAAGGATGAAAAGCAAAAAGCTCCCTTCATTTGCTCGTAAAAGACAATTAAACAAAGGCAATTGTTCAACTAATTTAGTGTGAAGTTTGTGTATCTTAAGTTCCTTATCCTTCACTTTCCTACCACCAGAAATCGCAGATCAGGAGTGTCAATTTTCATTACAGCAAAACTTCATCATCATTACAGATTTTTTTTAATGCGCTTTAATGAAGGGTTGAAATCTTCTCAAAGTAATGATAAATAAAAATGACTGGGGCTGAATGTGTTACCAGTTGGTGCAATAAATCACTGTCTCGTCCTGCATGAGTCTCTTTCTCATGATCTAGAATATCATCAAAATGCTTTGATTGATTTACAGTTTAGTAACCCAGCCATCATCATCCATAATTCCACAATAAACCACACCACTTAATGTAGCTGTTACAGATGTTCAGAAGTTCATCCCCTGCCTTTCAGGGGGAGATATTGACACAGCAGCTGCAGACACCAAGATTAGCTGGGGAAGAAAAATTTGTCTTCGGCACAGGAAAACATCCCATTTTCCTCTAACAATACCCTGTCTTTAAAGCTGAAAGACATGCTGCCAACCTTGATACATCCAGTTTCAATTATTAAACACCAAATATCTACATGCACACAGCCACCCCCCTGCCAGCTGGCAGGAGGAACAAGCTGCCTGGCTCCTGTCTAAAGCACATCATTTCCTGGGAAATCAAGACATTACTAAAAGCTGTAAGCAACAAATCCATCAAAGGGTGTGCAGCGAGCAGCAGCTGATCCCAGGCCTTGCCAGCACCAAGAAGCCCAAGCTGCAGTGCATTCTGCACTGCCTCCAGCCAGCCCTAAGGAAAAAACTGCTGGGAGTTTGCTCTTAAAATCACCACCAGAGCCGGGCTGAGCAGGAGGGGCTCAGCCCCACGAGGAGAGGGCTGCTCATTATCCTGTCTCTGCAACCAACACCAGCCCTGCCCCACAGCACCACGGGATTCTGCATGGGCATCGTTACTCATTTTTCACAAATTATTGATCTGGAAACAGCAGGTTGATTCTCGGTTTGAGCTTCTTTTGCTTAAGCCTGAAAACGATGCAGCATTAGCTGGCCTGCAATTAACACTTTCCTTAAAACTGTTTCCTAAAGAAAAGGAGAATATGCAACACGCAAAGTACAAAGTGTGGGTATTTTATTACCAACAGCACGAGTGCTCCCTGCCAGCCTCAGCAGGCACTGCTCATTTAAAGCAGGCATACAGACATACCCAACAGGAATTGTCACAGTGATGGTCTAGCTCACAGAAACAATTTCTCTCCTAAGTGAATCACCACGCTGAGGAAGCTAACAAAGACTGCAAAATTCATTAACTGAGCAGTGCTGGAAAGGGCTGCTCCAAATCCATCACTGATCTGTCCTGGGCAGCCAGCATCCTGTCTCTGACAGTGACCTGTCCCTGGCTCTGCTGAGAGAGGTGCAAGGAACAGCAACGCTATTTCTAATTACAGGAATCCTCGTTTCCCCTCAGTGCCACTCACAGGAAGCACAAATCTGCCTCGTGGTTTGGGACTTCAGACGGACATTTGAGTCTTCAAAACTTCAGCAGCCTCAGGATCTCTCTGCTAGGTGATCCCTCAGACCTGCGCATCGCGAGGCTGAGAGAGTTATGAAATATCCAGTGGATATTTCACAGAGACAGCATCCCTGCACTGTGAAGAAGGGATATTCTGCCCTGACAAAGCCTGGGTTCTTCTAAGGGTGGTTAATGGGATTCCTTGCCCTGTGGTTAGCAGGAGCACTTGTGAATACCAGAAAAGCAGCAATGTGTTGAATGTGATTTTAAAAATCTGCTTTTTGATTAATAGATCCTTGAAAGACTTTTTTAAAATTTAAATATACGCCAACATTATTCCCTCACCTTCCATGTCAAGGACTCCAAAGGTGCTCCAGCTGGCCAAAAGGCTGCCAAATTCCTCTGCAGCTCTACAGCAGATAAGTCTAATTACGTGCTTAAAAGTGTGTGCTGCCATTGAAAGTGCTGCTTTCAACTTGGAAAAACCTTCTGCCGAAAGAAACCCACAGACAGTGCACAGTGGGACAATTCTGCTCCTGCTGCAGCCTGGGAATGCCCCGACATCCCAGAGCAGAGGGAACCCCTGGCTGTGCCCCGTTCCCACTAGATGGCACCTGCCTGCCATGGAATGGCTCTGGCAGGGACGGACCGCTGCTCCCGCCAACAATTCCCTTCTCCTGGGATTTGCCTTGTCTTACACTGCGAGGCCACAAGTGCAGTCTCATTTAATTGCCGGGAATTGGGGCTGTTTCCCTCTCCCCAGCGGCACCGGAGGCAGCGATGCCCGTGTGCCACCCCGGGGTCCCATGAAGCCACCCGGCTGGGTACCACCCGCAGCTCCGCCGGGCATCACAGCCAAGGATGGGCCGGCACAAGAGCATCCTCCCGAGGCAAACCTCAGCTCGCACAGCCTTGCTCCCGGAGGCTGTGACAGCCCCTGGCCCGGGTTTCCACATTCCCAGTGTCACAGCTCTCCCTGCTCACACCCGCGCTGCCTGTGCCCGCGGGCGATGCGGCGCTGGAACGCGCAGCACCGGGGTTTGCCCTGGGAGACTGCAGCTCTGCACCTGCTGAGCCTTGTGATGAAACCTCTGCTTCAGGCCTGACTGTGAAACACCACCTTTAAAACATTTACACAGGCGTGTTCTCCCTCGTAAGCTTAGGTTACACGGAAGGGTTTTGCTGGCGTAGCTGTACTGGGAGAAGTTAATAATAAAAGAACATTACCAGCCAAATAGCAATGCCAGCAAAAAGTTGTGGGTAGCTATATATATATATATCTATCTCTGTGGTTGTGGGTATGGCTTATTCTGTCCAGGGAAATGAGTTAAATTATGGAGCAGAGGATCCTTGCCAGTGTGAGTTCCTTCCCAAAAAGGGTTTATCAGCACAGCTCCACTGAAATAACCCCGGTTCGAACGCAGGCATGTGCTCAGTCTCCCTGTAAAAACAATTATCCCAGAGAAAAACTTTCTTGTGTTTGGTAAATTCTGAGGTAAGTGTGCGGCAATCCGCATCCCTGGAGCGTGCTGTGCTAAGTCTCTGCCCACTGGGATCTGCTGGGCTGGGGCCATCAGCTCTTCCAGATACTCTGGCAAACTGCTGAGCTTGGAGAAGCTTTCAGGCACCTCCAGCCTGGGGTGAATGAGAGCTGGTGATCTTGTTATGTGAGGCTCCATATCCTACAGCTTTGAGTCATTCAGTCCCCCGCCTGTCTCTTCACAGAATAATTTATCTTTTCTTTGAGTATTTTGCCAATGGGAGCTGGAAGGTAGCAGGGCCATTGCAATCCGTTTCTTTCAATACTCTGGGGGATCTCAGCTTGGTGTATTGCATTTTTTTTCATCCTAAAGAGAGGATGTGTGCAAAAGCAAGAGATCTGGAAAGCTTTCAGCGTCACAGAACTGCCAGCACTGCTTCCTTTGTCTGCTCCATTTAACCTGGTGATGCTTTTTATTATCAGTTAGCTCAAACACAGGAACACTCTCGGTCACCTGCGCGACACAAATTTTGGGCTTCAAACTTCCTTTGTTAATCTTTCTGAGAAGCTGGGCTGATGTTTGTGCATCCTGTTATTCCAGTCAGCCTAGAGACAAGTGCCAGAGCTGGCACGAAAGGTATGTACCAGAGGTAAATTCCAAAGGTAAATTCCTCCTGCTTCATGCCTGGTGTACCTGTTACTGCATGTGTGTGCTCCTTATGCCAGACACAATAAAGGCACAAGCAGTTGCAGAGAGGGACAGAAAGGGGGACTGCTAATGCAGAAAATTAATAGTGAAGTAATCAATACAGTTTAAAGATTCACAGTGTTCACTCTGGGAAGACAAGGTGTTCCTTCTGGAGAATTCCGCGAGGGGAGGAACAGTAGTGACAGATTTGAAAATGAAAAAAACCAAAGGAAAAAGAAATCCAATCACATCCTCTATATTTAAAAATTAAAAAGACTACCAGATGCAATTACATTCATGATTAAAAGATCTAACAGAAGCGTATTTAAATTCATTAACTTAGTCCACACTTTCCTACCTCAGGAGACCAGCTGCTCCTGGAATACAGGGCAGCAAAATACAAACTACATCTTGCTTGTATTTGATCAAAACCTTTTCGAAGTTCCAATGATCTGGCTGTTAACATCTCTTAGGTGATAATTAGGCTCTTGGGGCAGCAAACATTGTTTGGGAAAGAAAATGCACAGTGGAAACATAAGTAATGGAGCTTTCTGCCTGCTGAGGCGTCAGTTATTCCACTGTATAAAAAAAGGCACCAAGGGCAAAATGAGGCCATTTTCAAACAGAGCCTCATTTTGCCTGTGTGTAGCAGCAATCAGCAGATGCTTTACCTCTGTGTAAACTGTTTACTTTAGGTTTTGCTCATTTCTTGCAACATATGTCTTAACCAAGAGCTTTCAGCCCTTGCACACGGCGGCTCACGAGCACGGCTCTCCTCTGGAAAACAGATGCTGCACGCTTTTTCCATCAGTGCTTGACAGACGTTTGGAAGCAGGTACCAGCAGGGGCTGAGCAGGTTCTTCTCGCAGTTCCTGTCCTCTCGAGTCCTGGTCTCCCTGCTCAGGGGATGCTCCAGGGCCTCTGGATGAGGTTCAGGGCATTTTCAGAGATACTGTGAGGAGCCAGAGCCTCCTCGTGGGATGCCGCCTGTTATCAAACCATGCACAGTGATATTCTCTGTCTGTCCCAGGAGGACACTAAATTAACTGCAGAGGCACTGGCTTACTTCCTTTCTGTTACTGCCATGGGACCCATTTCCCTCTGACAGGACAGGAAGAGGCTTAATTAAAGACAACTGGGAATTTCTGTTTATTGTTGCATCCGACAGGTATCTGTCCTTCTCAAGTCTCCCTCCAGGTGCTATGCCTGGTTTTGGTCTCCTCCATCCTGCAAAGCTCACCTCCTCTGGGTAATGACTTTTTTTTCTCAAGAGATCTTTTAAATATTTCTGACAGTTGGAGGCTCTGCTGTCCTTCCTGCACAGCCCTCTGTAATCAAGCACGAGACACACCAAAGTACAGAATTGCCCTTTCAGACAAGACAGCTACGCCTGAGTCTGAATGTGGATGCTGAAAGCTTGGTGGCAGAGAGATTTTTCAGTGTCTGCCTGTGTCTGTGAGCATTCTCACTTTCTCACGGAGCTAGCTGCAAAACAGCTAGAGAGCTTTTGTAAATAATTCTTCTGTCTTGCACCTGTGAGGTGTTTTTGCACTTTGTTATTGTTAAGTCTGAAGGATTGTTTAGGAAATGGGTGTGTTTAGGATCTAGCCAATAACCCTGGGGGGTGGTCAGCTAAGATCCAATGACTTTCTACGACCTAGGGTATAAAAACCCTTCTGTATATAAATAAATAAAGGCATTTCTATCTAGTTACTCCTGAGTTCGGTTCTTTCTTTCCTCCCAGGGCCGTGTCCGTTATTGCGACATCTGAACTGTTGGCTCAGACATTTTCAGGACCCCCTCCAGGATTTTCCTCTTGTTAGTTACGATCCATGGCAGAGACCTCTGCATCATGGAAGGGCCTTGTCCACAAACTCCCCCTCCTCTGAGAAGTAGGGAGTGCCCCTGGGAAGCTGCAACGTTGCTGAAGAGCTGTAATTCAGCTTGAAACCAGCAGATTTAGACTCCAGCCTTTGATGACAGGTGAATGTGAGTTCCTCACTGTCTGCAAAAGTACCTGAAGTGCCCAGCATCTTCCACGTGGCCAAGGCAGCCCTGACCATGTGCACAGGAGCAGGAACAGTTTCCTGCTGCCCGTGTCTCTTCGCTCCAACAAAGGCAGTGGAGATGTGGCTGCACCAGCACTGCAACGTCCCACTCAACTTCCATCCTCCTTTGCCACTGAAGGACTGGAGAGGTCTATTTTATCTTGCTTCAAAAGCCAATATAAGGCAGCTGACCTGCCTTGACAAAAGTTTGAAAGCCAAGGATGATTCAGGCATCAAAATCAGAGCTTCGGAATGTTCCCTGTTTGAGTGCTAGCCTGGGAATACGTCACAGCTGAGAGCATGGAAGGGAGAGCTCCTGAGGGGCTGGAGAAAGACACTCCTCCAGGACTGATCACATCCCTCTGGTGAACAAGCACACAGGGACAGGATTCATCAAAAAAAGTGTAGCTGTAACCAAAAGCAAGAAAATAGTGGAAAAAACAGGGGAAAGAATGGGAAATTGCAAACACTCAAACTCGACTTTAAATTCTAAAACTGCTTCTAGTAATCCAACTCCAGATGTGTGATTCTGGATGTGTTTCTATCTCCTAACTCTCATATCTTTGTTCTGACTCAGAGGAACTCAATTTTTTCTTGTTATTTATGGGAACATGCATCATACATATCACATTGTGTTTCAAATGCAAAGGAAGATCCCCCTTATTGCCATATTTTTGGGACAATCCTTCATACTGCTCCAGAAGTCCAAAAAGTACGTGCTCAAGTCCATTACAACATGAGATCACTTTCCTGAATGGGAACCTGGAATTCAACCTGAGCTGAAGTTCCTCACAGCAAAACTCAAACATATTTCATGCAATACCTGCACTGTGCACGTAACCTCAAAAATAAAGGCATTTTATTTTGTGAGGCATTTACATGAAATCACGAGTGTCTTCTTCTCTTTCTAGAGGATCCAGTCTCAGAGAAAATGGAGATTATTTCCATAGAGGAACAAAATGCCTGTTACCACCATGAACACACAGAACTTTACAGATGAGGCTTCTGATGGCACTCACTGAAATTGAGTGCCAAAGTCCCAAACACAGAGCTGTGTCTTGTTCTTATCATCGAGGAGCCTGTAAAGGCTGCTGTGAGCCTTGAGATGGGGAACTGAAGATGATGGATGGCAGATTTATGAATCACATTCCAATTTTTTTAACCCAAAGAATCTTCAATACCTTTTCCTGCCCTTTCCCCTCACGAGAATGTTACCAGTTATCCTTGACAAATGATAGCTCCATGTAAGCTTTCATTCATCCCCAGTGAATACACGGATTTTCTTTAACCACAAACTCTCATCTGTTTAAGCCTTTAGGAGCAGCAAAATATTCTGGGAGAAAAACTCAGAATGATCCAGATGACAGGACAGGGAGGACAAGGAAGGAAGACAACAAAAGAGGAGTTTGAGATGAATTATGATTACATTTGTTAAGTTTAAATTTGATTAGATTTGTTAGATTACATTAGTAAAATTACTTAAGGCATATCAGCCTTGAGTACACCATCAGATCAGTCTGGGGCTTCCAGGGCTTCCCTTTTGAAGAGAGAAAATTAAAAATATTAGACGTTTTCTCTTTTAACACTAGTTTGTGCAGGAGGGGATAGGTTAGGCTGCAAATGACATGATTGGTTCTCTTTGGGGTGAATATTTGGGTGAGGTTAGCTGCATACATTATCATCCAAAAGCTTTCTTTTTAAAACTGTGTTTACTATAATCTGACCTTTTCTTTTTCTTTCTGTGGATAACGTTTTCACAGGTCTTACTTAAAAGCTGCATTGATTCCAAAGCGAGAAACTGTGATGATGAATTTTTCAAATGATTACCATTAATACAGGTGAATGAAAAACACACCCAGCCTTGCTGCAGTCACTTTTAATTGAACATGCCCATAACTCTGACACAGAACTACTGTCGTTACCAGTGTTTTTCTGGGCACCAGTGCTGACCTCTCTGTTCCTTCCTGTGCTTGGCCTCTTGCACTCAGCTCCAGCTTTTCCAGCCACCATTGGTTTGCTGAAATCTTTTTCCCTGACTTAAGTCACGGCTAGTCTGTACATCCTTCTGCCAAGTTTTCACTCCACGGGGCACAATCCAAACCTCACTGAACTCAGATGAAAGATCTGCACTCGCTCTTAGGGATTTTGGATCAGACTTCACCTGCCTGTCTGCCAAATGCTTTCCTTGAAGACAAAGCAAATGCTGTGTATGAGCTCTCTTATGAAAGAGAGACAACTGCTAGGGGAGGACAGATGAGGAAATGTGTGGAGAGAAGCCTCTGAGGAAAGGCATCCTGCTGGTGACCCGTGCTGGGGAGCAGCAGTGACAAGGGCAGAGGAAAAGAGAAAACCAAGAAAAAACTCTGGAAGGGGGGCAGACAAAAATGATTTCACCATTACACATTATAACAATCGATCCTACAGTTGTAACACTTGATCTTGCCTTTTCTGCCCCAACCTTTATTTAGAAGAATAATCTCTAGGTCAAGCAGGAACTTGGATCTCCATGTTGTTTCAGTGCTGGGCCTTTCTCAGAAAGGGACAACTGGACCTCCAGAAAGGGCAGATATGTTTAACTGAGAACACGGGGACCCTGCCCAATCCATGTTCAAAGAAATCTTCTGAAAATCAGCTGGAGCTACTTTGCCTTCTGTATCCCCACCAGGTCCTTAGGCTATGTCTACACCATCAGATCCAGGATCCACCACACACATCCCCTACCTTGGACAGAACCAGTGTCAAACATCCTTTGGAAGGACAATTTGAGAAGAAAAAATATTGTCAAGCCTTGTTTAGGGAGCCAAACCCTGTTTTCTCCCCAGAATTACGTCTTATTTGCCATTATCACAATGTCAACCTTCTGTGCCCAGTTTGTCACCTGGGACTCTGCTGATCTCATTGCCTTTGGCAGAAGAATTGGGGTCTCCCAGCTGTTCAGCAGCACCAACAAAGCCAAACTTTTCCCTTGCTAATCCACCAAGAAGCTAAAAGGTAGAAAATAAAAGCTTTAGCAAGAAACTTGAGGCCTCTCAGTTCAGTCTGTGCTCTCCCATGGAAACAGCAGTCTGTCAATCCATTCTTGTGGCATTTACTGGCTGTAATTCCTGCCTGTCCACATGTACATGCAAAGTGGGTTTTATACTGTTTGTGGCTGATGGTTATGAAGGCCAAAAAATTTATGAATTGCCGGAGTCATGCATTCAGAAATTTTGACTCAGGCCCCTGGAAAACCACTGGACTGGCTGAAAAATTCCACCACATTAAGCTGACCTCATTCTGCTTAACTCCAAGTGCTCTGGCAGGGGAGCCCGGGATCCTTCCAGCTCCAAGTCATTCACTCCAGTAACTACAGGAAAGCTGTGGGAGGAGTCCCCTGCCAAAGCTCCTTCCCTCCCAACAGCGATGCCTCTGTTCATCAGCGAGCAGTCTCCATTTCTGTCACTTGTGGCCCAGTTCTGCTCTATTTTAGGATTCCTAGAAGCTGTTAAAAACTAATATCCTCTCGCTCCCTCCTACTAGAAACTCATTTATCACTCTGCCTCCCGCACAGTTACAGTTCTCTCTCTCTTAGCTGGCAATTTCTCTCCTATGGTACGAATTTTGGATCACCCTCAGGGGTTGTAAGCACATGGGTGCAGTGGACCAGACTACACAGTGACAGGGAAAGACTTAAGCAACTGGGACAGCTAGGCAGGGGGAGAATTGTGCTGATTAGAAGGAAAAAGAACAGTAAATAGCTCCCAAAAAGAAAAAAATTGAAAAAAAGAGCAGAGATCCTCAAGCAGAAGGCCCCCCCCACCCCCAGCAGTAGCAGAGTTCCCTGTGGTCTCTCACATTTTGAAACAGGGCTATGAAATGCAACAATTTAGTGATAAATTCAGACTGTATTCAGTGTCATGTCTGCTGACTTGCAGACGTATCTCATGAGAAGTATTTTTAAAGAGAAGCAAATGCTAACTGCAAGTAAGACGTGGAACTAAGAACAGGCACCTGGAAAGGGAGTTAGTACAGGACAAAAGGAAGCTTTTCAAAACCATAAAACTGACCAGAGTAGGTTATTTCTACATGTCAGCTAAAGTGACTGAGCTCTTCCACAAACAGCTCACCTAAAATACCTGTTTACCTGTGTGCATGAGCACAAGGAGGAACCTGGGGAGCCTCTCCCAGGGCAACTGCTTTCTAAGGTTGGATTCCAGCAAAGAAAATTAATCTCCCTCCCAATCTAACAGGGGCTTTTTCTCACAACCAGCACCAGTCTTCATTCACTGATAACCCACTGGCTCAAAACATCACGGAAACAATTGCTCATGGGACTGTAATTTGGTATAAAGCATTTGTATGCACTGAAACTCAAATCGATCACCAGCCTGCTCTGCCTCCAGGCACGATGGCACATCCATGGCTACAGTCAAGAAATGTGTAGTACAGGTCCAGAAAGGGCTAGAGGTAGCTGCTGAATGCCTCTGAACCCAAATCTGCCTAATGCCAGTAGGAACTGGCAGCAGTACAAAAGCTGGCTTAAGTTTACAGGCTGTCAGGGGTTCCTGTGGGCCAATAAAGCACCAGGGGATCAGTGGCAGCATGCAGAGAAACCCACTCCAACCCCCTTAAACTGCCACAACACAGACTCCAGGATGCAACAGGGCTCCCCTCTGCTGGGATGGTAATTCAGGGATCAATTGCACTGCTGCAAATCCCTGCCCTAGCACCAGTGTGAATGACAGTGAGCAGCACACGAGCGCTGTCTGCAGCTGGAAGGGCAGTGGAGGGTACAAAACCCTGCAGCCCTCCAGGTGCTGGACCATGTTGTGATGGAGAACACACTGATCACCCCAAAACCACCTCGGAGCCTCCCACTCCATTCACTGCTCACTGTCTGGCTTTCAGACAATCGATATTCCTCCTGCTTTTTGTTCACGTTCTCACACACAAAAAGCAAAACAGACGAAGCCAAGTTTTCCCTGCTTCTCATCTCATTACTGAAATTTTCCTTGCAGCTCACTAGTTTTGCTCTCTCTCAGGTATGAGCACTCCCAGCAGCAGGTTTCCAGCAGCAAGTTAGACAAGCTAAATTACTGGAAGTTTACCAAAGGAAAAGGAAATAAAGACCTCAAACACCTTGTAGAGTTTTCTCTCCCTCAAATCAGTAGCTTGTTTATCCAAATAATAATAAAGCAGGCAGAAGGATGTAATTAATGTCAAGCACAATTCTTTCCTGTTACTTTGAGGTACTAAAATCAAAACCAGAAATCCTGACCTTGAAACAACATACACAGAAAAACACAAGAAAACTTTTATATGTATGATTTTCTAATTTAGGAACGTCCATGTGCTATGTGAGCTGCTCAGCAAATTGAGCCAGGAAATACATTAACTGAAAGCTAATTTGGGGCAGACCTATTTTACCTCATGTTTGAAACTGTTCCACAAGGTTATTTCTCTGCAGCAAGGCAGAACATTTTGGAGAGGAGGATGAGCACAACAAGGAGAAGAGAGAAGGCAGGAGATTTGCACTGTGGGTTTTTGGCTAAAATGGAAAGGAAGCCATTTCTGGTGAAGTGGACTCTCCCACACACACGGTTAATGGATAAATTGTGTAAGAAAAATGTCTCCATCCCAAGGCAGACCCAATTATGTTCTGCATTAACTGAAACATATGGGAACATTTCAGTATAAACAAAACCTGCACTGTATGAGCTTTTTTCTATGAGCTTTCCAGTTCATTTAACCCTTGATATGGTGCACATTAAGAAGAGCCTGAGATTACTGGTGTAACGCTCTACTAAGTATTTTTTGACTCAGATAATGCATCAGTATCTCCCAGCCTTCACATTGATAAACTGAGGGCCTGCTTGTGGGTTTCAATCCCCTCCTTTGTGCCAATTTTGCAGCTGAAGGAGGTGGATGTTACAGTGGGCTTCCTGAGAACACCAGGTTGAACAAAAGCCAATTTTCTGGACAGAAGGACGGCAACACTACAAAACCATCTACGAGAAAAATGTTATTCACATCAGCCTGAGCTCCCAAATTACTCGTCTGCTTCTCGAAATGCTGCTGCTGTGTAATTCCTAGATTTTCTGTCCCTTTCAGGACTGTGCCCTTTCACCTTCCTGTGGGGATTCCAGAAGCACTTACTGCTGGTTTCAGGAGTGGTGGTGAATCAAGATGACTCAAACCTGTGCTAAAGTTCATGCCCCTCTGGGGTTCCAGAGCAGTGACTCATTTGCTTCCTTTTCATCTCCTTGCTCTCCTTGCCAAGACCTGTCCTGCTGAAATGATCAGCTGCCCCACCGCTTTTTTCACCAGGTAAATGAGGAGCTATCAAGATTTAGACAGTTTTCTTATGCTAACTAGCCTACTTACACTTCAATACTAATGTTTACTATGTCAGCTAGTTTACTTTTCTCTTTGAGGGCCCACTGACATTAAATCAGTAAATTTCAGGTACGTCCAACCTCTCGTATCCTCCTGACTGCTAAACCAAGCAAACACCAGCAGCTTGGGTACAGCTCTAATGAAAAGCTTTGGGTTTATATTTTCATACAACGTGTGTGGCAGGAAAGAAGACTCACCAATCAAAGCAAAAAGGTCCTTCTGCCATGGAAAACAAGGTGAGATATCTCTTCAAGCCAATGGCATAGTATCAAGTGACAGGACACACACAGATTTTCCTTTTCTGACCAAATCACTGTGAAACCAGGAACCTGTTCATCTCACTGTCATTCATAAAAAGTAAAACCACAAAAAATTATTGCAATTTTGACTTCTGAATTACAGGGGCCATTGGGTTCCTATGAGTTCGTTTTTCCTTGAATTCAGCATATATTCTTGAAATAATCTTACTTCAATTGCACAATTGTCAGCAGTACTCAACCTAGTACAATCCAGAGAGTTTTCTACAGTCTGTAGCCTGTGTTTGTCCAGCTTCATCTGTCTTTAGTCTATTAGTCTACTGCCAGCCTGCTGTTCTCTTTAGAGACTGCAAATCAATGGTCCTCTAGACTTTGGGCTGAACCCAATAAATTGTGCTCTGTAAGCTTCTTCTGGAGGCCTGGTTTCCAGTCTTTTTCTTTCACATGATTTCCCAGTGAATCCTCCCCTATTTATTCTCTGCCTTCTCCAACTATGGGCACCAGAACTGAAGAGGGTGAGTGAATGGTGCACTCAGAGCTGCAGGGGATGGAGCCACAACTCCTGGGTGGATACTTGTTGTGTACCTATAGCACCTCTCACAGAGGAGGATCGTGGCACCAGACCCCACCAATATCCCCTAGCCCCCTTCAGATGTTGTTAGGATGAGTGTCATGCTGCTGTTTGGGTATAAAAAGTGTTCATAAACTGATCCCATCTCAGCAAGCAGATTGACCTTCTCAAAAAGAGCATAAATGAAGCAATCATAATGATGGAGATACTGACAGGGATATTCTGGACAAATTTCACATTCTGCTACGCAGAGAAACAAGGACCTGAAATTGCTCAGGACTGAAAATGAGATGTTGCAGCATTTGGCTTCTGGATCAGGAATTCTAATCAGATGGAGGAGGGTAATGAACAAAACCTCATTATCATCCAGCAGCCACTAATGTGTGTCAGGAACTAGATGAATACAGGACTTTGCTGACTAGCAGTGGCAGCTCCTATTTTAGCAAGAGCTATGTTTGTAAGAAGGTCTGGCAAAATGAGCCAAAATTCTGAAACCAACTATTCCTTGGGCACAAAATTCTCGCAAGATGGGAAGTGTGGGGCAGTGACTTTATTTTTAGGTCGCTTGCTTGCAAACCAGACTAGAAAAACAGCATGGGGAAGCAGTTAATGCTTAGTTGTCTGTGTGTAAATCATTTACTCTCCAGTCTGGAAGGCAGATGCTCAGGGTGGAGGCCATGAGCAGCAGTTTTCCCAAAACCATGGAGGGGTAGATGTGCCCAAGTGCCCACACTGAGCCAGCTGGGAGGTGCAGCAGTGGTACCTTCTGAGGAAACCTGGGGCACAGCTCCTGGTGCTGCTCCAGGTTGGGAAGTCCAGCAGCCCACAGGCCTTTGCAACAATCAGCTTTGATGATTTGAATTTGGCTGGCTGGGAGGAGGGAAGGTCAGTATGCAGCTGTCCCCCAAGCTACAGCCTCATAAAGATAATTGCATTCGCACTTTTCGAGAGGACTTTCACTCCATAAACAAACGTTTTTTTCAAAGCTCTGTGACACAAATGAATGTGCCCATTCTCCCTCCAAGTGTGGACTGCTCTGGCAGTGCTGTGACACAGGCCAAGTCCCCCTCTCTCTCCCTGTCTGTGCTCTGCACTCACTGTTTCACTGCCTGAGAGGTTTTCACCCTTTTTTCTTAAATGTGTTTTTCTCATTGGCTATTTTTTCTTTCCTACACGAAGTGCAAGCTCAGTAATATTGAAGAAGATGACAACTGTCAGACCTACAGTGTTCAAGTCAACGAAAATGCTGATGAAATTATTTTCCTCGTCCCTGATCTCCACTGCTGTCAGTTGTGGTCCTTTTCACACAGTTTGAGCTCACTTTCAGACATGTCATCTTGGCTGAGGCGGGCTCTTTGGGCTCAGAATCACACCCAGACACCTTCAATCCTCACATCCCAGAGCAGACTGCTGCTACGGAGAAGCCTTGTTGGTTTGCAGACAGAATTCTCCAACTCCCACAGATACCCTCTGCACAAGGGTTAAGAGAGGAAGGGACCGTGCATTTCACTGCTCTGCCACGGCCAGCTGTTGGCAGCAAGGATAAACCAGGAGAAAGAGAGTCAGGAAAACTCCTGGGCAGAAGAGCCCTGCTGCAGAATCTGCAGCAGAGGATGGTGATCAGAGAGAGAGCGTATGTGGCCTGTGTAACTCTGCTGGAGCAGGCTTAGGAAGAGGAACAGAACTTTTTGTAGGCATTAAAAATGTTTTTTTAAGAATCTTCTCATAACCTTTTCTCTATACCCGTTAGTTAAACTTTCCTTGATGACCTTCTCTGCTCTGTCTGAGGCGGGGTGTAAATCACAGACATAAAATCACACACAGTTCTGCATGAGCAAGCATTTCCACAACGAGTACAACTCACTCCCCAGGTGATCGGGGATATTAAGAAGTTAAATCCTTCAAGCTACTGTTGCGAACAGCAGCACTTGACACGGTAACCCCAGACTGGAATAATCTTGGACTTTGATCTAGCCAAGCATCCTTGTCTAATAACCGCCTCAGGCTGTCAGGCTGCAAACCTTGGAAAACAAAGCAGCATCACGATACAAAAAAAATCTGACTCGTGCCATTCCTGGCGAAGAACCTGCTCACCTTGAGCTGCTAGGTCAGACAGGCAGGTGGGAAGAGCTGGGGGTGTGGATGGCCAGGCCAAGGACAGACAAATCAGGGTGCAGTTTGTCCCTGAATGAGAACAACTGCTGCTCTCAGCACTCCTGAGTGTCCCAGCTGCCCTGCAAGCTGTGCTCCCCTGCTGGGTTAGGTGGGTTTTGCTGGAGGTGGGAGTCTGGCCCTTTCTCGAGCCTGCCAGGCTTCACATCTACACTTACAGCCTGGTTCTGAGAAAAATGTAGATGATTTTTCTTCTGGAGCACGCACAGGAAATCCCTGGATGGTGACATCTGGAAATGGGGTCAGGAAGGGCTGTTCTCTGCAGGTCTTGGAGCACACAGCCCTTTCTGGAAGGCAGCATGTTTGGGGAGAGAAGTGCAGGATAAGCAAGAGCCTCCAAAGCAGAGTGATGCCACACATCAAATGGTCCCTAGAGAGCACAGGAAAACTTCAGAGCAGCAGCACTGAAACAAACAATGAAAAATGAGGAATTTGGAGTAAGTCAATAAATGAACTGAGGCCATGCTCAAGGACAGGAAAGAATTCATGACAACTGGCCCTACTTCCTATGGGTGCTCTTCCTCTTTAAAACACCCCATCAGCAGATTCAAACACCCCTTTGAGCTCCCGTCCTGCTTCATCCTCGTGCTGAGTCCAGGACAGCAGAGAAAAATTAGAGCCTTTGAGGGTCATTTACCACGTGACAGGTGTGACATTCAGAGCTGCTCAGAGACCTTCCTTTTGCTTTTCAACAGCAGCAACACTTCAAGGAGACCCTTACAAATCCTTTTTTGTGTGCTGTCCTAAGGGCTGCAGCTATGCACACCCGCTCCTGGATGGCAGCTGGAAGTGTCAGCAACAGTCCCAGGGTTAAGTCCCTTCCCTCCTTACTGACAACAATAGTCTAAAGCTCCCCAGGAAATTCTTTGTTCCACATCCTCTACAATGAAGCCGAATGAGACCCCAGGGCGTCCCGCAGCGATAATTCAGCCACATGTAACTTGTCTGAGGGCCTGGGAATTAACATTTGCAGAGACTGGGTGAGTAAAAACTTTCCTCTCAGCCATTTTTTGGCACTGCAACACTCGTGACAGCCTGGAGCATACCTACAGCAGCCACCATGGTGTAAAGTTTATTATGGCCTTTTATTCTGTGCACACACGTTGGTAGAGATCCAGCACATGATTCCTCTACTCCTACCATGTTTTTCTGGTCTTCTGTCGATTAGCTTTCTTAGAAACACATATCCCACCTCAAAGCCCATTTTAATGGAGAAACCCCAACATTCCTAACAAGTTTTTAGTCTCTACTGGGCATGAACAACCGCCTCCTCAACAAAACCCAGGAACCTTCATACAGTTGATTTAATTTCTTATGACACACTTGCAGTTTCTGTCATTTTGCCTCTGGTGCTGGCATCCAGCCACAGTGGTGAGTCATTGAAAATTCCATTTCAAGGGTTAAATTTACATGTTTTACATAATGAGTACACACATTTTCCAGCTCCTACTAATTACATTCATTGAGTCTTCCGTGACTCCACTGCCACTATGTAAATGAAGGCAACCTAACATTGTTGAGAGAGACAGAAGGCTGCTGGGTCCAACCCTCTGTCAGTCAGACTCTGGAACACAGCCAGGCCTTTGCAGGGCTGTGGAGATGACCCAGACACCACAGCATCTACTTCTGGACCTCTGGGAAGTGGGGGAAGTATCAAGTTTGGAAAAATAATAGTATTTTCCAGATCTGTCACAGACCAGGACTGTCTCTGTGCAAGCTGGGAAGCCTCAGGATTCCACTATTTGCCACTTGCTGGTTACATATAAAAGTGCTCATTAAAATAAAATTTCTTACTGCAGTTTCTGTTGCTTGTCTTCAGTGGAATTCTGTGCTTTAAAATTGTCAGAAAATACACGGCCCTGCCTCCCAACATCTGCACGCTTCTAAATTTCTCCTGCAAAACATTCTTTTTCCCAAGTGTCCTGGTTCCAGAGGAACAGAAGACACTGAAAAGGCATGAAAAGGCAGCAAGCTCTGGGAAGGACTGGCTTGGAGATATTTCACCTCAGGCTTTGGCAGACTCCCAGGTGGCAGAAAATGCAGTGCGAGCCGAAGACATACTTGTAACAGAGCAACAGAAAGAAACCACGGCAGCTTTCAGGGACAGACAATGCCCCTGCCTGTCTCTGGACACCTCTCTCTGCATATTCTGTTCTTGACTGGCATCCCCTCTCTCTGTTGTCATTGAACAGGCCGATATATGTGATCTTTAAATTACTGAGCCACCTCTGACAGTCCCAAATCTCTGGAACGCCTGCGAGAAGGGAAACATCAAGTGACTGTGTCTTGCTCCTGCAGTCCTGGGCAGATTTGCTGTTTCAAGGATGTTCCAATGCCCCCTCTAAGCTGGCAGAGCTGGTGGAGCAGGAGACAAAGCCCAGCTGGCACCGTGGGGCTGCCCAGGGAAACCCAGCCTCCTCTGCTGGGAGCATCCCTACTTGCAGCCAATGGTTCGTGCAGACAAAATATAAAATGTTCTTCTTAATTGGTGTTCTTGCACTTCCAATGGCCTCCTTGCCAGCCTCCTCCCCAAAGAGCTTTCAAGTTTTATTTCTGTACCTCTGAAACATGTATAATACTGACAGAGGAAATAATAATCTTACCTTTAAAAGTAATGAAGCAGACAGGATCGCACAGAGATATCAAAGCCACCAAAAGACAAATCCGGGTCAAATGGTAAAAGGAAAAGAAAAAAGAGAGAGAAAAGACACAGTTAGGTTTATATTTCACTGTGAGCACACCAGCAAAGGAGGGGAAAAAAAAGAGACATTTTAATTCAATTTAGTTTGCTTTCTCCAAGCCATGATAAAGTAAAAACAATGGGGCAAACGAAATAGGGTGACACAAAGTGCTTTTGTCAGTGGATAAGGATTTCAAAGATTTATGCAAATGATCTTTTAGCAGCATTCCTTCATGACACTGACATGTCATCAAAGGAGTAACAGGAAGATATTTTATGCACTACGAAATTTAACACAGACACACAGCATTCCACCAGAAGTCCTGGGTGCAGATAGAGGGAAAAGGAAGGGTTTGTATCAATGGATCTGTCTGCACACACTCAGCAGCATTAAGCCCTTGGCAGAGCTCCAGTTCCCAGCGGTACCAGCCCAGCCCACTGCATTTGCCACGTTATCCCAGAGCCCCAGGCAGAGTTCTAACATCCAGCCCCTTTTCCCTTCTATTAGCAGGCTACTTCCAGCATAAACAATGGAAAAGGCTTTGGAGACCTGTTAACGCTAAAACAAAAATCCATAAAACAACACAAGTTTGGTGCAATGAAGGTACAGAAAAGAGAGGGGAAGGATTACTTGCAAGAAAAGAAACAAAGACTGTTCTAAAGCCAGAAAATCTGTGAATTTCCTGGGGAATTTATCAGCCTGAAAGGTTTCCAGTATTACTGAAGGAAGCAAGCAGGAAGCAAGCTCAAGTCCTTTAACTGCCTCATCATCACTGCTCCAACACTGTGGTAAAAGGTTGGACATGAATGTCTGTGAATAAAGGAAAAAAACCCAAGCAAATGGGAAATTCTTTCTCACAACACCTGTGTCCTCCCCACAATGCCTGCATGTAAACGTAATGAATTTGGCATGGCACGTTTGAATTATTTTTATAATGTCTTCCATTTTCAGTGATGATAAAAATTAAAAGCTTTTTTAAATTTTTTTAATCCTTAATGGGACCTTTTCTGGGAAAGCAAAATCAGGCTGCCTTGAATATTAAAAAACTTTAAGTGTTTCTATTTTTTTTTGCTTCAGTGGTGATGCTCACTCTCACACAGCGTGAGGCTGTGAGGAAAACCAGGGCCTTCTGCCAAAGCATTTCTGCCAGAGTATTCTTCCATCCACCTTTTTTCTGTGGATGAAAAAAGACAGGAGGAAATGAAATCTTGGATAAAGTCACTGTGCTGAAGGACCCAACAGGGCGGAGAGAACATAGCTCTAAATGAATCCCAGTTATGATCTCACCCCTCAGTAACTACTGAGCAAAGATGAATGAGAAATGAGCAAGGGCACGAGTAATGAGACGTACATTTCATACGGACACAGAAGGAAGTGGGAGCATGAACTGTGTCTGACTTTCACCCCAAAACCTTCACAGGCTGTCTGTTATTGGCCTGACACTCATCCATGTACTGAATTCACTCAGATAATTCAATCTTTGACAAGGATGCAGTGAGAAAGGTGGAAAGTGGTTCAAAAAACCCACAGTAATTGTTAGAGCGAGCCCTGTAAGGCAGGAGAACCCAAAGGTCTGGAGTTTGGGCAGAGAGTTGGCCTGAGAGCTCCTCCCTCCCACTGAGATCTGCCCCAGGTTGTTTCTTGTCTCTGGGTTGGGGGAAAAACAGCTGGTGTCTGAAAGGGATGGGGAGTTTTGTAAGAACCTCTTTCACAAGATTATTTATCTTTTCTTCTGTCTCAGCAGAGCCCTGTAGCTCAGCTTCCCCACGAGGAGCTGGAATGAGCTATGGAGCACATGTCCTCTGCTGTGGGGCCTGGAACACAGCACAGGAATCAAGGAAATTTACTGTCTCTAAGGCACTCTGATGCTTGGAGGTACAATATTGAGGCTGCACTACAGAATCAGCAGAAGAAGAGTCCTACACAACGAACTCCACAAAAAGATCCTATTTTCTAGGTGAATATGAAATGTTTCGTGTCCCTCCAGTTTTGCTTCCACTTGTGGACAATGCTGCCCTATTGAAAGATTACACAGAAAGGCAAAATGGAATGACTGGTTTTATTCCCAGGCTGAGCACTAAATGAGCTCTGTGAACACGGATGCTTATAAAGGCAACAACATATGTGACAACACCTTGACACCTCAGAGCATCTCCTACTGCAGGGTCAGAGGAACCTGGACAACACCTGTAAAATCACCCTGCAGGATCCTTGAGAAACTGGCAAAGCCTGATAATTCCAACAGGCAGGCAGGAAAGCGGAGGCCTAAGAGAGCTGTGATTAAAGCCACTCAGGAGGTGGATGCACGTCCAGCTCCTCTGCCAGCAGCAAAGCCCTCCCCAGGCCCTGGCTCAGCCGGGCTCCCGGGCCAGCTGGTGCTGATGCCACGTGCCAGGCAAGGAAGGGCAGTCAGGCTGTGCCAAGGGGCTCGGAATGGAGGGAAGGAAGGGTGAGACGTGGTGGCAGCTGGCACTGTGAGCACTCTGTGTGTCCCCACCACAGGCAGCTCCCTCTGGCTGCTCCCACCTCTGAGGCCACGGCTGGCACAGGCTGGGGAGCCAGGAGCCCTTGGGACAGGCGTGCTGCTCTCAGTGCATCCTTGCTGCAGTCTGCATCACCCTCCACCAGCTGTAATGGAGTAGGAGACAGTGCTGCTTGCCACGATGGAGCTCAGTTCAGGCTGTATTTTAAGCACCACCTCTGTGTTCCTCTGGCGCAGCTATTTATACCCCAGCCTTGATCCCAAGAGCACTGCAGCGTGGCCATAAAGACTGCTGAGGTATCAAAGGGATTTGTAACTTTTTTTAAACCTCGAATGGCACGGTACTGACGGAAATATGTTCTGTTACTAGAGATGAGCTGAAGATAATGTGGTTTGGATGGAATTGGACATGCACTCTGTCTCCAGCGCTTGCTCTTAAACAAGGCAGCATTGCTCTCTGTCTGCTGCACTTCACTCCCTGCTGAGCCCAGGGCAGATTCCAGTCATTCCAAAGCTCCCGACAGTTTTAAGGGTCTAAGATGCAAGCACATCAAAACTCAGATTTCCTTTTAATTTATTTCCTTTTATCTTGTGCTGATGGGCACAGCGTCTCCTATCAGCAAAAATAAGAGCATCACCCACTAAATCTCTTTCCAGAGGTCAACATGAGAGCATAGAACGATTGTCTAGGGAGAGCAAGATTATTTGCTTAATTAAAAACCACTTTTTTCTCATTAGCTGGCAGAGAAAGGGAAGGGACTAGGAAAATCAATAAATATAATAACTTTAATAATAATCGCATAGGAAACAGTTGAAGTTAAACAAATGAAGTTTAATAATGATTTTTAATTACAGGGGCTTTCATTTCACTTTTCAAATGGATCTTAAAAACCCTGCCCTTGGAAGCCTCACAGTATTTATGAAATAATGAATAATTCAACACAGCTGCAGTTGACACTTTACACACCACTGATGGTACTAGCATTGCTGTGATCAATCTGCAGAATGCCTTTCTTTAAAGTTCCTACATCTGGCTGTTCACACAGCTCCGAGCCACAATGCCTTCTGCAGTCCCTAATTTTGTGAAGACATGCACAGAAGCAGAACTGAACTACTTCCTAAGCTTCTGCCTGCCAGCTCACAAAGGCTGCATTGCTCCACGAGACATCTCATTCAGGGCTGGAGTCGCAAGCATCAAAGCGTGGTCTTGGAAATTACAGCAGGATGGATCCTGGCTCCTGGCTTTGGGCAGGGAGAGGAGAATGCTCAAGAATGTGCCTGCGGGACAGAACTGCTCCCATGTGCCCCGGCACGCCAGCTGAACAAGTCAGAGTTTTGTCTCTCTCCCGGGACAGTAATTTCTGGAATCTTACAAATGGCAAACTGTTTTTAAGGTCTGAACAGGAGAGTAAAGCAAGAGAAGCTCCCCGCTCGATTATCACAGCAGAAGCCTGCCCCAGCCCCTTCTCCTGGAATACCCCTCCCTCATCAATGCACTGAAGGATTGTTTGCTTGCATTCAGCAAGGAGCAAGCTGCACATTGCTCAAGTGAGCTCTTCACAGACTGCTGGCACTGTCAGCAAGGTACCAGGGATGTACAAATTCTTCAACAGAAAGGAAATGGAAGGAGTACCATTAAAAACAGCAAAAACAAAGCAACCTCCAAAATACAAACAACATTCAGATTTCTGAAGGAAGTTTTGCCCTGAGTGACAGAGCTCTCAGTGTGTTTCACGACAGGAAGACAGGATACAGCTTTAAAGTTCTGCCTCAACCAGAGCAAAGCAATGACTTGAGAGTGTATTGTCTGTACTTTGTGCTTTTGTTTTTAAGTAACCGCAAAATTATTAAGAAACTGTGTCATGATGCAGATTAATCCAGTTTTTCAGATGGTGGACTCCTAACTCAGTTGCAGGGACAAATTCAAGCCACTTGAATAATTTATGCACATCATTTTGTGGGCATTTGGAAACTCGGGAGTTTACAGATGCAGACAGTGCTCTGTGAACATCCATGTGGTTGAATAATTTCATTCACATGATGTGATTCAGTAGCAAGTGAATGTTGCAAAACGTGCTCATTCATTTTGACTGGCTGGATTGGGGTGCCTTGCCACAGACATGGGGGGGGAATAGGGTGTGACTGTATTTCCTGGGGTTCAGAAAACCACTGACAACTTATTACAAAACTGTATTTTTTTCTTCTCATTCCCCTTTGAAACGATGCTTGATTCTAAATGTTGTTTGCCATGCAGCAGCACCAGAAGCTGTGCTGTCTGTCCATCATTTTGTGAGTTGCTTCCATAACCACATCCCACAAGTAACAGGTGAGAAGGAGTTCAGATTTCTTTCAGAACTCACTTGTGGGAAATCCCACAAGTCTTAAATTTTCCTCGAATTCAGTCACTCATTCCTTCCAACTCACTTTCTTGACAACTGATAAGAAAAGCCCTTCAAAACAACTTGTACACTTAACTTTCAATCAAAATTTTCAAAGACATCTAGAACATACTTAGGAAATATTCAAACAGTAATGGCCTTTTCATTTGGGGCTAATCCTAGGGAAAAGCCCTAGGTCTCGGGTTTTATTGATATTTTGAAAATTTAGACATTTTAATGTAATTCATACAACCCACTTTGGATGCTTGTGCTCTCATTTACCTGTCAAACCCAACTGAGAAGTAGCGTTAAAGCTTACCAGGCAGCTGAAAAAAAAAATATCCTGAACACCTAGAGGAGAGAAATCTGTGGTGAGAGCCTTTTAGGCATGCTGAAGGGAGATGAGAAGAATGGGCTTTGTAGTGGCATCCTGTAAGAGGTCCCTGGGGCAGACTCAGAGGTTTCTGTGATGCTTCCCTGGAACGAGCTTAGAGGTATCCACTGGCACAGAGAGGAGAGATTGTGGCTTTGGATCCTTCCAACATTGAACCACCAAATCCAGCAGGGCAGCAGGAGGAAGAATAAACTGCCCTCCCCACAAAGATTTGGGATTTAACTGTTTCTGCCACGTTTTGTCTCATGCTAGCAAAATGGGATTTCCTCTGTTACAGGGCATGAATACAGTATTGGTCTTAAGGTTTGTATGTAACTGTAAAAAAAGGCTGGAAATGCTCTCTTTTCCTTTCAAAATCAAAAAATAAACAATGAAAAGATCAAGAAAGGGGGATTTAAAAATGAATCCTGCTTTAGGTGCTGGCCTTATGTGTCTCCTGTGTAAAGTCACCCTTAAACTCCAGGGAATACTTGCAAAGAGTGGGAGACCACACACTGGATAAATTCTGTCCTCAGCTGGGATCTTATTGTTACAGTTTGGCCAGAGAGTATCAATGAAACCTATCTTAAATGCTAATAAAACAAACAACTCGGTAGCAAGCTTTCCATGCTGAAGATGCCGTGTGAGTTTTGCTGCAGCTCCCCTCCTTCAGCCAGAGTTTTAGCCCTACAAACTGTGCTGTTCATTCTCTAAGTTATTTACCCAGGCACAGAGCTGACACTCTGCTGTGTTTAGACAGAAGCAAACCTCACTAACACACCCATGAAGTCACTGGCACGGTGCAAAGCTCTGAGGTGCTGGGAAAGCTAAAGTGCTGTATCACTTACAAAGAGAATACTCACTTTACAGGGGCACAGACTTCTGTAAAACTGCCTTTAGATGAAAACAGAGTTCTGAAAAACTACTGCTTGGCAGGCAGGCTTTGGTTCTGCAGCACCAGCTTCTCTGCAACCTGATTTTTCTTAGCCAAAGAAAACAAAAAAGCAGAAAAATCTTGACTGAACAGATTTTGTTTTGTTTCTTTTTTCTCTTTCCTTCAGAAGAATCGCTGATGTCAAAAAATGTCAAAACACAATTAGGGAGGCCTTTCCTCCCCTTCTGTATGCTTTGTGACAGTACTAATTCGTTACCTTCCAAATTAGTTTTAGAATGAGGATAAATAAATGGGAAAAAAAAAAGTACCACTGGATACAGAGCTGGCAGGGCTAACGCTCAGTCTGAGCCTCATGTTCACTCATTCTGCCAGGTCTTCCCCACACACTCCGGCCCCTTCCTGAGAGAGGATGGACTGTTCACTGGAGATCTCATGGAATTCTGGTGTTTCAGGAGGGCACATCATTGTACGAGCTAAGTGAATGCTGAAGCAATCCACAAATAGCAAACCTGATACTACAAACCCCTAATATTTTGAGAAACAGAAAGACAGACGATGTTTTTAAGAGAACTCTGCCAAGGGTAGCACCAGAGAGCAAACACAAACCTCACCCACTGCCGTGTCTGACCTTTGCCTTCTGTCAGGGCTCTGACAAAAGCCACCATCACAGGGAGCTCTGCCTCACAACAGGGTTTCAAGAAAAGCCACAATAAGTAAGTAGGAAGGCACTGGCAAGAATTTGGGGTTGGAGCATGGTGGGATTGATTTGCCAACATGGAGCAGAATAAGAAACTGTTTTGAAAGAAGTTGACGGGGGTTTGAGAGCTGTGTAATGTTTTTTGGGGTTCAGCATCATCGCTGAGAGTCAGGCCAAGCCATTCTGCATCACACCTGAGGGAGAGGAGAAGAAGCTGGCTTTCACCTACTTTTGTTCTTCCCACCTGCAGGCTTAAGGTGCTGCAGACAGCTGCAGCGAGCACCCACTCAAGGGATTAATTTCTGGCAGCCAGGAATTCAGCACTGAGCTGCTTTCCAGCCATCCTCCTTTCCCTACCTGGAATATCCCTGCAGCACATCCTCCAGGCCAGCAGAGCTTGTCACATCTCACACATCTCCCTGGGCTGGAAGCTGAAACTGGTATTTTACACATTTGTAAAGCGAGCACCTAGTCCATCCAGGGTGCCACACAAATCAAAGCAACCACTTCACCTGATGTAACTTTGTCTTCTGCTGCTAAGTGGAAATGTTAGGGAGAAAATGGGGCAGAAATAAGGCTGACTTTTTAAAGACTGTCCAAATTGCCTGGGTCTGCAGGGTGGCATGCAGCTTTCTCTTGGGGAGTCTTCAACACTTGCAGCTCCATGACTCCCAAAGGCACGAGCCCCCTTCTGTGTCCCTGTCTCTGAAATCCTAGTTGTTAGAGGACAGAAACCTGCCAAAGACAGAGCCAAGCGTGCAGCTGGAGGGGAGTGGGGCAGAAGAGCATCCCCCAAGTTGCCTGCCCTGCTGCTGATCCTCTGCTGCCCGTGGGCCTCACGGAGGGCAGAGCTGGGCTCACAGTGCAGGTGATGGCAGCACTGCTGCTGCTAACAGACTGGGAATTAAGGACCTTTGTCACTTAGCTCTCAGAACCTCTTCATTTAACAGATCAGGGAACAGATCAAATCTGATCAGCTGCATGGGTCTACCCACACCACCAGTGACAGCGGTGCACGAGCAGGAATTGGAGTTTTTTCCCTCAGATTACTCAGCTGCATGGATTTCATTGAGAATTTGGGCAGATCAGATCCCCCCACTGTCTTCTCTCTGTACATTCATGTACAACAGTACCAGGACAAGTATGGAATGAGTTAGGAGCCTCCACCTACAAGACACACCTGCACACAGTCACAGCTTTTATTGTACAAAAACTCCCGAATTTTGAAAAAGTTCCCTCCGCTCCATAAGGGGAGTCCAAGGTGAAAATGCAATTTCAGCAGCTGAGATATAAGGACAAACTCTACAGTGGTACTATTTAAAAAGCCTCCAATTAGAAATGCTGCTATAAACACACATACTAGTTGCTGATTCTTGTGTGTATGTCACCTAATCCAACTCAGTTTGCTGAAATTCAACCTAACTCCCCTCTGTGTACAATATCTAGTGATAGAAGCACTACTTCTTACAGGTGTGGTCAACAATTAACCAAATATACACGTTTCCATATTTAATTTTTTATGTTTATATACATTTTTATATTTATATATTTATCCCTCATTTGTAAAATACTTGTGAGTGTAATGGATGGATTAGTTTATGGATCACTCACAGCTGTTTTATTCACAGAAAAAGAAAGGAGATGGAGGGAACACCCTGGCAGGACAAGGTGACAGAGCTGTGACTTGCAGTACAGAGCTTCTTCAAGTTCTTTCTTTAGTCAGTTCAGCTGCCAGTGCTGAAACACTTTTCCATCTCCAGAGCTCCAGCCCAGCCTCAACCTACACTGCCAGGGCTTCTCTCTTCCATAAAGAAGGCGAGAGTCTCCTCAGAATGAAAAATCTCTGTGCTGAGGATTTCCGAGAGGGAGGAAAGGCATCTACCTTTGCTGAAATAACTCCAAGTTGAAGTGACAGACACTCAGGTGGAATTTCAAAAAAACCCCTTCTGGGTCAAATTTTTGGCAGTTTCATCACTAACTGGTTCATGAAGAAAGATAAAATTAAGTATTTTTTTAGAAACAGAGGGCACAGAAATTGTTTAGCTGCTTGATGGGATGTGCTGAAATGTGCTTAACCACCTGGAGAATCCAGGACTTGGGGTTTGTTGTCATCGATTGTTGTGGGATCTGCAACTGCATTCTTCCATCTCTGACAAACTATGGTCACACCATGCTTTATTCCAGTTCAGGACTCTTTCAGGCAGAAGAGACAGAGACATCCCAGTTTCCATATGTTGTGGGACTGAGAGCCAGCCCCCAGAGCTGCAGGTTTCCAGTCCTGCTGTGGAATGCAGCGCAGCAGAAGTGGCCAACAAACACCCCAGGAGGAGAGTGAGAAAGGCCTGAGGATTTTCAAAAGACATTCTGAGCTAATTTAGGGCGAACACATAAAAATTAGACCACGTGTGAGTGAGGCTCTGCTCAGAGCTGAAGCAGGAAGAAATAACAGGAAGAAAAGGTCACAGCTACCCTGTACTTTATGACCTCATTTAGAATCATGTTTTCTCATGCACCAGCAAATATTCATCCTGCAAGGGACTCCCAAACTCACATTCCTGAAGAACTTCCCGGTTTTTTTTTGCTATAGGGCTTCCTTCCAGCTGTCACTTTCTGTCCCTCTGCAGTGGGCAGTGAGAAGAGATGAGTGTGCTGCAGTACATCCTTTTCTTTTCCTTAGAGAGACTTTTGGGGTTAGTGAATGGTGACAGTAAAAATATATGGAAAGGAAGAGTGATCTATTGGCACCAAAACATGAATTTTCTGGCAAGTTTTGACGAAAAGTAATGAGAAATACATGCAGTCATGGTCATATCAGCCAATATTGACTCTCTTGGACTAGTTACCAGAGGAAATCATGCCCTGGAATGCAGGCTGATCTGCCAGAAGCATTATTTCTTTCTGGAATTTGGTTTTTCAACCCAAGAAACAACCACTTTCTGTCTAAACTGAAAATACCAGACAAGAATGTCACATTTTAAGGATGTACTGAAAGTCTGAGTAAAAAGGAAAACAAAAACCCCTTCTGCCCCTTTACCTAGCTCTGTCACTTAATTCAAACACTCCTTTCAGGCCATAAAGAAAAAGACTAACACTCTTTAGAGATCTGGCTGGCTTCCAGCACGACAGAAGTCAGACATGTCCCATTCTGCTCCATGTTTCCATCAAAATGAGGGATCTTCTGGAATGGGACCAGTGGGGGACACAACAAAAAAGAATGGCAGTGGGTAAGAACTAGTGTATCATTTCAGAGATTGCAGAACACAGAAAGATGAGTGAACGCTGGTGATGACAGACTTTTTTTAAAAAAGGCACTTGGTAAACTGCCTGGGAATCACCCTGCGAACAACTGCAAGCTGCTTCTGGTCACCCAGTCAGGAAAATCAAGCCCTAAGGTTTGCCAGGTTATTCTGCATCTCTTTGCTTGAATGGGAGTAAACTCACAGGTCAGAGAACGAGTGAGCTACGAGGCAAAGCAGAGAGCAACCAGGTGGCTGTGGGATGTGCCAATCCCCGTGCAAAAGTGAATGTGCTTTAATTCCTGCCTCACTGCCACGTTTTTGCTGTCCCACACCTGAGAGAAAGCTCTCAGAACACAAACAGAGTGGGGACATCACTGATAGGAGCCCTACATTTGCATTGCAACCAGTTATTTGTTTCCTTGGAATGAAGCTGCTGCATGCAAGCAAAACCAGGGCACTTTTCAGCGAGGATGCAATATTTGCAGACTGCCAGGGAAAGGCTGAGAGCACGAGGCGTAGCTGTCCTACACTTGTTTAGACTGAACACGGGGATGTGAGGGAAATACATATCCCTGCTGGAGCAGTCTGTTGGAAGGACATGCTGTGGGAGCCGGGGCCAGAGAGGTTTTTGGGTTTCCACAAAGGTGGCTGGCGCTGATTGGAGAACACAAGAAGATTTTCAGCTTTTCTTGTGGAGAAGTGAAGGCTAGTGAAAAATGAGAGTGGTGACAGGACAGCCTGGTGGGGGACTCAGACATGCTCTGCCTTGGCCCAGTTCAGCTACTGCTGAACTCAGAGTTTTATCAGTTAAATCAGGAGAGGGCGAAGCCAGTACTAAATGGGACTTCATTTGTGGCTGTGCCTTTGGAGGGACAGGCCATCCTTTACATTCACCTCTCTGTATTACAATAAAGCACCAGACAAAAGCACTTCATCTTCACTTGGGCCAGCAAGAGCCTTTTTGCACTAACTGCTATGTCAGAAATGTCCTGTCTTTGATACTGGCAGTGATTCCCTTGCAGCAAATATCCATGTATGTCCTGGAGGGGATGTGTTCAGAATAGGGAGACAGGAAAGGAGAAAAGGGAGACAGCAGCAATCTTGCTTATCTGTGCCTTGCTGTGTTCACAGTCCAGGAGAACTGATACCTGCACCATCGAGATACGGCCTCGTTCCTCTTGGGACTGCAGGAACCATCCTCACATGGAAAACAGCTAACAACACGCTACATAGAAAAGAGCTGATCACCAACTGCTTCACTTGCAGACTATTAATCTAATTTCTTTATGATTATCTTTCTGAAAATTGGATCCAGCTGTTCAGCAGCCTTCACTGAGAGGTTAATGAATGTGCTGAGCTTGCAGAACAAAATGTTGAGCTTCAAAAAACTTCTGGGTTCATTTTTAATGAAATGTTTTAAATTATTTGCTTTTAACTATCTTGCAAGCTTCAGAAGTAGCCCTGGCATCCTTTTAACTTGCTTACTTGATATTTTTCGTTAAAAGAATTTCAGAACACATGTAATAAAATGCACCATATTGTTGCCCTTTTAGCCGAACCACTATGCAAAATTCAAAGCCTTCCTGTCTTGTTTTCATGAAAAATTGATATAGATCCAAATAATTTTTTGTAAATAAGGGAGGACTGCACAAGAATCTACAAAAAGTAATTTTTTTTTCTCCCCTCTGAACACACGAGGGGTAAAAAGAAGGACCAAAACTACTCTTGGAGGCTGGGAGGGTGTTAGGGGCAGGTATCCTACATGCCTGACATATTCCTGGCCATCCCTGAGCACCATTTCTAACTGCTACTAGGAAAAGATGGATGTGGCCTGATCCAGTGTGGCTGCCTTCCACCTTCTCCACAGCTGCCCTTCCTGCAGCGTTCTGTCTCAGGAAGCCCTGCCTCAGTGTTCCTCAGGACCAAACGCAGCCCCTTTTCTCTCTCCCTTTCCTTCACGGCTGCTTTCACGGAAGGAGCTCAGGAGAACCTGAGAACTCGCTCACAGAGTGACCCTGCCCTGCTAAGGAACATCCACAGAAAACACTGGGGACTCAGCTTTGGCTCTGGCCTTCCCTGCCAGACTGCAATGCTGGCAGCATCTTCTGGTATTAAATCATCACCAAGAAAAGAGCATTTGAATGGCTTCACTATTTAGCCTCAGCATAGGATGCTTACCATATATATAGATTCTTGCCAGGTCTGTGACCGAGGGCTGTTTTTATCTTCCACCACTGCAATATATTTTTCCCCCAGGAAAAAGGGAATGCAGCAGTGTAACCACGTCCCTGTGGAACATTTTACTCCTTGACAAATACTGCATGGCCTCCTCCATGCCATGGAGGTGCTTCTTCTTGGAGAACATCTCACCTCAACACACAACACATCACAGCAAGAGCATTTCTGAACGTGTCAGAAAGAAGTTTCTGTCCCCAGACCAGCTGATGCTGGCTGCTCCTCCAGGAAGCCCTCCATCAGCGTGTGTTATTTTGCTTCTGACTTAATGGGCAGCTTCCACCTCACAGCTCCTGTGAATACTCAAGGTGCACAATTCTGGTGGCCAAAACCTTACCAGAAGGGCCTAGTTATTCAGCTGTGTATTTACTATTGATATTCTACCCTCTTTCCTCGATGGAAAGATTGTTTGGGTGACGTGTGATTATACATCCTTAAAACAACCTTGCTTTAATTCTATATTCTGCTTCTCCTTTGCATCCCTAGCTGTGAAATTCACAGGAAACTCTTAGGGGTGGAGGTAAAGTTTTATATGAGGAGCATCACTCCCTCACTCACCTCCAGGGCTGGCTGCAGGCACAGCACCACAGATGGCTGTGCTGATCTGTTCTCTCAGGCCAGTTTTTTCTGTGGCTGTCTTGCTGGCCTTACAAAACCATTTGGCCAAAGAAGTCAGGAACAGTTCTAATCTCTGCTCACACGTGTCACTTTTGCATTTTCCAGCATTAGGCATTTGCGTGTGGACCTTTGTGGCAATTTTATTGCTTCCCATGTTTATGTCCTAGGCAAATGCCAGCAGGAGAAGCGTGCTTCTGCTTCAGTCCCTACTGGCCAACTTCTTGCCAAAATAGTTTTACAGGATCTGAAAGCCTTTGGGTCAGCTCCACAGTGCTCTGGGGCAAGCCAGTTCTCTTGTCTGTTTATCCCTTAACTAAACACTGGCAAACACAAAAGCTCACACCACCTTGCTGCAGGAAGAAACAAACTGACCTTCAGCCTGGCCTTGCCCTTTGCTCTATTAAATAATAAAAAGAGTAAGAAAAAAAGTATGTACTTGGTGCACAGCTCCGGTGACTTTTAAGCAAATCTAAAGCTGGTCTGCAGTGCACGAGTGGACACAGTTTGTTACAACTCTGGCATTTTTACATCGGTTTACTGTCAACAGGAAGCAAACTGTTTGAGAAATGCCAGGCCAATGGCTCTGTGAAATCCTGCAGCCTCCTAAGAAATGCTTTTAAGCAGCTAAACTGGGGAAATCCCTCAAATGAAACTAAGCACTAGCTTGCAGTCAAGATGGATGGACAGAAGGACAGAGTGCTGTTCCAGCCACAAGGAAATCCACTCTACTATCGAGTCAGAAGCTGCGCCAGGCTAATTACGAGCCCAGATAATAATCGTAAGAGAAAGTGGGAGAGAATGCTCCCCATGAGCTGTAAAACACATTTATCCTGCACAACACCCCTCCTGCAGCTCTGCAGGCACCCAGACCTGCACACAAACAGCCTTTTTCCCAGCTCAGGCTCTGGGGCTCGTGCTCCTCTGCTGCCTTGCTCACCCCCAGCTTGTGCCCTCTCAAATCACTGCTCAGGGGTACAAGCTTTCATCTCCAAAACCAAGATCAGAGTGGAAATTCAGCCTGTGCCAATAAAAGGCCCAGCTCAAAAGCCACCTTTGCCTAATTGCCTATGAAGGACGTTCATACCTCTCCTCACATTCAGAGCACAAGTTTCATGCTTTGCTGGGAACACACAACACATCGTGGATGCGTAACACTCTGATGGATCTCATACACAGAGACATAAAATTCTTCACCAAGACTGCCAAAGTCACATTTTTGTAACTTCTTTAGTCTTTGTCTTGGACTGGTGGGTAGCAGCCATGGGGAAGGGTGAGCTTTAAAATACTGCCAAGATTTGCAGTGGAAAGGTATAGTTAACTTAGTTATAGTTAACTACAGTTAGTATGCTACAGTAACTGCATTCCTTTCTTGCAAATTGACAAGTCCAGTTTAAAATGCCCCTGTACATAATATTCTCCTCCTTAGGAATATTCAGGATACCTCCACCAACTGCTGTAACAGCACTCAGCATTGCAAATTAATTACGGGTAGACTCCAATCATCCAGTATAATTGCTGGACACTGTGGTATTATAAACATTGGCAAGGACATCACAGGTGGAAAAAGCCTTCTCATATATAAGGCTTACCAAGATCTTACTCTAAATTGACATTTAGCTCCTTCATAATGGCAATAAAGAGCTTCACGAGCAGTATGTATTTTAAGAGCAGCTCTGATCCTCAAGAGTAGGTGCACGCATTTAGAAAGATATAATTTACACTTTGATTCCGCGTACATGCAACACTCACTGTATAAAAGAGTTGGCTTGTCCTCTATAAATATTTTTGAGGTGACATCAAAGGCCAGCTGGAATCTCTTCTATGGAAAATACGCAAACTCTAGGATTACACACGTGGGGAGAGAGACTCAGCTCAGGGCCAAGAGAATGAACAGCCACACTCTCCTCCCAAGGTCACAGCCCCACGTTCAGCCCCGATAGATGTTCCCACCCAGAGGTTGATCAGGGCCTGACACAAACTGGGGCACTCCTAATCCAGTGCCTTGGCAACAGATATCTGTGTTAAAAAACAAACCCTGACAACTTGGTGGACAGTCACTGCCAAAGGCAGGACAGAGGAATGAGGACATGCGAATTAACGACCACTTTGACCTACATGCGTCCTCGTCATTGTAAGAGCTCAGCTGATGTTCTTAAAAGGGTTTCTTCATGCTAAAGAGGGAATTCTCTGCTTGGGGACTGCAGGGAGAACTGTTCTTCTCTCCATAATGAGTGTAAATGGTGAAGAGGGAGCCTGTGCACCGGCGTTCTCAAGGCAGCCCTTCTCCGCTGTGCTGCATTCCGGTGGAAGAATGATCTACATCTATTTTGGCAGCAAGGTCAACTGCAGCAGCTCCCGCCATCCATCCTTGCCCTGCACAGTTCTTTTCCACCCCCAAAGCATTCGCTTCAGCAGTGTCAGAACAACTGCTTCACGCAGACGAAACGCTGGGCTTGATCAAGCAACTGAGATGAGTTAAAAATAACCCAGCAAAGAAGGGAGCCCTGACTGCTCTCCCAAATCCAGGGCAGCACGCAGCCCTGGAGCCAGCAGCTGTGGGAGGCAGGGAGAAAGGAGAGGAGAGGGCAGCAAAGGAACTGTTAGCCCTCGAAGCCACCAATAATTAGATTTTCAAACCGTGCCCTAATTTGATCCTCACATCCTCCAACCTTGTGGAATTACACTATTTTTTGCCTCATTTTATGTATTAAGAAAAGAATGAGTCAGTTACTAACCAGAAGGTAACTCCAAAAACATCCTACGAAACTCCAGCCTCCTTACCACTGGGTTTTGGGGTTTTCAGAGTCAGACAAACTGGGTGTCTCTCCTCCTTGCAGATCAGCTGTACTTTCCCTACGCACGGGTTTTCCATGGGTCCAACCAGACATGTGGGACAATCACATTCAAAGCATTTACCAAGAAAATGCAGCATTTCTAGCAAGACCATTTGCAACCTGCTACAGTATTACATTCCCTTTTCTAGATTAAGAAACAGGCCCAGAATTCTTAAACAGATTCCCAAGAGACTCTGTTAAACAGAGAAGACTCAGAAATACCACAGCAGGGAGTACCACAGTGCATCCCAACACAGAAAGAGCCTATTAAACTCCCAGGGTTACACACCAAAGGCAGTCATCCACCCAACCCATGCTCCCACTCTGCCCTGTATTTTTGCTGTGTAATCCTGTGCAGGGCAAGGCAACACCCAGCGACAGGACAGGCTACTGTGGGCAAATATCCAGCTAGCAGCCACAGTGACCACTGGCAGGACCCTGGGAACCTGCCCTGTCAGAGGTTTTAAGAAGTTAGCTGAAGATCTGTCACGAGCAGTTTATTTTGAATGGATCCTGCCTGGGGGCATCAGAATGGAGCAGACCTCCTGTCCTTCCTAGGTGGATCTTCTGCAATTCTGATGAAAGCAGAGAGAGCGGAAGCTTGATTCCAATCCTGTCTCTGACACTGGCTTTTCATTCATCCTTACAACTGCCATTAGCTCCTCAGAATGCTGTCCTTGCCATAAAACTGGGATTAAAGCACTTCCTAATTCATATGAACATGTGAAGTGCACAGGCACGCAGACAGAAATATGTACATGATGTGTATCTCTAGCTCCATTTGTATCTGTAACTATTTACCTACAAAACATACATGCACTGCTTCTATAAAGTCATTCCAGAGAAGCATGAAAACAGCAGATGAGAAAGAAAATGGAAAAAGATTGAGTCTAAGGATACAGTAACAATAATTCCATAGTGGGTACTTGCTATTTTTGCAGCAGAGAGACGCCACCTCAGACTAGCAAAACTTTTCTGACGACACAAGTGAGTGATCACAACTCCTGACACCAGAACAAATAACCCACTGCCATGGTACACCGTAACCCCTGTATTCCAAAACATCACACGTACCAGGAATACTCCCTTTTGTGCCAGTTTGTGCCAAAATGAGGACAAGACAAGCTCTAAGATAAAGGAATATTCTCCATTCTCCAGGGTGCATGACAGGCACAGACTTACACGACAAAACTTCGGTGTGAAGGCCCCAGAAGGCAAAGATGCTGCATTTTAAGGGTTGCTTTTAAATTAATGCATTTAAACTTCATTAGAGCACTCCAAGGAACAGGAACAGGGCACAGAAGAATCTTTCTTGGCTTATCTGTTCAGCTGTCACTTCAGTGTGCTCCACGCCAGCAGCTGGATTATACTACACAGTCTTGCATCTTACACACAAAATGTAGTTTACTAAATACATTCTACAGATACATGAGACAGGATTCATCCATAACCAGCCTCCACTTGGGCTTCTACAAATGCAGGGCAGCCAAAATGTAGCTGCTGCTTGCTGAATCACACTGATTGTAGCTCAAAATCTGCCTCTGCTCTTTGCAGAGGACGCACTCAGACTCTGCAGGCACATTCATCGGGGCCAGCTGAGCTTTCTGGTGTCCTGCATGCATCTACATACATTATCTGTGGCCATGCAATAGCTGAATATGTACAGACAAGTTTTAAACACCACACACACACAGCGGCACATTTCTGCAGAGATTAGATGTCTGTTCTCGAGAAATGACAGGAAATGACTGGGGAAAATTTATGAAAACTGAAATAATCACCATGCAAATCACCAAAGTGGGTTTGAGATGCAAAGGGATTTAATTCATCAATTTGCACAGATTAGGCAAAACTGAAATTCACTGCATTAAGAGCTCCTATTTATTTCTTAAAACCTTTCTTGGCAGGGAGCCATTAGGTACTTGTAAAAGATTAGAATTATTGGTGTTTGATGGGCTCTCCTAAAAGGAATAGAGGGAGAAAATCGCAGACTGGAGTCATTAGGATCATCTTCTGCTAACTCCTGTATTTTACAAAAATATACTTTAAAAAGCATAAATAGATGACAAATTGCCTATCACCTCGCATGATTCCTGGCCATCTGCACCCTCTGCCAGCACGTTTTTCCAGGCAAACCACCTGCACTCCACAAGTGTTCCTCCCTACTCCTGTCAACACATCCCATAGGCTGAAGGATCCATTTAACACACGACTTTGTTTTGTCCTGCCACGTGAACACTCAGCAACTCCTCCATAGCTGCAGAACAGCTATTTTAGACCACCAAGCTGGCTCCCTCCTTCTTTTCAGTCCTCTAAGTGGGCTGGCTTCAGGCAAGATGCAGGGCAGCTCTCCTGGCTGCCTGCAAACCTTCCTCCTGGGCATCCGTCAGCGCAGCTCCAAAGCCATCAGCAAATCTTCCCTCCTCCCAGACATCCCTTCTTTGGATGCTGCTGCTTCTAGGAAAGGACCATGAACATTCCAGCCCACGTGATTTACGAGCTGGGACCTCGTCTCAGGTTTTTATTGGGCAAGAGATTAGCACCCTAGCCCATTTCATTAACTGTGCATCAGCAGGCCCAATTTGTTGATGGACTGAAGCGATGTGATTCGCGAGGTTTGTGGGAAGAAACGCTTATGTCGACCTTGCAGTCCAAAAAAGAAGAAACCCAGCAATTTCTAAGGCAGTTCTACAACAAAAAGACATACCCGGAGTAGACAAAGCAGTAGTTTGTGGTTTTCGAGGTAATTAGTTTTCAAAATTACATTTATGCAGGTCTCCTATGTTTTATACTTTAAAAATGTCCTTTAACTTGCCTTCAGGGCTGCTTCTGCACTAGAATACTGACAAATGCAACTTGAGAAATAACCAGAACCAAAGCATCTCATCCTGCAAAAACTGATTTTGAGCCACCTGCTTGACTTCAGCACATATGAGACTGAGTCTGAGACTGGGGTCACTGATTACTCCAGAAAAGTGGGCCCAAGTCTGGTTTCTTACAGTGTTTTTCCTTTCCCTTAATCTATCTGTCTGCCTGAAAAATGGTTCGAATTGTTGTTGTGCCCACTTAAAAGATTTCTCTTTTTTGGCCAAATTTTGTAAAAGAATCTGAGTGTTTCGTACGTCCAGATGAGGGTGAAAGACGTGACAGATTTTAAAGTTCTCCTGCAAACAGGTTACACGGCACTGAAAGATGTTAACTCCTCTGGTGTTAGCCCAGTCCACCCTTAATGCATTAGAACTGCACTGTTTATTGCAACTCACACAGGCACTAAAAGAGAACTGGCTAAAAACCTGTGTGAAACAAAATGTATTTGCCATGAGCAGCGTTAGCCACAGCCACGTGGCTAATTCTAGTGTTTCGCAAAAATTAACTGTATGCTGACACTCCCTCCTTGTTTTATGATTTATATCAGGTGCTAAGAGTGACTAAACTATAACTAAAATAAGGGCTGGGATAAAACATGGCCCACGAAGAGGAGATTTGGCAGGGAGGCAGATGCATTCAGCAGTAATCTGCTAAGGAGCACATCTGTGCAATCTGTTGCGCTGCTGGAGGCTCAAACCTGCAGCTCTTCTAGGGACTGAAAAGATTTTCAGCCTTGCCATCCATCTTTTAAGATCAGTCAAAAACATGAAGGAATCTTGCATGATTTACCAAACTGTTCTGTTTCTTACCTTGAGATGTTCCAAAGAGACCACACGGGGCTCGTACTTTGTAGGGTGAATAAACAAAGCTTAAATGCTACGGAGTTCTGAGATTTTCTTGTTTTGCTAAGTTTTCTCCCCTGCTTCTTATGTATAATCGCAGATTTATGCCTTGCTTACTTTGAAAGGTCGTGCTAATGCCAAAAATTACCACAGCACGTGAATCAAGAGAATGAAAGCTGTGTAACAGAGAAGACCTTTCAATTTAGGCCCCTTAAAACCTCTAGTATTTAGTTTAAAATTCCAACAGTTAATGAGCAATTTTTGAGAAGGGATGTCCTTGTTAGGAATTCAATAGCTCTACTCTTTCAATTATCAAGTAAAATCACACTCATGCTTGAATACCTAGGAGCAAAAATGGGTACAAGCCATGAGCACAAGAACATCCTTTGAAAAGGTCACTCTTAAAAGACATTCCAGAACGCAATACAAGGCAGCTGTGTTACCTCCCCCAAGAGCCTGACATGTTTTCACTCCTTTTAAATAGAATTCTGGGGAAATGAACAGGCTTCATTTTTCTCCTCAGCTTTGCAGAGACCTTAGCCCTCGGAACACAGGTACTCCTGTTTTACGACATCCAAATTTTGACATTTATTCTAATTACCTGTGCTGGGAGTACAGGTATAGCCTTCCTGGCCAGACAAAGGAGAGAAAGACTTCCCTGGAAGGTGATAAAAGCACATAAAAAACCATAAAGTTTCTGATAAAACAGAAGCCTCTCTCTCTGTTAACGATACAGAAAGCCTGAAGTTCAATACTGAGCTGCTGTTGTAGCCGTGATGGTCTGAAGTTGCACATTAGCCCTGATCAAGAGTGAGTTAGTATGAATGTACATCCCTGTGCTTGGGAAACCCAAGGCCATTCTGGAAAATGCTAGGTAAAATTCAGTTATAATTTACAAGTTGTACATTTTTATACATTATGCTTTTATATACACACATGTACAGCTTCTGTGTGTGTGTGTTGGAAGTTTTCACTGTTTCATTTGCTCCTGAGTTAGTATGAATGTACATCCCTGTGCTTGGGAAACCCAAGGCCATTCTGGAAAATGCTAGGTAAAATTCAGTTATAATTTACAAGTTGTACATTTTTATACATTATGCTTTTATATACACACATGTACAGCTTCTGTGTGTGTGTGTTGGAAGTTTTCACTGTTTCATTTGCTCCTGAGTTAGTATGAATGTACATCCCTACACTTAAGCACCTTCAAACTCAAGGCCATTCTGGGAAATGCTAGGTAAAATTCAATCCTGATTTACAAATTGTACGTTTTTATACATTATGCTCGTATATACACACGTACAGCCTCTGTGTGTGTGTGTGTTTGGAAGTTTCCACCATTTCATTTGCTCCTATGTTAGTATGAATGTACATCCCTGTGCTTAGGCACCTTCAAACCCAAGGCCATTCTGGAAAATGCTACATAAAATTCAGTTATGATTGACAAATTGTACATTTTTATACATTATGCTTTTATATACACACATGTACAGCTTCTGTGTGTGTGTGTGTTTGGAAGTTTTCACCATTTCATTTGCTCCTGAGTCAGTATGAATGTACATCCCTGTGCTTAGGCACCTTCAAACCCAAGGCCATTCTGGAAAATGCTAGGTAAAATTCAATCATGATTTATAAATTGTACGTTCTTATGCATTATGCTTGTATATACACATGTACAGCTTCTGTGTGTGTGTGTTGGAAGTTTTCACTGTTTCATTTGCTCCTGAGTTAGTATGAATGTACATCCCTGTGCTTAGGTGCCTTCAAACCCAAGGCCATTCTGGAAAATGCTAGGTAAAATTCAGTTATGATTTACACATTGTACGTTTTTATACATTATACTTGTTATATACACACATACAGCCTCTGCATGTGTGTGTTTGGAAGTTTCCACCATTTCATTTGCTCCTATGTTAGTATGAATGTACATCCCTACACTTAAGCACCTTCAAACCCAAGGCCATTCTGCAAAATGCTAGCTAAAATTCAGTTATAATTTACAAATTGTACATTTTTTTACATTATGCTCGTATATACACACATACAGCCTCTGTGTGTGTATGTTTGGAAGTTTTCACTGTTTCATTTGCTCCTGAGTGTAACCAAGGGCTTGGGTGGGACTTTTCAAGGCACCACGGGGCAGGGAGCTGCTTGGGGAGGGATCAGCTTGCTGCTGCACTTCCTACTCCTCTGGATCTACACTTATGGCAAGGAAAGAAAAACACATCTTTTGTTAGAAGCAGATGACAGTGAGTCTGAGAGGAGCTGGGTTTTTTTCTTTCATTTCAATTATTATCTGCATTTTGGAGTTTATTTCTATAAACTGTCACAACAGATAATATTTGAGATACAGAGGAAAAAAAATCACAGTATTTTGAAACTAACCAGTTTTAGGAAAAGCTATAGTCACAAGGATAACTGGTACTAACAGGATGACAGCTTGGAAAGAAAAAAGCACAGGACTTTGGAACTGCGATTCACATTAGTCCAAGACTTCAGACAGCAGGACCATCAACCACTTCTGTTTCCAAAGGATACTCCCAAGAAAGTGCCCTGACTGCTCTGAGTGACAACAGGAAAGAAAAAAACAGATGATGAGGAGAGTTTAGTCTACGCTGTGACAATGTATAGATCCAGCATATAAGCTGGGTAAGGTTAGTTTTACTCATCCTGGAAAAGCTGAAAAGAATGAAAACTAAGCAAAGGTTTTAGGGGCAGAGAACTCTGTCACGTCTCTGCAAGCCCACTTGAGGCTTTCCACTCTGAACTGTGGGACAAAATGACCTAATTCAAAAAAATAAACCAACGGAAAACAATGCTCAAAGGAACAAAGCCAAAGAATGTTCATTAGCCAAGTGTGTCTAGCTCCACCTTACATAATGCCATATCCTGGGGGAACCAGCTGCTGGCTGTGGCTGCACAGGGCTCTCAGGTGGACACGAGGAGCTGGCAGATCTTCCCCTCACTTCTCAGGAAGAAGGAATCAAACCCCACACGTATTTGTTGCTCCTTTCCCAATCCGTGACACGCGAACAGGCACACTGGGGAAGGGGAGCCCTGCCAGGAACCAGCTGCTGCCGCTTCTCTGGGCTGTAAAAGAAAGCATGTGTGTTCCTGCATGTGTGTGTGCATGGGTTTGGACGGAGAGAGAGGATGAAGTAATGATTCCCACCCTCAACCCAGGCCAATTAACATTCCCTTGGAGGTTTTTAATTAAAGCGAATGTCTGCCCAACAAAGAAGGCGAGTCTGGGAGGTTGACATCTCATCTCCTCAAAAAACACACACAGACACACCTCCCAGATAAAGGCTATTTATTATCTGCTCAAGAGACTTTCTGGGATCCATTCCCCTCTTTTGGCCTCACTGTGGCCAAAGCGTCCCTTTCTTATCTGTCTGACAGGTCTATACAATGCTTAATTGACTTGCCTGGGGTCTTGGGTTTTCTTCTTTAGGGAAAGCAGAGCTTTGGGGTGGTGATGGAGAGAGATCCCATCCTTTTGGCTTTTAATGAAAAGACTCCCATAATAATGCCATCCATTTGCAACCATGACCCCCTAGAAGATACTGTGTGGACAACTGTTTTCCTCCCAGTGGGAGCTGGGAAAAACACAGGGCTGAATTCTCAACTACTCTGGCTTTTGTTTCCCTAAGACTGCAAAAATACAGCATTCAGGAGATGGAACTTCCCTTATGCTGAAGCTGGATTTTGCAAACACCAAAACCTTCAAAAAAGTCAGTCTTGCTCAGATACAGGCGTGGCTGACTGCAAACACGCTTCTGGCACATAAGGAAGCTTGAGAAGGGTCAGCTATTGCTGAAAGCCCACACAAACCCTCAATAACAGCTGAAGGTGCCTGAGCTGACTATACTGAATATTCACAGATCCACAGTGTAAGAGACGGTCCGAAGATCCCTCATCTGTCTCATGATCATCGACAAGAACAGAGACTGAAAGACCCTAAAAACTCCTACGGGGACAAGGGCACAGGAGTCCTGGCCAGGCCAGAGGTGGGATGTCTGCCAAGGATCTGCAGGTGTGCAAGCTGAACAGGTTGTTCTGGTGCTGTTCCTTGCTGCCCAGGCGGGAAGGGCTGCACTGGAGCGAGAAGGAATGTTCCGTGCCCAAACCCTGCACCGTTACCCCAAAATAATGGGTATTGTTCTCCCACCTTTTTGGCCAGTTGCCCTCCGCTTCTGAAAGTTACCCCAAAACAATGGGTTTTGTCCCCCTACCTTTCAGCTGGTTGCCCTTTGCTTTCAAAAAGACTATAAAAAAGACTTTCTGAAGAGACCCCCTTCGAGATCTCCCCACGGAAGAAGACGGACCACGAGGATCCCGACTCGCCGTTGGTAGCTATTAACCCCTTTCCCCCCCCTTTTCTCTCTATCCTTTGTTTCCTTATATCTCTCCCCCTCTTCTATCGCATAATCATGCTTTTGGCACTCAATAAAAGTGCATTGTTTTGATTAAGCATAAAACTTTCCCCGTTTGTGTTTCTTTTGCACTCTGAGATCAGGATAACGAATTATCACAACCCCCGCTCGTGTTAGCGGCTCGTGACACACAGCTACGAAGACAAGAGCACTCAGTCCCAAGCTGTGGTAGCACTGCCCTTACTAGTGCCTTGGGGAGATGCCATTCCCGTCAGAGGAGCTGGGGATTCACCAGATTTTTCCAGAGCAGCACTGGATGGCAGCATGGACCCTGTGAGCATGTTCTGATGGGAGGAGCTGAGCCACCTGAAGAGCCTGTGGCTGCCAGCAGGAGCCAGGCTGCCCTCTCCTCCCCTCCCCACCTTGGCACACGAGGTCTTGCCCTCTCCTCCTCCTCCAGCACCACCTGATGTCTCCTTGAGCCACGCCAGCACATCAAGCTTTTGTGGGCAAAACCACATCAAGTCAGGGTGCAATTTGCAGCCTATTTTTTCAGTATTGGGGTTTTTTTCCCAGGTTTAGTGAGGCAAACCCACCCACTGAGATGCCAATCACACCCCTAAGTCAGTGCAAAGGAACAGGCAAGCACAGAGTGGGGAATGGAAGACAGACAGCCACGTCTGTCCCTTGGACAGCAAGTCACTAGCTGTCACTTCAGCTCAGACTTTCTCAACTGACCAAATCCCTCAGTAAGTGGTCCCAAGCAGCTCACCCACAGCAGACTCATCCAGAACTTTGCCATAAATGCAGTCTCAGTAACTGCAGATGGGAATATGCATTTATAAAATGACCAAGGCTGGCCTGGCTGGTCCCTGGCTCCCCCTGCTCCCCATCCTTCCAGCAGAGCAGACACACTGCTCCTGCCCTGTGCTTGCAGCCCTGACCAGGGCCAGAGTGGGGAAAAAGTGAGGAGATGATGGAGTTTGCATCCCTTGCCTTTTTTGGCTGCTGCTGTAGCCAGACATTAGTGAACTCACTGCACCTGGTGAAATCTGGCTGCCAAAAATTTGTTTCTCTTTCCCAGAAAAAGAGGAAGGTTGCTAGCCCTGCTGGAAGGGGGGCAGCCCACCTCACCCACACATTGCCCCAAGAAATCATTCTGTCTTTGAATCTGTGGTTGTAAACTTCAATTTTTCCCAAGGATCTATGTGGAAATGGTGCAGCAGAGGAACAGTGCTCGAGGAGGGAGTGCTCGAGGGAGCCTTCCCCTTCTTCCCCCTCATGGCTTTAGGGCAGCACTTTGGAGAGGCTGCTGACAGCACAGGGAATGAGCCATGTGTTGCCACAGGGTAGGTGACAGCAGAGCACTTGCCATATGTGAACATCTGTGAGATTCATGGGCCTTTAATGCACCCTTGGGCTGGGTGAGGTCTGTTTTATTCCATAAATAAATAAAATCCCAGAAATTCTCAGTAGAAAACAAGGAAAACTAGGATTCTTCTAACTACTTGTAGTTCAGAGAACTGGTCGCTGGTAGTTTGTACTGGGAGTAAGAAACTGTTCCCGTGACTTGCATTCACTATCTACACTTAGTGTCTAGTTGCCGCATTAAAATCAATTTTCATAATTAGATAACAAAAAGGAGAAAGCAGAGAGAGACAGGAGCTCTCTGAGTGCATGCTAGGGAAGCACCCAGATAATGTAATAAATCCAAGAGGAAATCTGCAATTAAGAACGAGGACATTCCACACACTGTTTCTCTAATGACAGCTTAGCATCTCTTCTATCTTGCATTCTGAAATTAAAAGATGCTGCTCCTGCATACCACCAGAGCTTCCCCTGCTGTTCTCACGCAGCAGTGTAATTCAATACCCCAGAACTGTGTCCCAAGCTCACAGCTGCACACTCTGTGCACACACCAACCAGTCTGTTCCCAAAGTTTTAAATACATAGCAGAGGCTTTCTAAAGGTCCCTGTCCTCACAAAGCATCTTGAACATACCTAAAAGCAGACAGAGTATACTGAGATTCTCACGTGAAAGTGTAGAAATGCAACGAATAATAATTACAAACAAAGTTCAACAGATAAAGGCATCATATATTCTGTGTTTGTATATTAATATATGATAATTAAATCCCTCTAGCACTAATGCCGGCTTGGCCTGGAACCAAAGCAGCTGTCTTGGGGGATTCTCTGCATGGTACTCCCTCTTAAATACACTAGAAGCAGACACTTATCCACTTTTAGGCCTTTTATAATGTTTGCATGGACAAAAATAGAGAAAGAGGCAAAGACGGGAGGCATGGGGAGAAAAGAATAAAAACAAAAAGAAGAAATGCAGCCTGGAAGTCAGGAAAAGCGAGTTTCCCGCAGCACAGCTCCGGGGGTGCTTTCTGAGGCTCTCAATAGTGATTCAGAGAGCCGACGCTTACCGGAGGAAAGCAGGCTAAAGAGATTATCCAAGTTTGCAATTGTGTATCGGTTTGGTTATTTTACATGCGGCTTCTGATGTCCATTTCTATTCCAGAGACAGAGCTAAAAAGCTCGGCTTTGTTTGCTGCCCCTCAGAAACGGGGATGCGGGGAGGCGGCTTTTATCAATGTTGCCATGCAAAAAAAAGTTCGTAATCTCTCCAAAGTCCAGCCTTGCTTTTCTTTGTCACTTGGCCTTTGTCTGCTGGCATTTCAAATCTACAAATTCCAAAATGGTTTCCAGTGCACGCTTTAATGGGGACACTTTAATCTGACACTGCACTAGCAAAGAGTCCTGTTATTTTAGCCTCTCAAACTGCACCCTGACCTGAGCCAAGGCTAGGAAAGTGCAAGGAGCCAGGCGCAGTGAAAACAAATATTGTGAAGAAGAACAAAATTATCTCTGCAGAAAATACAGCAAAAATACAGCAAATGAATCATTATTGATGTATTTGGAACTCTGCATCAAGCAATTTGATATAGATATATATATATATATATATATATACGCAGCACTGTATTCATGAACTTTGCAGAAAGATAGGAAACTTAAGACCAAAAATGTTGAAGTTCTCAAACTTTAAGTACCATTAACCACTAGTTTGCCTGTTACAAATAACTACAACCCAAGTTTAAGAAAATAAGTCGCTCAGGCAGAAGGAGTCTCATTATTACGGGCTCAGCTGAGAACTGCCTTCCACGAAAACATTTCTGTGTCAGAGAAACGTCCTTTCTTGCCATCTAAAAGACTGAAGTACTGCTGCATGAGGTACAACACAGGGACATTCCTAACGTTATTACCTCGTCTTCAGAAGGATCAGGCCTCCCTTTAGGCTGGTGTTGTGGTTCTGTGGGTAAGTTCACCCTCCTGACTGTGTACCATGTGGTTAAACCAGTTCATCTGCAGGTGAAAAGTTCACCATTTCTACGGCTTCTCTCCTGTGACCACTTCCAGCTCTCTCTGACCTACTTCTCCTAAAGGTTTCAATTTATAATGTATGAAAGTAACTTCCTTATAAAGCATCCAAAACCCTACTGAAGGGTCTACAACCTCGACTAAAAGCTCCCTGGATTTTGCACCAGCCTTCCTGGCTCTGCAGGTCGGCTCTGGGTCCATCTCCGTGTGCAGAAGGTCTGGCCTGTAGCTGAGAAGATAACAATTTGTCACTAAACGTCGACATTATTTTACATATCATTCAGGGCAGTCAAAGTATTTTCAAGTATGTGAAGTAGCACTACTGGGGCAAGGGATTTCATGAGCCATCCTGTCACGTTGTTTTATATAAATGGATTAAATTAGTGCAAGCTGACTCTGTCAGTGAGATATTGGTCTCCAAGCTGCATCCATATGTGAAACAGAGCACAGGAAGATACAGAGTGATTGAGGTCACACTGAATAAACAAGAATAAGCACCAAGTCCATAAACCTCTCTGTGTCTGTGGATGGCTATTCACAGCCCTGCAAATTGAAGCAGCCATGGAAGAACCACCGGATACTTGGGAAGTTGGACACAGCCCCAAGTGAAACACAGAGAGTGCCCGGAGGAGGTGAGGTGATGATTCCATCTCAGCTCTTGGGGAAGATCAGCTTTCCAAATCTTGCCACACTGAAAAATCAATCCACAGGCCACAGCTCTTGAAGAAACTGGGGTTCATCGGTTCTGCTGCTCACAAAGTGACTTCTGTGCAAAGGCAAGAGTCTGGGACAAGGCTTTTTTTCTCACACACCATCCCCTAAATGCTGCCACTGGCAGCTTCTGCAGAAAATGGCAGTGTTTCACTGCATCTCCTTCCTCACACAGGAAAAAACATTAACTGCCACTGAAGTCGCTGTTCCTGGAATCTGAATTTCCTTTGCCTAGCACACACTGCAGATTAGGCAGAGTGACAGTATGGTGTGTCAAACTAAAACTAACTTAGCACAGCTCAATTCTTTTTGTATCGTTCACAATAGTTGCAGCTAAAAATAAATGTCAGCTACTGACATACCAAGCACTAATCAGAGTCCGCCCTTTTACATTTCAGGAGAACTTACAGTATTTTGTTTGCTTTTTGTCAGAAAATATCCAATCTTAAATCTTACATCTGCTAAGGTTAATAAATCTCACTGTGTCGTCCTGTTCTGCTCCTTATTCCTCCTTTTCTCCCTGTGCTCATGCATGTTTGGAGAGCCGTGCCATTATTATTTATGACACTACCAACCCTCTTGTCTGTTCAGACATTTTTATGGCTCATGGCCACATTCCAAAGCACAGCGTTAAGGGGCTTAATGGCTGTGGCAGAAAACTTTTCAGATATTACACATGTGTCAGCCTAATATTTTAATCATGCTGTGCTTCAGGTACAACACGTTGCCCTCGGGGGTTTGTCAGGTTACAGCATACTGATATACGTTTCAACAACTCTTCGCCTCAGGAGGGCTTAACCAAAATTTATAGCAGGGCAGTGCATTCTGTTCAAGGGCATGAGCAGGCATGAATCTTGCACCTTGATCTGCATTATCATCCCTGGCTTGCAGTCGGCTTTTTCTGCATGGAAACAGTTAATTCACCTGAGCGAGCAGGAGTTGAAGAGCTGGCTCCCACTCCCAGCACTCCCTACCAAAGGGTATTTTCTAACCTGCTTGCAGCTGGTGGGACAGGGATGAGCCTGTCCTCGAGCAGTGGGTGAGTTCTCGAGGGTCTCCTCGTGCTGGGAGTGGTGTGAGAGGAGCAGAGGGGTGATGGGGAACGAGGCACAGACACCCCAGTCCTGGCAGAGGGACGTGTTCCTCGGAGTTACTCACTTAGGTGATTCTGCACGTGGCTCCAGTATTTATAAAATAGAAGTAGACTAGGATTAAAAACCTGTCGGTTCACACAGAAACACAAGCCATAGCCTGAGCAGGATGCCCTAGACCTGCAGGCAAGGCCCTGACTTGACCCTTTCAGTGCCATCTGGCCATTTCCAAGCTCTGGTGCCAGAGAGTTTTCAAAAAGTGCCTTTTAAAAAGCAGCTGAGACTGTGGAAAGCCTTGGGGCATGGCCACATACCCAGCTAGCGTCCCTCCTAAGCTCTGAAGGCACGGCTCAAATTATAACAATCATCTTTGAACTGATGGGGGCTGTTCCCCAGAAGTACCAAAATACCTCACATGCATTTTCCCCTGCCATCTGCCCAGCCTACCACACGACATAATTATGCTCTGCTCAAAGGTTGGCCCCGATTGTGCAGAGGTGAGGCATGAAAAGGAGGATTAAGTCTCCTGACTCGAAAGCTTTGTAGGAAGGACTGATCCAAGGTCAGGCACACACATCTCTTTCCCACAATGCCCGACGGAAAAAAAAAATGAACTGCAGATTAAGAGAATGGCCGACAACATGGCTGTTGTTACCTTTTTTCCAATCTTTTAAAAACAAAACTTGCACAAAAATTAAAATAAAGTACGCAAGCAGGAAAGAAATGTCTCTGGACATTTGGAATCACTTGACCATGTGCTTCAATATCTAAACTCAGACTGGCCCAAAGGAGAAGCCTGAGTACAAAACACCCTAAGAGAGAAGACAAGCATGCTCAGACAGGCCCCATTTGGAGAAGACCTTTCCAGAAACTGGCTCCTGGGGCTACATTTAACACAAATATACTGACAAAAACTTGCATTCACAAAGCTATTTTCTGCCTCAGGCTGCGAACACACCTGCCTACAAGCTCCTGTGACTATCAAAGCTGGAACCTGCCACTCTTTTTACTGTAGAACCCAGTGCAAATTCACATTTTTAAAGAGTATTTCAGATACAGGCTCATTTCTAAATGAGAACGCAACATACCTCTTACTTCAAAACTAAATAAATAAACACTGCAATACAAAATAAACAAAATCAAAAGGGGGCTGTTTAAATGTTACAGAACGAAGAGGTTCCAGTTTTACCTGTCTTCTATTTTTACCAGCCTTCAGATTAAAAAATCACTACAAGAACATAGTACTGGCTGCTATTGGCTCCTCGTGTCCTTGCTTGCCAGCCTCCAACTGCAGCTGCTGGTCTTACACTTACAGCAGGAACTCTGATGGACCAAAAATACTGGATTGTCTTTCTGCTGTGGTTGTGCAGCTCCCAGCACAGTGAGAGTCCTCTGCTCCCTGGGCTCCTGTGCAGCACTGCAATGGGAACGTTGGCAGCAGGACTGAAGCCAGTGCTAAAGACACACAGCTCGTGTACACTCACATCTCAGCTCCTGACCCAGAACCTCCCAAAGTGCAAACTGAATATGGCAAAAAAAAGAAAAAAAAGGAAAAAAAAGAAAAAAAAAGAAAAAAAAGAAAAAAAAAGGAAAATAATGTCACGTGCTCTCTGCATTTGTGACATTAGGAATGCACAGTGTATGCTCCAGACCAAACCATTATTCCTCAATGAGAAGGAGGAGATGGAGGCAGTGACTGAGAAAGAAGGAAGCCTCCAAAGCAGCACTCCTTGCTGGGAAACTGCACGGCACCAAGGCAGCATTCAGCACAGCTTGAGTGCAACTACCACTCTGACTCTGAATGTGACAGAAAAAGACCTCCTGGTCTTTGAGGGGAAAACAAAGAAACACCTCCAGCCTTGGTGGGACAGAGAAAGGACTGTTCAGCCCCCAAAACAACAGGAGAATCAGGCCACTGATAAGTGCTGCTCTCTGCAATGCTCGTAGTTCTTACAAAAAACTCTGCAGAAAAAAGAAAGTAATTCTTACAGCACAAAGCCCTACAGAAATGCAGTGTGGCAAACCCAGCCTCCCTCTCCTGCAGAAAGCTGCCTGCTGTTCTCAGGCTCAGCTCAGATATGCCCTTCCCTGTGCTGCCTCTGAGATGAGACACTTCTGCCACCATCATCCTGATGCAGAGAAACTATCTCTGCCAACAAATTGACAGAGAATTTCAGTCTTAATAATCATCCTGCCCTGCACTTCAGCCTGATCCACATCCCAGAAGCAAGATTAATCCACTAAGCCTCTCAGCTCCCAGAAACGATACTTACAGGCAAACAACTATCCCCACTCATTCCCTCACTGAGATGATAATCAGAAAAATGTCTGTATTTGGCTCACTACGACAAGCTGATTTGAAACCTCCTAAGGAGCACAAGCTTGTTGGCTCAGGGATCACCCTGCTTGTCCCTTTAGCCTGGCAGCCTGGGGAAGAACAAAGCCTCCTCAGAGGTCTTTTCCAACCTTAAGAACTCCATTTCTGCGATCTGTGGAAGGGTTAATGCAAGCTGGTTCCACAAACCCTGCTCACTGCCCATCCCAGCACGGCAGGTGCCTCCGTGGAAGGGCTGGGGATCCCTCAGCTCTTTCCTTCTCCCAGACAGTTCAATCACAGGTGCTGTTCCACTTGACTTCTGTGTTTTCAGCACTGTGAACGCATTCTTCTGATTTGTGAAAGGACAGGTAGATACGGAGAGTTCATGGACATCAGGGCACCTTGGTGAGGCACAATCCGTATTTACAATGAAGTCTGAAGCTAGGTGGCTTGTCAGGAACCAGCTCAAGCTTCCCCTCTAAAGAAATCAATACCTTTGAAGCTTCCTCTTGCCACACCTTAGTTTAGAATAAGTATTTAGTCTTTGTAAGGATAAGAAAAGGAGTGAATAAAGACATGAAACATCATAGTCACAGCATTTAAGAAAGAACTGACTACCAGTTTTTTTCTTTTAATTCTCCATTCTGAGGCAATTATGCTTTATCCTACGAACTTCAACTTCTTTGTTCTTATTTAGAGTTTAAACCATTAGAATGATGAGCCTTATTTTTTAAATGTATTTATAATAAAATATTCACACTGTTACAGGGAGCTAGTAAACCATACATTTTTTCATATGTGGATAATAGACACAATTTCTGGTGGAAGAAAATTGTCTTTCAGTATTTTATTTTCCCTTGGAATCAAAAGGGGCTGGAGAAAGACAAGGCAGGCAACAAAATATATGCAATGCACAGTTTGTCTACTGCTGCTTCACATCAAGAAGAGTTTAATTAGAGCAGCAATAGAAAGGAGGCGGCAGTGGAAACTACAAATAGTCATGCAGAAAGGAGAAAGAGCTTGTCCAGCCCTGCCATGCACTCAGCAGGCCCCAAGGCAGAGAGGCTGTACAGCTAGAACAGATGGCCAAGGAGTTATGTCCTCTTAAGTCTTAGTAAATCTTCCTCCAGCTTTGGCTTCAAATGCATGGTAAAACAGGTCAAAGCAAAGCCTGCACTTCTGGGAGGGAAGGTGAAATGAAGAGGCACAGGTAACTCAGGTCTGCCGTGGAAAATAACATTGTTTTGCTCAGCATCACCTCTATCTAACACCCGGTTTGGAGTCTATGTGTCATTTCATTCTAGAGTCAAGAGTTTTCCAGAATTTTGTCCACTGAGGGAGGTTCATCACAACACTGTTTCTAGGAGATTTGGCACCCATGACATCTACATGGAGCCACAGCTTTGGAGGAAGCCATGACAGCTGTAAAGAGAAGCCCTAGGAAGAAACTATAGGCACCTCATTGCAGCAAAATGAAAATGAAAGCAGGTGTACACGGGAATGATGGGAGCAGGAGAAGAATTATTGTTAATGTTTAATTATCTGACAGCTAAGCAAGTTGGGAAAGCCACACAGACATAACAGGTCTTCATCTAAACGTCTGCAAAAAGAAACGCTTCTTTCAGCAGCTTCCTGTTCTGTTATTGCTCTTTTGGCAAAGTGCTTAAAATGTTCAGGGATTGCACATTGTCTGAAGGCCCCAGAGCATACAAGCCAGGCAGGTCATTCAAGGAAACTGTGAACTCACAATTTTCTCTAATTTATTTCCTTGTACATCACTCTGAGAAGCCTTGATTACTTCAACACCTTCCTAAATCATGCTCTCGGGCATCTTGTGCAAACTCACACCTACATTTTGTAGTCTCAACAATAATCCATTTCACAGTGAACTAGGTAGTTTCTAACACATTCTCCCACTCTAGTTGGGCTCTTTTAAGGATAAGGAATCATTCAAAGGGCTTTGCTGTAACTAATCCTTCCACCCTTCAAACAATAAAAATCAGCAAGCTCAATAAAACTGACGGTAAAAAAACATAAGCCTGGAACAACTGAGTGAAACAGAAGATTTTAGAACAAACCCTCAGCCCTCCAGAGCTGAAATTCAACTACACAGGAGGGCTCCTTTTTCTTCCTTGCTTTTCTGAAGGCTTTCTTGATAAAGTTCTGTGACAGGACTAATTCTGTGTAACTAAAGTGTGCTAATTGAAATGCAACCCATCATTTCCTTCTAGGTGATTTGTTCTTAATATCTGTTCTGCATCAGGGTTTTGATACTTAGATGCACCCACTGTGCCATTGGGAGGGAGGAAAAAACCCTATTAGCTGTAGCAGAGATGATGAAAAGCAGAGAAATCAAAGGGGAGAGGAGACAGAAGGCTCTCTCTCTTTAGCCAGGGCCGTTCCACATTCCCCATGACTCTCCAAAGCTGGGCCAGCGCAGACAAGTTGGCACTTGGTGCCCTGAAGAAGCAGGCTGGCAGTTTGGCATGAGGCTTTGAAAGACAGCCCGGGTTTGGATGCCATCCTTGCTCTCCAGCTGACACCTGACTTTGGACAGAGCTCAACAGGAAGCATGGCATATGGGAAAAAAGCCTTGTCTAGGGAACAATGAGAAGCTAATAGAGAAACCTAAATGAGACATGACTCAATTAATGAGAGCTGATGGGGCTAATGACTAAACAGATGGTATTCCTAAAAAAAGACGAGGGAGAGGAAATATAGCTGTGATAATGGACCTGCTGTAGTGTAGATGGCAACTCTAATGCTGTCTCTTGCAGAGCATTGAAAGCCCTGAGAAAAAGGAGTGCTCTTTGCCTCAACTGCAATACAGAGCAACCAGAAAAAGGAAGCTCTCTGCATACCTGGGCTAAGGCACCTCACCCCTCCTTCCTGTGGGTGGAAGATGATTTTATTTAACCCCCAATAGGCTGGCAAATATGATGTTACAACCGTACTTTCTATCTCTACATACACCCATTCTTTGTTTTTGACAGACTACAGTAGAAAAGTCAAAGTCTTTCAAAGTCAGAAGTGCTTAGAGCTGAGACATGGCTCTGACTAAAGGAGCTTCTAATTGCAAAGCACCACACAGTGCTGCTGTCAGCATCTTCCTGCAATGGTAACTCAAGGACAGACAGACTGTCCTCTCTTGAGACACTCCTGTACATTCCTGGAGCAGCCTTGAGAAGGTTTGACTGGATTTGATCCCACTTAATGTTGTAGCTCTGCTGAGATTACAGGTCAGATGTTATGGGCCACTGGACTGTCAAGGCGAGTCAACATTAGGGCAAGGAGCAGCCTCTGTCCCTTTTGATGATCTGTCAAATACAATTATATTTGTGACATCTTATCATAGGCCTGAGAAACTGTAACGAGCTCAGACCTACAAATGTGATCCAAATACACTCCCAGTTTTAACCAGCAGCCTCCTTCTACGTGTTACCCACATGTTCATCCATCAGCTATTCCTCGATGAAGCTGCTGTGATCAATACACCCCGTTCCTGTGGATTAAATATGCCACTGTAGCACGTCTGTTCTGATCCCAGCTTCTGCAACAATGGGCCCCGCTGTGGTGTCTGCCAGCAGGAGGGAGGAGGGAAGGCTCACCCTGCTCAGTGATGCGTTATGACTGACAGGGGTGTCTGCTCTGGGGTGAACTTTGGATTTCCTCCCCTGTATCCTGAGATAGCACACAGCTGCCTCCTCCCACGACAATCAGCCTAATGCAGCCAGCATTACAGCCACTCACATCTCTTCAGCCTTTTGCATTTAGAAACAAGCTAGATGAAAAAAAAAACCAACAACAAAATGAAGTTTCGACTCCTGAACTTATAAAAATACTTTCCTAAAAAGGGTACTACCCCATGCATCCGTTTTCCTATTTATGGGCATCTCTGAATATGACACTCCAGTGTCACTTCTCACCCAGGTCTTGGTGCTGCCATTGGAGGGCACCTTGCTCTGACCCTCAGCAACCCACAGGAGCCCAGCCACGGAAGAATCACCAAGTAAACCTGCCCATACTATCAGGTTTTTCTTCCAGAAGAGGAAAGGCAGCAACAGTTAGTTGTTCTAGCCATCAACTGCAGGATATCTCTGTCTCCTCCACAGAGGTGTATTAGGATGTTTGGGAGATTTACAGCTGAGCCATAAAATAACATCTTTTCAAGGAATATTTGAACAGCTGCCATCCATCCCTATTTCTAAATGCAATTGTCTTGATATGCCTGGTGACTAGAGACAGCTTGTGATAGGGAACTCTGCTGAACACAAATGGCCTCACCAATTGCCACTAACATAGTGGGCACTGTAATGAACCATTTCATGATTAAAATGGGGAAAGCAGTTGCTCCTCAGGGGTGATTCTGGGACAAATCTGTCAGGTGCATGACACGCTCAGGTGACAGCAGTGAGATTCTGCTCCCTCAGCTCTCCTCAGCTCTGACTGCTGGGATGAGGCTAATGGGGAGGTCAGCATGCAGATTCTGCCCCGCTTCCTACTGCCCAGAGTGGACTTTCAGCCTTCTATTTCCACTGGAAAAAAGAAAGAAACAGCAGCACGAGTATGTCTAGGCTTGAGTTCTTTCTGACAAAGGAACGCTAAAATATGATCATTAAATTCAGAAAGATTCAGGGACCGATGTAGATACAATTTAGGAAAGAACAAACCAAATAAAATTGAATTCTCTACTTCTGTTTGATATCTGCTTTTGAGTGAGTGCCAAAAGCCAATGAAGCTGACTCGCATGAACCTTTCCACTGACTCGGGCAGCAAGGAGCACTGTCCAGCTGCCTCCCAGGGAAAGAACACATCCAGAGAAATTAAAAATGAATGTTTGTGGGGAAGGAGAGGAAAAGAAACCTCTCAGACATAAGTCTGAAATTACACACAATAATGAAGGATTCATTATTGTTTCAGTCTTAGCTACATTAAATAATTATATCAAAACTCTACAAAAACCTAGAATATCTTGTTTCTTTGTCTTTGTTCAGGCTACAGAACAAAATAAAGAAAATCTTGGGCAAAAAGCATAGAGGGGGAATTCTTAGAAGCACAGAATTAAACTGAACGTACTGGCACAGCACCAACAAATCTTTCAGAGAAAGCCTGACAGTCCTGCACAATAAATCTGCTCCCTCTTCATTACAAGCCTGTCTGCAGGAACACTCTCCACTAAAAGCATTGCTACAGCAAAGTCCTATTTATAGAAATCCTTGTGCAAATTCCCTACTTCTCCTCCTTCCTACCCCTCATCAGCAATCACAATCATTATCTCTCTTGGATGGCATTAAAACAAAGGTGAAGCTTGTGTTTCCCTGTTTTAAGAAATGGTATGTATTACACAGAAGGACCAACGAGAAGGTACTAAACTGATGCCATTCATGCTTAACTTGCGTCAAGTCAGTTCATATGTGTGGTTTTTTTGGTTTGGCCCCCCTCTCCTCTTTGGATGATACCCCTCCTGGAGCAGAAGCAGCTCTGGGGAGAACACATGCAGGTGCCTGTCCTGCCGTGAGCGTGCATTCAGGTGTGTTTTAAGGCTTTTTGAGGGACTCATTCCGCACCCCTGATTGACAACAGCAACGTGTGCTCCTCTTTCATGCAGGAACAGGTACAGCAAAGGCAACAGCAGCACAGTATCACCTCCCCAACTTCACCTGAGCTGATGAAAGCCTGCCCATTCTTTGCAGCTGTATTAGTTAATCCAACAAAACGTACTAGCTAGCCCTACAATCCTTTCTTCTTTTACGTCTTTTGATCATTTTGGCCATAATATTCTCACTGTTACCACTGATCCTGCAACATTAGAGCTGCTGTCTCATCAAGGGAAAGTGGTTTGTGTTCTTTATTTGTTCACTCCTTGATCTCTGAACGAGAGTGGCAGCCGGGAGCGTGGCAGGTGGCAGGGGAGTTGCTTGTGATTTCCCCGTTTGTTACAAAATGGAGCACTTCTTCATCACCGTCTTTTTAACGAGCAACGAATCATCCAGGAGTGAGGCTGTACGTGTGCAGTGAGATTCTCCGCGTTCCCTCTCTTTTTTCCCCTATTTTCAACATCAAAGATTCTTCCTTGCAGTCCTATTCTCCATATGTGGTTTGAGTTTCTGGACCAGGACTGCCTGCGTTTGAGGATTACAGAGAAAACCAGGGCAGGGACATCGTTCTTGTGGTTCTGACCCTTAGGCACGGGTTATTCAATTGCTGGGCGAGAAAAAGTGGAAGCAGAATACTCATTATTTTGCTCCCGGGGAATTTACACTTCTGAACAAAGATTCTGCTGACATGCACAGGTTGCTACACTTTCTGTTTACTGGGTGCAGCTCCAGCTTTAGCCCTCCAACAAAAGCAGCTGCACCTAAACATCTTTAGATGTTGATTTCTCTAATCACTCCATCCTGGAGGAGTGCTGTCCCCCTGTCCCCTGCTTCCCAGTACATCCAGGGACCTTAGAAGTTGTCACAAACAGCATCACAAGCCCAGGACAAAACAAACCAAACCTGAGCAGTGAGGGAGCAGGATTTTGGTCAGCCAAAGGGCAGCCCAAGAACCAGAAGCCTTTGTGAGAACAGTGAATGAATGAGGGATTTTAAAGGTGGGTAAAGCATCAGTACATTGGGATAAACAAGGGAATAGCCTCATTAGCTATGTATCCCTCCTGATTCAATTTTCACTGCACTATTTCAATTCAATCGGGATTTTCACAGTTTTCTGCCTTAATTAAAATGCAAACAATACCCTTTACAAATATTTAAAACAAGTGACGTTTCAACTTTCTCTGATACAGGCAGGTATCTGCTTTTATCTTAAAGCTACACTTTCAGCCTGGTACTTTTGTTAAGTAACTCAAAACCAGGAACACTAAGTTTCACTGTAAACAGCAGAAATGAGGTGGTGGCACCTTCCACATGGGCTCCAGCTGCAGCCTCAGTTTGTTCTTAGGACAGGGATTATAAAGACCTGTCAGGTAAGTTATGCATTATTAATAGGAAACTTGCCAAAAAGTCAACCAGCTCTCAATGTCCTTTTCCATCCATCTTCAGTATTGCTTCACATTTGTAAATTACCAAAAACTTTTGTGTTTTTAAGAGTTTTCGATTATTAAAGCATAAGTAAAGAGACCATAGAAACAGGCAGGCGAGATTCACAATAAAACTCCAGCACCTTCTGGAGTGTGAACACTTTGCCTTGGGGAGCACTGCTGTTCCTATAATGTGGATTTATTCTCCATTTATAAACAAGACTGAACAATTGCTAGTGCAAAATTTCTTCTTGTCATGACAGTTAACAGAAAACAAACTATCATGAAGGAATGAGATGTCCCTGGATACTGATTATGCACACAATGGCATCCATGTGAGTTTTGTTTTGGAGTTTGAATGCAAAATTGTTAAACAATACTGATGTTTTTCAGTAACCCCCTGGCAAGCACTTTGGAATTTCTTATCTTTCTTACAGTAAATGAGACTACTCAAAATCACCTGTTTGGGTTTTTTTAACCAAATGACAGTATTTGGTACTACTCCTCACAGATGATAGAATCTGAAAAGTAATTTCTTCCACTTTCTCAACTCCTTATGGGAAAATTGGCCTTTTGTGCTTGTACTCAGTAAAGCACTCAGCATCAGTCCAGCTGTAACTGACACAGAAGCCTCCAGCTGGGAAATCCTATAATACAAATTTTCGCTTACAGCTTCAAACACTGCTTTAATAAGCACGGATTTAAAACAGGAACTCAGAAAATGAAGAAACATACTCGAAACAACAACATACAGGATTAATGAACATCAAAATGCTTCCTGGTTGAATTTCATTTGATGCTCAGCAGTAGCTTATTTGCAATCAGAAAGAAAGGTGCTACAGATGATGTTACACCTTCCTTTATGTATTATATCTGTATTTTCTATACACATAAGAAAGTAATATTAACCTTCTCCTTTTTTTTTTAAATTTCAATATACGATTCTTTTCATTTAGTACTTTAATCCCCAAAAGGTTTTTGTATTATTTTAAATGGGAAAAAAAAAAAAAAAGCAAGCAGAAGTCACGTTAGTACTGCCAGCAATCACTGTAACAGGCTATTTAGCCAAAGCTGGGGGGATACAAGTCAGGAGAGCTGCCAAACCTGGCAGGCCCACTACCTGTGGCAGGTTCCTGACCCCCAGCAGGCACTGCTCCTCCTGCTGCAGCTCTTTCCAATCCCAGGAAAGGTGAGACAAGCTGGAAGAAACAGAACTTGGGAAGGTTTGAATGAAATCTTCTGGAACATCAATAAAAAAAAAACCAGGGCTGCATTTTAGTCTCTAGAGTGCTTCAAAGCCTGGGGAAAAAAAATAAAAATAAAACAGAATCCCAGGCAGCTAAACCTGTTAAGGTAATGAAGGATTAAGCCCACTAATACAGGCAGGCTGCCCCCAGCTCCTTGGCACAGCCCCACTCTGCTGTGTCAATGCCCATCTCCAAGGGGCAGCAGATGGGAAAGTGGAATGATAAGACCAACTAATGCTGCCTCCCTCACCAAAATGGCACTATTTTAACATGGAAGGCTGACTTTTTGTGTTTAATCTCCAACCGATTTTATTTCCTGAAGAGTTCCTTTGAGAGAGGTGGTTAATGAGAAAGGCGCTATAGAAATGAAGAATACAGCTGATTGCATACGCAAATCAGCATGTGCATTTTCTTTGGGGAGGGGGATTTGCAGATGAATGGGTTAACGATAAAAGCCATTGCCGGCTTTTTATTTTTTTTTTTCCCCTCCCAAGCTCCACAGCTGAGCAGGATGGGATGTGAGAGGGGGAAGGATGGTGAGGGACAAGGAGATTAAAAAGTACAAAGCCATTTTGACTGCTTAAAACATTTCTGGCAAGCCTGATAGCACCGGTTGCGGGAGGACCTGCCTTCAGGCAGGAGCACCTGCTTCAGATGTGACTCCCAGACAACCTTTTTCCCCAAAGCCTCCACTTTTTTTGTTATTTGGGAAGGAGACAAAGAGCAAGAAAGCAGCGTGCCAGCGGAGGGCACCGAGCAGTTTTCTCCCAGGCATGGGGCTCTGACAGGAAGGATGCCTGTGTTGTGAAAGGCTGGAAGGGAATCAAGAAACAGAGAAACAAACAGAGAAATAAGAAAGCAGGAGCCTGAGCCCTCCAGAAGCAGTAAACCTTCCCTTCTTTTCTTTTCTGTGGTATCTTTGGAAGCTGCTGCTAAGGCGTACTGAAAGGGGTTTTTGTCAGAAGCCCTCTCTGCAGATGTCTTCTGATCCCTTTTGGAGGTATTTCAGCCCCTAATACAGCTGTCACTTTCTCCCCACCGCTCTAACAAGAATAAAAAAAGGGGGAAAATCTAATAGTAATGAATTTCTGCCTAACGGACCGAGGTGGCACTGACAGCCACCCACCGGGGACTCGGGCCTGCCCGGGACACCCCGCGGGCTGAGGGAGGCCCGGGGCTCTGCGCTGCCCTCACGCCACATTAGCGGCCTGCCCGGCAGCAGCGCGATGGAAGAACCGGGGCTGTCTGATCCCCCGAGTGCCCGAGCTGCTGCTCTCTCCCACCCTCTGTCCCTGCCGCCCGGCTCCCTGCAAGTGGAAGTGAACAATGCTTTCCTCTCGGTGCAAATGCCGGGGAGAGGGAGGCGAGAAAGCACCTCACCCTCACCCCCTCCTCTACCTCTCCTTCTCTTTGTGAGTTCGAGCAGATAATAGCGAAAGCCAAGGCCCATCTGTGGCTTCCGAGCAGACTTTGTCCCAGTTACTTAGGCTCATCTCTAAGCCTGCTTTAGGCTCCCTGCAGTTTAATGCATCTTTAAGAATTGCCATTCTATCACTCCCTTGCTCTGCCGCCTCCGTGCTCCCTCCCCTGCTCCAGTCCCGCCCGCTCTCAGCCTCCCTCTCCCCCAATTAAAAATTCTCCGCATCTGAATGACTGTATTTTCATCGTCGCTTAGCTCAGAAACAGGCCCTCCCCCCTCTCTTTCACATCCATCCTCCTGCTGAACAAAAACTGGGCTGGAGGAGGTCTTTTCACGCATTATTTATTTAAAAGCTCTCCCTTACATTTCATATGGAGCCCACAGTGTGTCAGGCTGCCTTGGGACAGCATGGCACAAAACCGACACCTTAACATTATCAATGCATTTGAACATCTTCAAAACTCAATTCTTCTACTTTTATTCTCTCACCTTATGCTGTACAGAATGGTAAGAGAGACGAAAAAGTACATTTTCTTGAGGATTATTAACTTACTGTACAGTTTTTTTTTGCCCCAGTGCTGGCTAGGGAATATTGACAGTCCAATGATTTTTAAAAGCACCAAACACATGAAATTAGTGAGAGCTGCTGTCTGGGCTCAGCACCTCTGAAGAGCAGGTACAAATTCAGCATGAAGAAAAGTCCTGCATTCCCTTTATCTGCAACTATTGGCATTTATTTGTAGTAGGCTAGCACCAAGACAGACAAAACCCTGCTACAAATGGAATATATAATGCCCACCCCACTGACTGGGGCAGGGACAAAGCTCCCCCACGGCCGAGATGAGGCTTGTTCCTTTGTTCTGTCTAGAGCAGGGGCACAGTATCCTTTTACAGTGACCTCAGGTTTTACTGGACAAACCTCTGCTTGTTCAAGGACACAAAACATCAGTGATCCCTGCAGTTTCAGGTTCTGTTCCTCAGGGAAGTGGAAAGCATTGGGCAGCCTGTAGATGTGTGTACATCTGAGGCAGGTGTGTTACAGCCCCTTCCCTGCTCTGCAGCGTATGGCTGCCTGCACCTACAGCTGAAGAGAGAATTTTCAGCTCTAGGTTCCTAAAGAGACAAGGCAGGAAGAGGACAGGAAGTGAAACAGCACGTTAAGGATGCAGAGTCTTCCTGAAAGTCATGGCAGAGCAGGGGTAGGGCAGGGAATGAAAGTCCCAGTCCTGTTTTCAAAGATTTTCCTTCCGATCAGGATCACCTCAGTTTCAATGGAGGGAGACTGGGAGGGCTTGAGCACAAAGGCATCAAATCCTTCAAGGGCAAAAGCTCCACACTACGTGAAAAAGTCTTAATTCTTCGCATGAGAAATCTGTGAAGGAAAAGACCTTTCTCCAAGGCATGAAAATCATTTGAGTTGTTACACGAATGGCAGATCCACTTCATTCTGAAAGCTGGAGAGCCAACCTGAGCCAACATCTGAGCACTACCCCTGATCTTCCCTCTCTCACATGGGGTCAGACCCCTGATTTCCTGACCTCTTAAGTGACAGCGGCCTTGAGCATGGAATTAATGATGGTAGTGGATTTCCTAATCAAACATCACAGAGTCCATTCCAAAGCTGGAGGGCACAGTGGAGCAGAAAAGATGCTCACAACCCAACCTTAGGATTTGCTTTAGCTAACAAGTCACTCCTAAGAAGTAGGAAAAGAAAGCAAGTCATTTGTCTCCCTCCCTTCTGGTGCCCAGCTGCCTGCCTGACACTGATACAAAGCACCAGCAACTCTGACAAGTCCTAAGTAAATCCCAGATTGGATTTCTCTACTTCCTCAGTGCTGTGGTTTTGACAAAGTTCCCATGACACTGGCAAGACACATTTGCAGAAACCCCAGCATAGCATATTCCTCTACACCAATGAAAAATGTAATATGCAGATCAGAGAATGACTCTGCACTGGCATAGAACAGCACAGCTTTCTCTGGATTGACTGACAATGCTGTTTGATGCGCGGGAGAAACTCTGCTGTAAATGCACTGGATTTGCTCGATAGACCTGATGCTTACATCCTAAGACCTCTTTGTATTCAGGACAGATATGAGCAAAAGGATATTATTCTGAAAATACAGCCATTTGTAACATTTCTCGCACACAGAACAAGACTGACAAAAAATGGGAAGATCCATAACTGCTTTGAGACAATTGGGAAAATTTATTTTGTGCTGTTACGGAGGTGGAAGAGGGAACCTATGTGAGTCTGCATAGTCCCTGTCAGAACATGCAATAACAACAATCTATTTTCTGTCTCCCAGTTTGGAGATGACTGAACAGCAAGTAACTCCCAATAAAAAATTACAAGCAGCGTTACAGCTGCTTTGAAAACACAAAAAATTAGGCTGCTCTTCATAGTCCACACATATCTGGTACTGCAAATATATGACATATACTTAAGCTATAAGAGGGGAAACTGTCTGAGGCTGCAGTTTCTGGTATGGGGCAGTGTGACAGATTCTCTGAACAGCATTTTGGGGCTCAGATACTCCACACAAACCTCTTCTGTGATGAGCCCAGTCATAAAGCACCAAATCCTCACTGTGTTGTAAATGAGCTTGTTTCAGCAAAATTTGAGGGGTGATGTTGATTCACATCAGCGATGATCTGGCTTTATTCTGTCTGCAATCTAAAGAGGATTACCTACCTGTACAAGTGATCAGTCAATATAAATACAAGTCTGCAGGCCTTAAATGAGGCTAAAAGCTACACAAAGTGAGGCTCTCAAGAGCCTAAGTCACAAAGTTCACTCAGACACTTGTGAAAATTTCATCTACTGGTATCTATGTGCTCACAGCGTCTGTAAGAACGTGTACTGTGGAGTGAAGCAGGTGGGAAGTGCACTAAGAGGCAGGAATTAATAGGTTTAGCAAGGATTAATAGACAGACTGACCCTGAGAGCCTGGGGTTTGTGAACAGCACTGTGCCGCCCTACACTCAATGTCACATGGACTCCCAGGAAAGTGGATGAATAAGCAGTTCAGCCTAAAATCAGGCCATGCACATGTCACAGGCGTCTGCTGGCAGAGGCCTGTGTGAAGGTGGGAAAAGGTGGGGCTCTGCAGGACAGCGCTGTGCCAGACATGTTTATACTGGCAGCACATCTTTTGGCTGGAAAGCTCATTTCATGTGTGTGCTGTCCAGGGAGAAATGTTTCTAAAACAGGACAATGAATAGCTCTGCCAGTGCAGCTGATTCCACAGCAAGAGCATTTTGTTGGTATGGTGGCTTTTTCTCTGGAAAAGCACTTCCAGTGTGGTTCTCCTAAAAATTCTTCAGTTAACCTTAGCATTGACTCCAGCTTTCACCCAGGACTCTGAACTTGAATTTGTGAAGGTAGAAAAAGCTCCCTTAAAACAAACCACCTCAACCAATTCTGCCTTCAGGTCGAGCTCTGTAACTTGGACGTGTTACACTGCTGGCTGATGTTCAGCAGCTGTGTGATGTCATTAGTACTCAGTGTTCAGACACACAAAGTGACAAACTAAAACCTAAACCCACGAGTATCTGTATCACGCACGTACCAAAGGCAAATAAACGAGGCAAAGGATGGACTGCTGTCAAGACATCAAACCTCCTTTCCAGATGAGAGTATCTGGGCAAGCACTGAAGCACACCACTGTGCTGCCTTGGCCAGGGCTAATTACAATCATACTTCTAGTTCTCCGCCCTAAGAGAAGGCAGTTTAGGCGACAGAATGGATTACAGTTGACACTGAAATGCAATATAATAAACCCCCAATTTCCTCGTAAATAAAATTACAGGAACTCTAAATAATGTATCTCAGCTGCTAATCCTTTGAAGTGGGAGGCAGTCTTCAGTCCAGCCTCAGGATGGAGACAGAAGGAACAGCTTCTGAAGACTGACTCTCTGTGGACTGCTCTGAACACTGTCCCTGTCTCATTACCTCTCCCACATTGATGGGAAAAATCCAATTGGCCATCAATTAGGAGGAGTTCCCACTGAACCTGCAGAAACTCAAATTCACTGTTAGCTCATTAAACGGGCTAACATTTGTAAAGGTTCAAATGGGCTTTTCAGGCTTCAGCCCAGCGAGAGAGCTATTCCTGTTGCTTGTTGGATAATTGTCAATTAATGAATTTAAATGCTGTGTGGCAGTTTAAATGAGAAAGTAACAGCTCTTCACCATCCAATAAAATCAGATGAAATTAAGTAAAATCAAAATGTTTTACACAGCATCCCAAACAAGTGACACCTAGTAAAGCACATGTGTATAAAAAATGTATGATTTCAGAGAGTTTGAGTGGTCCCACTTCATAGCTGTATCCACCAAGAGAGGAATGAGATGGCATGCTACATTTCCAAGTGGCAATGCATCAAGCAAGACTTTATAAACCTCTGGTACCTCCTTTATCTTGTTCTCACAGACTGTTTTAAGGACTTAGAGGAGTTACAGCCAAATCATTTACAATCCAAATCCCATATGCAAGTTTCCCTAGATTTTTTTCTTCTCGTTCTCACAAAACATGAGTAACAAGAGGTGTTTATTCAGAGCTAGTCAGCACAGGGCTGTACCCACCACGCATCACCCTTCCTTTACCCCGTGATCACTCTCCCTACCTGCAGACACCCAAATGCCACAGCAGGAGTAAGATGCACAGCACAGGGGAAAGCAGACTGGAGTGTTTATTCAGAAATCAGCATCTTCGTGAAGAGAAGACAGGTGAACATTTTGCCTGGGGCACTGGCACAATACACAAACCTTCCCTAAGCACATCAAGGACTCGAAGTTCTGCAGGAGAAGGTGCTGCAGGTCCAGGGTGTGTTATTTCCATCCCTTCTGCCCTCACAGCTGCCTGGAGGATGCTGCAAGGGGGTCCAGAGCTGGCTGCCTGCCCACCCCAACAGACCCCCTCCCATGCCAAGAGGGGTGAATTCGGCACATCCCAGACACTCTTCATGCTGAATTTACTACCTGACAAAAAGGAAAGGGCTGAACAGTGGGCAAAGCACAGTAAAAGACAGGGAGATGGGGCAGAAGAGGGAGGAGGGGGAACGTACTTGGGCTTCCCCTACTTTGAAAAAGTTAGCTCTGTTGGATTTTAGATTTTTGACGACTTTTAGGAAATTGGAAGGATCAGCAGAGCAGCACATTTGGCTCAGAGAAACAAAAAACAAAAGGGCAGCTACAGCACTCTGTGATAACTTAAAAGAACCCACACGAAAAGGGTTAGATAGTTTAGCTCATAAAGATAGAGGAAAATTATGGGAAAAACTAGATCAGTTCTACCTCTGAATCAGACTTTATTCTAAAGGTGAACTGAGTAATCAAATCAGGCTGCAAGGTTATCAGAAGTTCAGTAGTTTCCTTCACATAGGACATTGCCTGTGCTCCTGCAGAATATTACCTATTACCACTTGTAATCTGAAGAGAAAATATCCTGTAAAGAGAAAAGCTGTCCCAGAAACCAGCTCCAAAAGTGTCCCTTGGCCAAGGAGAACTAGAACCACTGAACTTCTGCCTAAGCAGATGTGGATAAAAATTCAGCAATCCTATCCTCAATAATTTTAACTGCTAGAGAGGAGACCAAAGGACATCTCTGCCTCCACCATTTATGTAATCAAGTCTCAAGACCACCAGTCAGTGTTTTGGTTTGGAACAGCCACGAGACGCCTCAGCAGCAGCATCGTGGAGAGATGAGCTGGCAGAGAGGACAGGCACTATTCCAAACTCTCACATAGCTTTTCCTGGTTTCATCACCCCAGGGAGATGCCTCTACATAACAAGAACAGGTCTGTGATTGCCAGTTTTCAGCTGCTACTGTCCTCCAGGACCAGGCACGGACCCAGGCATGTCTGTCACCTTAAGCAAATACTGCATGTCCCAGCAGTCTCCTCTGCTTCAAAACCTGTAAAAAAGCCAGCGCCCTGCCTGCTGGACTCGAAATGAAGATGTATGATTCAAGTCCCAACAGTCAGTCAGGAGCTACAGCAGCAGGCTCTGATGGTTTATTGCCTCCCTGGAAGCTGGAGTCAGAAGACCTGATTTTCCCAAACCCTTTGCTGACCTGCTACGTGCCAAGCACACTCCCTCACTCTCCAGCTCTTTCTCCTCCTGCCTCTGGTCTATTATTTTTGGTTTGCACTGGAGGTTGGTTCTGCAGAGAAATCTGGTGCACCCAAGCACCAGGACCACCTCTGATCTGGACTGTGGCTGTTCCTGCCAGTCTCAGTGTAACAAGCAGCAGGAACACCATGCAGAAGCTGCAGCATCATGGAGCAAACTCGATCAGCTATCTTTGACAGTAATGTAGGTACCAGCTGACAAATGGGAAGTTACTAAAAAACTTCACAAGGCAGCAGGACAAAGGACTCTGAAATACCTTCTTTTGCACAACTTGCAGCTTAGCAGTGGGGAAAGGAGTGAATTAATTACTGGAGTTTATTTGATTTCTAGTGTTTAACACGCAGCAGCTCCTCAGTCTGGACTTCTTGCTTCTTGCCTGCAATACCTAAGATTGCCAAGCAGTCTCTCATCCCTGCCTTGAATAAGCCTAAGACAGCTTGGTTTCCAAGATCAGCAGGTGCACTGAGTCCACAATAATCAGAACAGTTTTGGGGTATGCCCCCAAAACCACCTCAAGCTATCTCTCCATAATGGGGCCCTTTTGCTTCCTTACAGACAGCCGCTCCCATGTGTTATTACCAGTATTATTAGCACTGAAACTTTACTTTGCTGTGCAGTTTACAAGCAGATCAATAGACCATTTTCCCTCCCACCAGAGCACCATGCTGCTTACCCACTGCCTTTAAGGCACTGTTTGGCTGCAGTGGCATGTCACAGGGGCAGGGAAAACTGGGAAAAAAGCTCAAGAATCCACTTGATGGAAACGACTCATTAATTGGAGCGAGCTCCTAATTTCCTCTCAAGGAATCAAAGGGGTTTTCAAACCCCTGAGCTGTGTCCCTGGCAGGCTGGAGTGGGGCTGGCAGTAGCTGTACCTGTGCTGCAGTGGTGGCAGAGAGCACAGAGCCTGCTAAGGTGACTCAGCACACTCACTGCCACCAACAGCACTGGATTAATCCTGCCATCTGTTCTTACGAAAAGGTGAATGTGCTTATCCTGGAAAGTTCTTGATTTTAATGCTGGCTGAGTCGCTGAGTGCTGTGACCTGGGACGAGCTGTGTGATTGATGCAGCTGACAAGGCTGTAAAGCTGGCACAAAGCCCCTCTCAGAAATGGCTGCTGAGATAAGGCTGTCAGGCCAAGATCATTAAAAAATAAATAAATCAAGGAAGCAGAAGCAATTCCATATACTCTTCCCCAATCAAGTATACATTATTAAAAACAAGGATGGCAATTCTCTTAGGACGGCCACAGCGGAGATGCTGCGGTATTTTCAAACCCCAGTTTGTTAATCCTTTTAGTCCCAGCAATAAATATGGAATCCACAGGACAAAACCCCAGAAGACCATTCGTGCACAGATACATCCTACAGCCTCAGAGACTTGCAGGCAGAGGCTCATGATCCAACACAGCTCAAAGCTAAGGCTAAGGGTATGGCTAAGAAACCCCAAAGTGAAGTGTTTGCTCTCAAGTTCGCTTTTCTCCTGCCTGAGTGGATTTTCATCCCATTAATTGAAACCTGTGACTAGAAACTTGGATTTCCTTACTATACATGAACCTGACTGTTAGTTTGTGTCCTCTCCTAATAGCAATAAAGGTTGTGGAATGCTGATGCCTCACGACTAGTATTGTAAATGCCAAATCAGACAAGGTAAGCTGAAATGAAACTGTGACTTCATACTCAGATTTAACAGTTACAGATAATTCCCCATGCAGGATGTCTCACACTATCTGCCACTGGTTTGATTTTGTTACACACTTTCTCCTTGATATTGCTGGACATACAGATATAGAGCCTGCAATCGGACTTCTATCAGCAGGAATGTCAGCATTTTCCTAAAAGTTACTTGTGTTAATTACAATTCTGTTGCAGATACTTCATGAAAGTAATTTTATTTAGTCTTCACAACAAAAACCCAACTAAATATTCTGTGAACTGCCTTTGTTATTGCCCTTCAGCAGGTAAATGCTGAGAGAAACAGATGTGGCTTATGCTTGGTTAGAACATTTCTGTAAGAAGCTTAAGTCAGGAGTCCCTTAAAGAACTGAACTGGCCCTACACAAGAAAGTATTTGACCTCATCAATAAGGTCAAGGATTCACTGGAAGATTACTAGAAAAGAACAGTTCTAATAGGTTCAGGCAAAGGCTTCTGTGCCCACGATCAAACTGGACAAACTCTTATGCAAAAAACTCCTTGTCACGTAGGACCACCAAATTCCACCTTTCCTAAAAACTTAAAAAAAAATAACTCACACCCCCATATTTTTTACCAGTTGAGATACGTCTCAGGAAACAAATGAAACTGAAAATCAGAAAGTCCAACAATTAATTTTGATGTTGGGCAACGGCACCTGTAAACCATTATGTGAACTAAAAATATTTCTGTAGTACCCAGACATGCTGTATCTTTACTTTTTTTCATTTTGAGAAATGTGTAATTATCAGTCTTTACAGAACAACCATCCAGCAAAATTTAACAAGGTTAACTCACTGGGTGGTTCTACAATTTTTTAAAAAATAATTTTCATTCTTTATCTATGGATGCAAACATTGTAAAACCAATTAAACTAAGTAACAGAGACTCAGCTTCACTGACAGTCACGTTTTCTTCTAAGAATCATAGTGAGATCAGTTTCACCATCCTTAAACACATAAAGTGTTTGCTAGTTTATATTTGCTAATCAAGTTCCTTTCTTCATTAAATTACTTACTTGTATTAGGTTAGAAAGATGAAATAACTCCCCAAGGCAGGAAAATACTCGTAAGATACTGTACAGGAGAAGCAGGAAAATAAGAGAAAAATGTATCTGGGACTGGAGCAAGACAAACCAGTTACACTCCTGTCAACCTCTGGCTATAAGAGCCTGGGAAAATCGCAGCACTGTAGCTGGGGACAATTTTCCTGATAATGATGGCTGTAATAGGAAAAGAAAGAGAGGTTTTACAGGGAACTGGGGAATAAAATGAGGTGTAGGTGTAGATTGATAAAATCAGCTCTGTGCACGAATTTTGAGAGTGGGTCAGTGCTTGGCACGGCCATTCTTAAACCTTTAGACAGCCTTTCACACCTCTAACACCCCACAGGCAGAGGGGTCTTGCATCTCCTGGCTTGTCTGGTGTCTCCTCAGAGACACTCTCTCCAGGGGAAGAATACAAGAGCTGGAGATGCACTATCAAACAATTTAAGCCTTCGAGAATTTTAGGTAATGGGTGTTATTTTCTGTAAGTTAGTATAGTTTATCTCAGCTGATGTCAGGGGAGTTATCCTGGTGAAAAAGGGTGAGATGCTGAGTTCCCTGTTCCATTCTGAGGGCTTACATTGCTCACTTGTTCTCTCTGGACATCTGAATTCCCAACACATCTACTAAGAAACTCCAGATTTCGAGTTGTTATTTTCTGCTTTTTCTTTGATCTTTGGAAAGGTGGATTACTTTTTTGCTTGTCTGACTGGACCATCTGCTGATATTGCAGGAGGACACGTGTCGGTATTAATAAACTCTATATATTCATGTAATAATTTTGCTTGGGAACCCAGCTGAATTTGTTTAGCCTCTTCTCAGTATGATGCTGTCAGCCACTGATATTCGGAGGGGAAAGCCATAAATACTTCTCTGAGTCTGGCTAATGAAATTTTGTTTAATTTTTTTATTTCAATCAGAACGATTGCCATGGTTTTGCCTGGGAAATAGCGACTTGCAAAAATGCACTCAAGAGGGATGTAGGAGATTTTAACAATGCCAGATGTGAATGCCTTGTTTTAGCCAATGAACTGCCAGGCACTTCTCAACCTCAGTAACTATCTTCAGGACAACAAAGCCCACAGGATGAAGGAAAAATTACATTGTGCATTTCTGAGAGACACACATATGCAAACCAATGTCTGTGCCCCATTCATTGATGCAAATCTGGAGAGTTCCTGCTTTCTTCTCTTAAAATCTTCTAGTCCCTTAAGACCCAAGGCCAGCTCAAGTCTCCCCAAAAAACAATTAAAACTGTAAATCATTTTGGAGTCAAAACAAAAACGGCAGGGAAAAAACAGGTGAAACTGTATCTCGACCTATTTTTAATTCAGGAGAACTGAGAAACAATGAGATAAGATACAGCAAAGCTTTTCATCATCCAGGCTCAGCTTTGCTGAGACTCATTGTGGCTTTTGGGTTGTCCACCAGGTCTCATATTGAGCCACAGGGGTCTCAAGGGAAGCAAAAAAACCTGCTCTGACCTTCAGGCATCTTTTTAACATCTCATTTCTTTGTCCCTTTACCCTGTATCACCACAAGCTTTAAAAGCCCCCATGCTTCAACCTCCTGAGTGTTCTTTTATTTCTGCTGTGTGCAGCCAAGTTAAAGGCAGGGAACAGTAACTACAGAGGTGATACAACAGCATGAAGCCAGTTTATTCATTCTTATCTCATTGTGATCAAGATCATAGCTCTGTATCTCTGCAACAGTGCCATAAGACATGAAAAAAACCAGGAGTAACTCTGCCAATAAATTTTCAGACAATTTCATGTTAAGGATAAGGCAAGTCAATTTACAGAAGTAAATCTTCTTGGTTATGTTGGTATTTTGAGTGCAAAGCTATAAACCAAAGCATATTAAGAAAGAGTTACTGTTGTATAATTAATGTTCCAAAGAAGAAAAATATTTATGCTAAGGGATGACGTTAACTGCATTCCCACTTGAGAATGTTATGGTACAATATTTAATTACATGCTTGCATTTCTCAAACGTCTATTACAACCTATCTTCTCCTAGACAAGATGCATGTGCATTATTGGGCTGAACAACATGATAATACATCAAAAGAAATTGCAAGAATTGTTTTCAAGTTATCACGACAGAATGTCAATTCCCTTCTTGCACCTCAGACTTGCACCCAAACTGATGAACCATGGCAGTCCTCCCTCCCACACAGGCCAGCTTTGAGCAGGAATGCCTTAACCTGAGGGATTACATTTTCAGCAGACTACAAGCAACAGAAAAAACCGAAAATAATGCAACTACAAAGCAACTTTCACCAAGAGGACTTGCCACTGATACAGCTGTATCATAGCTGCAGTGAAGGCAGGGATTCACAGGCCACTTTGAAGTACACACAAGAAAATCCAGGATTCTCTGGACTGGATATATGCTTTCTCTTCACTCCTCTCATCATTCCAGAAACTTAAGCCGACTACACTTAATTCACTTGAGAATACATGCAACCTTCAGCTGAGCTTTCAGACATATCCAGGTTTAGTAAACTACAAATTCCGGCTGAATTTTCCTTTGAAAGGCTGTGAGGTAGCTCTGCAGGACTATTCAACATTTATGTGAGCCCTCACACACAATTACAGGAGTATATCAAAGTTTGGTGTCGAAACCAGCCAGGCTAATATTTCACTTCAAAGAGGTGTTGGTACCTTTCACAGGGCTTTAACCCCAGCTGGCCACACTGCTCTGTCACTGTGGGCACTGCAGGATGAGCCTCAGAAAGGTTATAACAAAAAAAAAAAGATTATACAAAAAAATTTGAAACCTAAATTTATGAGATAGAGAGCACCTTTGACACATTTTCGTTCTTTTATGCTGAATTTCACTCAAACCTGCAGGATTCGTGTGTGCTGTCTTCATCCTGCTAAAAGCTGACTTGATTTTCTCCACCAAGAGATTTCTGCTTATCTCAGGATCTGCAGCTCCTTACTCACTGCTAAGCTGGGAAAAGCTTGCTTCAGTTTGCCATGTCTCATATTATAAAGGTGTGTTACAACACCAGAAAGGAGGAGTGTCCAGGAACTGAAGAAAAGGAGGACAGGGAAAATTTCAAGGACATTAAACTATTCCAGAGTCAGCGGATTCCTAGTGAGGCAAAAAAAGACCCTGTTTGGATTTTTTTAAATGGGAAAGTTTGTTATGAGCAGGGACTGTTCCTTCTAAACGGGACTTACACGTATTTAAACCTCCCCATCACAGCTGACAACACCCCAAGGGCACAGTTTGCCAAAAATGGTAGACAAAATGTCTGGAAATCTTCCACATGTACAGCTGGCAAATTGACAGCTCATGTCTCGTTCAACCCCCAGCACTGAATTGTTTTAAATAAATTCTTACTCCGACACCAACCAAAAGTAAAACAGTGTTGTTCCTTTCAAATATGCCACCTTCCCAAATTCCTGTGCATACAAATACACACACATTTTGTAAAAAGAATAATGGTGTGGTTAACAATTCTGCTACATTCCTGCACTTACATAAGTCTTATCTTCACCATTTCTCTGAAGAACTGAACTCTGTCTTTTCAAGGATACACCTCTCAACTACAGCATTCAAAGCCTGGTCTTTTGTTTGCGAGAAGAATTTGGAAAGAAAACAAAACCCACAACAAAAAACCTACCATATTGCCACTGTGACTTGGTACACAGCAGGCAAAGCTGCACGTGAGAGAAGCCTCCTTTCGGAGCGCAAATCCAGTGGTTTCATTTCCCAGTTTTTCTGTAACACCACAAACACATCCAGCTCCACTCTTCCAACATGGGCACGTTACCCACCTTCAGCTACATTTCAAAATACCACTTTTTTGCAACCAAACTGAACATTCTCAGTAAAAGACAGAAATTATTTTTGAAATAAGTAGTTTCAAAATGATGACTAGTGATCGTTTTTCTGCAAGGAAAGTAAAGGCCAGCTATTTGTGCTCAAGAACATCCCTGGCACTGGAGGATTAAACTCAAGGGCTCTCAATATTCCCTTATGTGCTGGAAAGGACAGCAGGTAGATGCTCCTAAGAGATTTAACTCTAATGCTGCATAAGCCACTCACAGTCACAAAGACTTTGGCAAAGACACAGATTCCAACTGTTCCATGGAACTAAACAAACCCAGAAAGACCATTCATTGCTGGCAAGCCTGGGAAAGAGCATGTGAAAACCAGGGAGAAGGAAAGCAAGGATATCTCACACCATAATGCCTTTGGGAGGAGAAAGAGACAAATCTCCCTCTTCCCCACTGCTTTGAATTTTCCAGCACCAACTATAATTTCACTGGATAACTATCACTTACACTGAAATAGTTTCAAGAGAGCTACATCAAAGGAACCTGTACAGCAGTGCACAATATTTATTTGCCCTCTGGGAGAAAGCCAGCATTGGTGGGTGAGCACAGGGAGTGCAGCGCTGGGAACTTTAAGCAATGTGGGACTTGAGGTAGAAAGTAATACGTTGCTGTAAGCAGTGTTTAAATACTTAGGTCAGAAACATATTCTGTCCCACTTTTGTCTGGTAAGTTTAATTTTCACTCTGCATGTCCTACTTCTGCGATGCTCAGGAAATCACTAAACTGAAAATAATTGGAAGCTGGAGAACTATTAAGGGGAAGTATCACATATGCTTGCCCTGTTTTAGTCTTCCTGGAGCTATCACACTAGATGGATTTTTCTCCTGCTCCAGTACAGCTGTTCTTATTCCTTCTTCTTTCAGAAAGCCTAACATCCCGTATGAACACAATTTAAGGTCAATATATATTTGTGGAAGCGTATCAAAATTACAAATGCACGTGTGCACACAAGCTTCCAAAGCTGGATGGCTTCAAACTCTGCTTACACAGACACAGCTCAGACCTACAGCTCCATATTGTGGTACATGCAATATTGATGGCATTTTGTTACATTTCAGATTTTAAAACTGTAACATACAGCTTTTAAAGCACGCAGTTAACATAAGCGCTTTTACAATTGCAATTACCCTTTGCTTTGGAGTTCACTTACGCAGCAAAACAGCTTCTCAAAAATGGCAATTTCAGGTGTTTTGGCTATTTCAGCATCGTTTTGCAGTGCTGCATTAACCAAACACATTTAAACCAAGATTTAATCCAATTTACAAAAAGATATGACTGGTGAATGAGTAGCAGCACAAAGACAGCTACGCTGCCTTTGCAGCATCAGCAGAGTCACAGGTATTTAGGGGAGGAAAGAGGCAGGAAACACAAGGTTGGGAACAGGACTGAATTTTCAGCAGTTGCCTACAAATTGCTGTGAGATAAGCTGCAGCACTGGCAAGAACAGTGTGTGGGAGATACCTGCAACACCCTCCAAATAATGCAGTCATCAGTAGGGACTTCCAGAGCAAGTTCCAGAGCTCCATGAGGAAGCTCAGGGCACACAGAGGGTGGGAGAAGTTCGGGCTGTCCTGTGCTACTGAACTCAGGTGCAACAGTCCAGGCTTCAGGCACCTCTCTAAAAGCTCCTTTTTCAGCTCTCACAAACCCTTTTGACTCTCCACACATCTTCAAAGATGGGAGGAAGTTCTCCAAGAGCCCAAAAATCAAGTATTTATTATTCCCTGTTACATAATCGATAATTAGACGAGGGCTGGGGGAAAGGATTTGGGACAGGTTTTGTGTTACAACAGACTTCACATATTACAGCAAATGCTCAGCAAACACTTTGTGGGAGTGGGCAGAGAGTTTTGAGCTCAAATCTATACTGATTAAATGTACTGGTAGGTTTTCTTACATTTAAAATCCCACTGCCATTTTGAATTACCCTTTGAAATTATTTTCTGACTTCCTATGGAGATCTGCCTCACTGAGAAAAAGCAGAGTTTCCTCATCCAGAATTCCAATGCTTTTCATTACAACACTGGCACAAAGTGGGAGGTTAGCAATTTCATTGGCAAGAGACTTGTGTTGCCTCACTTCCAACTGTTTCTGGGTTAAATGGGAAGCTTGGGTTTGGATATTCTTTTCTTTTTGTGAAATGGCTCCGTTTTTGGGACATGTATTTACAGAGCATTGGGGGTCATACCACTACTATTTTTCCTCTGTGCAACACACTACTCAAAAGTCACTTGTAACAGAGCATACAACTGGGGAGAAAGGCAAAGAAGAAAGAAATATTCATCTTTTTTACAAAAAAATATTTTACACTTACCTGCATGTTTGCGTTCATAAATGAAGAGGAGAAGAACAGAGGATCCAACAACAGTGAAAATATGGAAGAGAAAAAAAAAAAGAAAGGACACACCGTTAATTCAGAAAAGGAGGTTTATATAACACAGACAGCTTGGTGCTGTAAGAGCAGATCTTGCCCACTGTCTCTCCACAAACCAGATCACACACACTGGACCTCAGAAGGTGTAAACTCATGGCAGAACCCCCCTTCAAGGCTGGGACAAAGAGTTTATTTTATGGCTGAGGACACAATTTGTTGAAACAAGTTTAAATAGTGGAGTGTGGCAGTTTCTTTCTTACAGCACAATGAAAGCCTGGTCAAAGTATTTACTTTCCTGAATACACTTCAGATCAGCAGTATCCTGAGGATGATGAGATTTTTGGTCTTTTTGTGTGTTCTAGTCATTTTAAGGGGGGGAAAAAAAAGGCAGAACAAAACACTTTGTCAGGAAAAAGCACTGTTTTTCATCTCTGAAGAGGGCCCTTACTTCTCTGTTTAAAGGTCTCCATGCTCAGAGAGAATTAACACTTATTTACCATCAGAGCGCTTTCAAGGATTCTCGAGTTCAGAGGGCTTCTTCCCTTTCCACATGATGAATTTTAGAAACACTGAACAAAACCAGGCAGACAGGGCTGTCTTTTCCAGAAAATCCTCCTTTCCCTCCCTCCATCCCGCCCTCCCACCATAACCGAGGAAAAGGCTGAGATGAAAGCCTGCACCTTAACTAAGCCTGTGTCTGCAGGAGTGAGGCTGAGTTTCAGTTCCTGCACTACACACAAAGAGAAGCCATTAGAAGCCCGAGGGTTACAGGGAAAGGCACTGACAGGTTCCTTTTAATTAGGCTGAAAACTAACTTGGTGAGAATGGCTTGTCTGTATCAATAGCTCTAATTGACTGCTCTGAAGACAGACAGAGCAAATAAAGCAGGGGGTAATTATTGTCTGTGACAATTTGATTGACAAGCTTGTCCCCTGGAGGAGAATCCAGAGAGCCTATTGTCTAGCAGAGCCCCTAAAATAAAGCACTCGCTTTCAGAGGGCTCCATTAAAAAGCCCAGTGGAGGCCTGGGAGATTTGGCATTCTGCTAATGGGCTGTTCCAGCCAGGGAGGCTCCAGCACGGCTCAGGTGTGTGCTGGGGAGGGGGGAGAGCCTGAAAGCAGAGGTGTGGTTCAGCCCTGGGCAAGGGGAGGAAAATGAGAACACAGGAGGAAGGTGCTGCCTCACCATCCCTGCAATACACCCAGCAATTCAGGCTGGCAGATTTTCAATTCAGCATCACGGCCTGTCTTAAGAGGGAGCACTGCTTGAGTCAGCCAGAAATACATCGGAAACAACCGAAAGGGATGATGATGTCCAATCTCACACACCAAGCAGGGAAGAACTGCTACCCACGCTTGTTTCCCAGACCACCAATCACAACCCGAATGAATGCAGGCCATGTTTTCAAACAGCACCTTTAGAAACTATTTCAGCAGAAGCTAAAAGCTCCCCAAAGCACTGTGCTGCCTGCAAAGCTGAGAGCCCCCCAAAAGACAGAGAGAAGCCGGCAGGACGGAGACAGGAGGGAGAAAGCATCAATTAGAAACAAGCTTGAAGGTAACTTGGAAAGAACTAACACAGACACCTCAGTGCTGCCCACTAGTTCATCCACTTTCAAATTTCTTTCACTTCTAAAGACACATCACTAAGGGAAAGTTTCTCTACCAACTGCTGGCCATGCTTGTTTTCTCCCTGTGAAGACTGAGTGTGTGTGTTTAGGGAAGAATAGTGAAAATGAAAAGTCAGTGTTACTGGAGGTATGAATGTAATTTTGAATTGTTTAACTATTTAAGCAATTACTTGACTTCTTATGGAAGCTTGCGATTTCCCCCTCGCTTTATTTTTAATGTCAAGACAATTCCATTAGAAATTCCAAACCACTTTGCTAAGAATACTCCTGTTCCCCACATCAGTGAAAAAAAAAATAAATTTTGGGCAGTTTTATTCAAGAATGACCCTTCAAACCACCAGGATGTTCTTTCACCCAGAATCACAGAGCACAGGGAAGCCCCAGTGTGGAGCAGCAGTCTGCTGCCAGGACCAGTGCTATGAGGCCATGGTATGGGGCCACAGTCAAGAGGAACAAAAGATATCCATCAGTTCCAGCCTGTCACTGCGTGTGACAGCAGCAGCCAGCCTCCAAACAGTGCTTGGTACAGGCAGGTACCACACACTCACAGAGTGACAGGCAGAGTCTTTGAGAGCTTATAATTTCAATGTCTGAGACAAAGGATGAATGGGAAACTGAGCGACAGCGCTGCCCAAGGGCTCAAAAGCAGGCCAGGGGCAAAACTTGTGAAAGGCCCTCCATGTCCTGAGCTCAGTGTCTAACCACTGAGGGGTAAGCAGCCCATCGAGTGTCACATGCCAGGTACCTTCCATTCTGTGCAGGGAACATAAAACTGCCTCCCCTGGCTGGCACGAGGCAGGGCCAGAGCACAGCTTGGTTCAGGTGGGGGCTGCATCCTCTGGCACACACAGACAAGGCGTATTTCATGCCAGACAGCCTGCCTCCTGACGGTCTTTACAAAGAGTGCCACAGGTCAGCAGGCCCCAGACTGTGCTCCAGCCCCCCACGTGGTGGTCCCAAAAGAGTTAAGAATTACTGAGTCATGAACACAGGTCAGTTTATAAAGTTCAGTCAACTGTTCTGCCTGGAAGGTCAAAGACATTACATCAACAACTGAAACTGTGCTTAGAGGTCATTGCCCAAGCACAAATTGCAACAGCACAACCACACAAACCACAAAATCTCAAGAGACATTGCTAGAGAAGTCAAAGGGTAAGGGAACGTTGCAGCCTGGATCCTGAGAAATACAGAAACCCTGAGGCATCCTAGGTCTTGGCTGTGGAGAGTATCCCTAATCTGCAGAGCATAGGCTGAACTCAGAGAAGACTTAAACTTTGAGCTACACAAAATATTTTAAATAAAAAAATCATCAAATGGTTTGGGTTGGAAGAGACCTTAAAGATGATCTCATTCCACCCTTCCACAACCCCAGGTTGCTCCAAGCTCTGTCCATCCTGGCCTTGAACACTTCCAGGGATGGGGCAGCCACAGCTTCTCTGGGCAACCTGTGCCAGGGCCTCACCTCCCTCACAGGGAACAATTTCTTCCTAATACCCAATCTAACCCTCTGTAAGTTTAAAGCCATTCCTCCATGTCCTGTCACTCCAGACCCTCGTCCAAAGTCCCTCTCCAGCTCTTCTGGAGTCCCTTTAGGCACTGGAAGGGGCTCTAAGGTCTCCCTGGAGCCTTCTCTTCTCCAGTCTGAAAACCACCCCTCTTCATCAGAGAGGTCAGTGACCAAATTAATGTCGAAGTTTCATTTTTGCTGACACCAAACCAACTTCATTTTCTGGGTCTTAGACCTTTCCCCCATATACATAGAAAAAAAAAAAACCCTTTTAATTTTTTGACTGAAACTCTTTGCAACATGCAACACATTTGTAAGTACTACTGATTCCCCCCACCCTTAATCATATGTCTTGGCCAATTTACTGTTCACTGACTATTTTGCTGCTAACTCCATAGGAACAACTTGAATGTAGAAGCTCACTCTATGGCAGAGATATCGAAGTGAAAATACACACCTCAAAACAAATCAGAGGCTGGAACTCTACAGGACAAAGGTTTAAGAAGCAATAAAATTGAGCAGCTCAATCAAGAGAAGAATCCAGCAGGTGCTGTGACAAAAGGTTTACAACATGCACATAGGACTTAGTGACCACTACCATGAAAACATAAGCCACGTTTAAATCCACAATTAGGCTCATGGCAGCAGCTTAAAAACATAGCCAGGTCATTATAGCCTGAATCAGATGAGCCAGGATACTACATGATGGACTAAGGCCAAAGCAAAATGAGTCTTTAGGCTTTACAGACAGACAGACAGAAGTCCCAGACTGATAATAAAGTCTCTTTTGACTCCTTCCTACCTTCCAGATCAAGCAGATATGATTCAGCCCCCTCCCAAACTGCACTTTTGAAACTACAATGTTGTAAGTCCTATCTAAAACCCCTTCTGCTGAAAGGTACTGTGGTGCTGGCTGGGAATTGTTCGGTAAGAGGCTGGTTTCAGGCACTCAGGTGTAACAGCTGGCACCCTGAGCTACCATTAATGCCAGGCAGGACCAGGAGAAAAACAGTGGTTTTCCCTTCAGAGTGCCAGCCATCACTCAAGGCAAACATTCTCATCAAATCTGTAGCTCCAGAAGCATCTCAGATCTCAGTGAGTTACTCAATATGCTAACCAGCCCAGCATCCACAAGGCAACAGATGGACCTGAGATATTTCTGTGTCCCCAACCTTGCTTCTGTTAAATGTCTGCACTTTTATGTGATGGAGGAACATTTTAGCTGATAAAATGGACAGAAGCAGCTGCTTCAGGAGCCGTGAGCCTTGGGTTTGTCCGTAGTTGGAGATAAAGAGCCAGGTTCTGAAAAAAAGGGGCACAAATACACCTAATACATTCACTGCAAGGGACACAGGCATCTGGGCTGGAAGGCAGTGAACATGGATCAAAATCTGCTTTGAAATGGTGGAGAAGCTGTTGCAGTTTTTCCATGGCATGGGGGGAAGAGATAGCTGGGCAAAGGATGAGCCTCCTGCTCTGGAGAAATGAAGAGATATTTTCCAGAGTTGAGCAGGCAAAATTTATCTATCAAAGAAAGCAGGTAAGCAGTGGAACTTACAAAGGCTGATTTCCCAGGGTTTGGGGTTTGATTATCCCATGTAAACAAAAGTGGGAGCTCTACTCAGAGCTTCTCTAGAAGCAGAGGCATGCGTCCCGTGTGGGTTCATTAATGTCTAATAATGCAGCTGAGCTTACCCCTAAACCTCCCCTCAAGCAGGGAATTAATTTGTGTGTGCATCTCTCTGCTTTGCCTGGCCACCTATTTTCACTGAACTTTCCAGCTGAAATTGCCTAGTGAATTGAAAAGCTTTTCCAACAGGAGTGACAAGCATGAAATTAGATGATACAATCATACACACCTCACTCCCTTCAGAAACCAGGTTAAACGTCACTCAGGACGTTTTTCAGCACGGAACTCCTAATGGCTGGCCATTTCAGAATGAAGATTTTGATGATGTTTTTCTGTGCTGTGATGCTAAACAGGAATAACTAAGGGACCAGGGATTGAAATGGGGTGCAGGCAGGGGACGCCTGAGCCTGTGGGTGACCCAGGCACAAAATATTTCAAGTATGAAGACCCCGCTAATTGGAGCCACACTGCCACGAGCAAAGCCAGGCATGGCAGCTCTTCCCCCTGCCACCAAAGCCACCAGGAAATTCCTGCTTCCTCAGCTGTTTCTAAAAGGACACTACTAATGACTGCTGCTAATTTGTATTGTAAACACCCTCTCTCAGACCCAGGAAAGTCTCCATGACTCTGCTCCTAACTGGGACCCAATTATTCCTCCAGGTCTTGTGCTGTACTGCAGGTTTCCAAGTGTGGCACAAGGACTGACCCTGCAAATAAAGAGTCACCACTGTCTTGCATGTGCTTCACGCTTTGAATCCATTTGTGTTTTTTAACTGCTGGCACCATTAGGGGAGATGCTGTTCTCAATTAAAACCAGCCCATTGCTTCCCTAGGCTTAATTAGAAGCAGGGCTGTACATTCTGGCACCAGCAGTATTTTCTTTTCAATTAATGGACTTAACAGGCAGCAGATGCCAGTGTCTTCCTTTCTCCCCTCTCCAGCAAGCATCCCACCCCTATTTCAAAATCATTGGCAATGATTTTAAAGAGACAGCTAAGGCAGAAGACACTGCTTCTAAAACTGAGAATAGTTGTAAAAAATCCCAGATAAATCCATGAGACAGCCCATAGTAATCTTCCATCTTCTCTGTATTTTAAAGCAGATGAGAAATGCTGAGCAGAAAGGAGAATGGTGAATTAAATAACGGTGCAAACCATGATAGTCTAGGACTAACCTTCTCGTGTGACTTTCATTAAGTCCAATGGTAAGGCTGCAAAAAGACTGCAGTTAATTTTCCTTGATAAAATAATTCACCCACTTCAACGTTATTGCATTTTTTCATTGATCATAAGTTGCAAAGAGAAAGCAGTTACTCCTCCTATTGGAAACTGTATATTTCTAATTAAACGTGGTGTTGATTTTTTATGATACAGTAACATGTCACAGCCTTTACCCTGGTAAGATTATTGCCTCTGGTTTAACACTGTTACCTGCTTTCATTAACTTTGTAGACCTTCCTCTCTTTAAAGGACTACTCTTTGGCTGGAATTTGCCAGACTTCCCTGCTCCAGATCCTTGGGTCAGAGATTCAACAGAAATACAGCACACTGACATAAATCTTGCTTGCTTGGAAACTTAGTTAAGAACAGCGTTGGGAGAATCACTCACAGCTCAGGATGACAACACTGTCCAGCCACAGGGGACTACAAGGAGGCCTCAGATACAGCTGATAACAAGGCTGCCTTTCTGGCAGGCCTGGGCAGGAGGATGTTCCAGGGGCACGGATGAATCACATGTAAAATCCTGCCTGAAGTCTATCAGATAAAAATTCCTTTTAAACCTCAAGGTTTGATAGCCATGAGATTAAAGGATGTTTTCATGAAACAGTCTGATAGCTGTCCTACTCCTGTTTTGCTCCTTACCCTGCGAGTAAGGTAAGGGGAAAAACCTTTTCCCCTCCCCTTGCAAGTAAGGAGGAATAGAATGCCACAGCACAGAAGCACCAAAATGCACACACTGAACTGCAGTGCCCTAAATCAGGGCTTCCATTTTACAACAGTGGGCCACCACTACTGCACAAAGCAATCCTGAAACCCAACCGTATTTAATGCTTGAGAACGTCTGTCTGTCCCAAGTGCCATGATAATTTTTATGATGTGGATCCTTCTTTTACTGAGGCTGCTGAGCACCCACCTCTGCACTGGTATCCATCCACCAGTTACTGTCCCCTACAGTCTGTAATAAATGGCAACACGTGGCAATATCTGACAGGTTAACCCACCTTGTTCAGTGTCCTGAGCATCTCAAATCTACAAAATCTCACAGATTTTATTTCTGAGCACTGTAGCACAAAAGGTCCAGAGTTCCCCTTTCCATGCCTTACAACCCAGGCCAGTACTGGTGCTCATTTCACAGCCCAGAGCCAGGAAAGAATAGTTTGCTTTCCTTTAGTCTAACAAAACTAACTTGTCTTTCCATTAAGCAGCTGGACCAGATCATGTTTAAGAGAAACTGTCCTTAATTAATTTGATAAGATTAAATTTAATTTAGAAAAAGCATAGAAGCTGCCCAAGGGAAAATCACCCTCCACACTCTATAACACAAACGGCTTCCAATTCCATATTCTTTTTCATGGAAACTGTGAATGTGAAAGATAGGGTCATTCATAGTATTAAAAAAGTGAAATAACTTAATTGTTGCTGACATAAAAATTATTACTCTTATTCCAGGAAAGCAGGGAACAACTGGGAAAAGAATAACCGAACAGAAGGGCAGGGGGAAGGCAAATGGGGGAGTTTTTCATATGGTAGGTCCACTTTTTGGAAGCTGAAAGGAATCTGGGACAGTTTCCTAATCTAAAAGTGTTGTTTACATTAGAACTGTGCCCTTCTAATGCTTTCTTATTTCCACATTTATTTTTTTATTGAAAAGAAAACAAAGTATGTAATTACATTCCCTGTATGAGCAAACCAAAACAAATATATAAAAGAGCATTACTCCCAGAGAGAGAGAGAGAGAGAGAAGAGCCCAGAACTGTCCCAGCCAAGTTTTAGACATTTACCTGAGATGACTGGCTTGGAAACTTGCTGGATACCTGAAATCTGAAGCAGATTCTGGGAGGCATCATTCTGGTTCTGTGGACTACAGAACTCACAGACTCACAAGCTGTAGAGTGAACACCTCTCACCAAGGAGAGCCAGCACAAAGCTCTCCAGTGAACGTGGATGGAGCTCAGCTCAGAGCACTGGACCAGGCACTGCACAGGCAGAGCAGTGCTGTACCTGACCACGAGGGTGACTGCAAGGACTTGCTTTCGGTTCTCTCACTCAGCACTCAACGACTCCAGCTATTTCCCTGCCACTTGCACGACAGAAACCCAATTATATCAGTTCTGCCTGCTGTGACAATATTAGAAAAGTCTTTGAGCGTGATTAATGCTGATAGCAAATGCAGAGAATGTTCGATTTGGCTGTTTTTAATGATCCCTTTACGTGCCTCATTCTTCCAAGCTTTATGAAACTCCTTTTCCACGTTGGAAGACTCAGAAACCAAAGGTATTTGCAGAAAGCTTCCTGACCAGCACACCAGGAATCAAATGAGGCAATTGAACTGCAAGAGCCTACTTTGAAGGAGGCAGTGAAAGCTGCCACGTACAAGATTTAAGAGAACTGAGGAAGAAGAGGAACTACTTTGACACCAGGCTGGAGAAGATGGATTCTGTCCAGGAAATCACACTACATCAGCTTATGGTAAGTCTGGCTCAGGCATCCTAACTCAAGGATTTTTATCTGATGCAATCCATTTTGCATATGGTAGTTTGATTTAGGAAATGCAACTCTGTCTAGATGAGATTTAGTGGTATTTTTCTGATGTTTTCCCTGACATCCCCTGACAGCCCGTTTCAGAGCTGTCTGAAGTGCACAGGTGCCACAAGAGCTCCTGTTACTCACAGCCCAGTCTCACAGCCAAAGGCTTTATTTAAAGTCACCTCCAAGGTCTCATCCACCAAAAGCAGAAGGGAAAGGTCTTGAGAAAAACCCTTTGGCAAAAAATCCACTTCACCAGGCCAAAGTGACTTTTGTGTGAGTGGGATGAAAAGGAAGCGTTCGCTTGGAGCATTTTTGGGTTTGTTGGACGTGGACCTTACCTTGACCATCACTGTTACCACGGACTGGGAAAAGCTCAGCAGTTCTCTCCAGCCTCTGTTTTTCATGGCAAGCAGCCTTTCTCCTACCATGCTGTCTCTACTACAGGCAAGCAAGCAGGGATGGACACAGATCCTACGTTTTTCGGAGGGGGAGGATATAAAATAACACTGACAAGAAAGGACAAAGGGGTACCACAACAATGCTGGTGAAACAGTGTGTAGATGAAAGCACATGTTAATTTGGACAGAATGATGGTCTTTTCATTCATCAAAAAAGTCACTCCAGCTCCCTTGGATTATTCTGAATGAAAGATCAGGGCAAAACTCATATATTCTTCCCCTACTCACTAGATAAAGTAAAAATGCAGAGACCCAGCTGAGAACCAGCAAAGCCTCAGTGCAGCACCAGTCAGAGACTGTAAAAGGAGCTTACACAGAAACTGGCTCATTACACACCTGTTAATTGTGCACTGAGCAGTTTCTGGTTTTTACAGCCTATCCACTCTGCTGTTTGTACAGGTGTTTATGCACCAGGGAAACAGGTTTGAAGATGGAAAAACAGGTACAAAACCATAAACACTAACAAACAGAAGGGGTACAGGAGATTTGAGACAGACCTGTTCCAAGTGGCTGTTGTCCCTTTAAAATATTGGTGTGGGAAGGATGAGGAGCTTTGGGATTTGAGCAAAGTTAGACTGTCCTGCTCTGAGCTAATAACAAACTTCCTATTGTAGTTCTCATCTCAGTGACAATAAGTCAACTCAATTTCTTAGCTTAAAAAGCACTTTATGGGATCCAGTGTTTATATGCCCTTCAAACATAAGAACTAAAAGAAAAATGAATGCGTGCAGTGAAATATAGGACTGCTTAAATATATGGTTTTATATATACACACACACACACACACATATATATACTTCAGAGATCTTAAACATTCAGTGTTTGTTCCTAGGAGTACCTAAATTTGAAAACAGAAAAGGCACATTACAAATTGCTGCTAACTGTGCCATCATTTTATCAAATGCTAAACGTTCCTGCCTGAGACCCTGCCTCTTCTTTGCCGTGGGTCTAGCAGCAGGGAGCTCCCGTAATAATACAAAAATACAGCCCGAGTGAATTTCTGAGATGGGAATACACTATATATCCTCTTGCCACACCAGGGAAATGCATTTGGCAGCTGACTCCTACAGCTTACCATTAAAAGAAAGGCCAAACATGCGAGAGCAGGCAGGAGAGCTCTTCCTGGAGCGAGCAATTTCTTTCCCCTGTTCATGATCCCAGAATTACATTGCTCTCATTGAGTCCATTCATCAACTTAAAATGAGCACCTCACTGCAGTTCCCAGCATATGAAGAGGGGCTGAATTTCAGCTAGTTCCTCTGGAAATGCTCAAGAAACACACGCCAAAGAAACCTTTCAGACGTCTCCCAAGCAGACTTGGCGAGTCTGTTCTTAGCACTCACCTTCTGTAGTGGAAAAGGGAATTCTTCATTCCCACCGGCTGATTTAAACACATTTAAACACGAGTATTTAAAGGACTACTGAATCGCCATGAAAATCTTAGAGAACATGATCTCCACAACGTACAGATAAGAGACTGTGCTTTGATATTTCAGCTGATTAAATAACTGTCATCAAAAGCTTGTCCTGCTTTCCCATGCAGATCAGTCAGGGCAACAAAAGGTATCATCTGTCTGTGAAACTATTATACCCCTAGACTTTCATCACTGCTGCTATTTCAATAAATTGTTTTCCAGTTGCCTAAAAAAAGGCATTTGAGTGAATGCAGACTAATCTAATACGTCATCTGTCTGCTTCTCAGTTGTAAAAAAAATTCACTGCAACATTAGCTTAGAAGTTGAGTGAGCAAGTCTGTAGCTATTTATTGTGACCTGACCAAGGAGCAGGAATGGAGCACATGCTCCAGCCTCCTCACAAACACCAGTTCATCTGATTCTCAGAGAAGAGGTAACATTTAACTGCTTAGAATATAGGAAGTGTGTGATTAAAAAAACCAAACCAAAACAGAACCACTCTGGACCAAGTCTTCAAAACAAGACAGTAGCCGAAAGCTCTCGTACAGTTCTAAAAGATGAAATTTTGTTTTTCTAACTAAATCTAAGTGTGGCTTTAATATACTCTGCTTCTGATCATCTTCTTTGTCCTCTCCCTCACATATAAAATGGACCTTTGCCCTAAGACAAGTGTGTCAATTTCTGTGAACTTCATTACCTCATGTTTTATACAGTCATGGTTTTCATGTAGAACTCAAACATGCATTTGATTATTAACTAACTGTTATAGCCGACATTAGTTATTCTGAGAAAACAAGTAACAAAAGCTAATGTAACAAAGCTTATGATTATGAAAAGTTCCTATTTCTGGAAAGCATGAAGGAAAAAAACCCCCAACAAAGCAGCAGAGCAGTGAAGCAGTGCGTTTTAGCATTTCTATCTACTTAGAAACTGAAGATCTGCATTTTCAAAAGAAAAGGGCATATTAGCAAGTTTCTCCCAGACTTTTAAAATACAACATCCCTCTTGCCTGTCCAATAATGCAAGTGCCCCTCTCAAAGGGCACGCCCTGGCATGAAAGAAATACGGATGCCCTTCTCAGCATGGCCCTTGCAGCCGTATTTTCATGTTGTAACACAGAGCACCCTGAGGCACGTTAGCAGTGCACCTGAAGCCTGTTGGGAATGTCAGGTTTGCACTTCTAAGTGCAAAGCAAGGCCAGGCAGCTGCTGGTTTTGTTCCTTCTGTATGCTTCGTAGCAATTCCTTCTGAGATTCAATCAGGAGTGATACACGCTCTGGCCATGACTGGAGCATCATCCTGGATTAAAAACGTGCTCACTGCTCTGGGTAACCATCCTGAGTCATTCATGTTCTCCTGCAATTGGACAGACAGAGTAATGCAGAATGTAACATGTGAAAATTGTCACCCCACCTAGTTAAGTGGGTGCTTGTTTTGGCAGCATGGATCAAACAGGCTATAATAAAAAAAAAAAAAAAGGAAAACAGCTCCCAGTTTTTGATCAGTAACTGGGCTTTCACAGTTTAACAGTTAACCAGGAAAAATACTCCTAAACCTGTGCAGAACAAGGTTACGTGTTAAACAGGCTAAATGAGTTTATATTGTGTCTCTCCCATTACAGATCTGTCCCTACAGTACAGTAAGTATTATCTGTATCAGTTGGGCTTTATGCATCCAGTGGGAGAACTATTAAGAAATGAATCGATTTCATTGTCAGGCTGTTTCGCTTCCTTTCTCCTCCCATCCTCTCAAGCTTACATCTTCCTTCATTTCCTGTTCTAGCTCTATAAATCACTCTCCTCCTTGTGCATCTCATGTTTGCCTTGAAACTGCATTCCTCTCAGCCACTAATTTTTAAATTAGCAAGTAAAACCATAGGATTTCTCTGGCAAGAGTTAGTTACTCTATGTAAACTCCAGCTGTTGACTGTTTGTGGTTGTTCTGCTCATTTAGGACCAAAGTGCTGGCAGTACATGCACCACATTCAGCTCTACGTGTTCTTTCCCTCAAAAACAGAGCATGTAGTCTTCCAGGTTCCTCAAGCCAAGTCAAACCAAAAAATACTTCCTTTGTGTGACTAGCTGAAGCCAAAACCTGTGGAGATCCAGCAACCTGCACGAAGAAATTCTACTACAACACGCCTCACCATGCAGGTGAAATAGTCTTTTGATTGTTGAATGAAATAGCTGAATTTGAGGCCACTATGGGATAGATATTCCTCTCGTGAAGAAACATTTGAGAGCTGTGGCAACCTGTGAAGTCTAACTAGTTTATCAGAGAGGATTCTCTGCAGAAGGTAGAGCTGGTTAAGTCAGTAACAGATATTCCAAGATGGAGACGTACAGAAGGCAGGCAGACAGCAGATCTTGCTCCAGGTATATTCAATTTCCACTCCTCCATGCCCTGTGCTCACAGCTTAGGACGTGTTCCCTGACTGGGACAGGAGCAAAGCTCTCCTGCAAAAGCTTTGGCATTGCCCCTGAAACACGAAGTGGTCTGACAGTGAAGATCACTACAGGAGCTTATTTCTCACCATTTCCCTTGATGTGTATCCCTTGAGCAAGCAGGGAAACACAAATGGTTCTTGATAGGCATAACTGCTGCCAGAACTGTTCTTTGGAAGAATCAGAAATGCATGCATATGCTTTATTAGCCACCCACACAAGGACAAAGCAGACAAACTGAATTTCATTTGGTTTTCATGTGAAGCCTTGGATTTCAAGCCCTTTTCTTCATGTTGGGCCAGCTGACCTTGACACTTTTATATTCATGATGGAGTTTACGTGGAGTCCAAAGACAAAATTCTCTCTTTGGTTTCCCGCTTCCTGTTCCTATGATATTTAAAGCTGGTGAGTTCAGAGTATCTCTGTGATAGTCTCAACAAACAAACTGTATGACAAATTTGAGACAGTAAGCAAATATAAATGCGTATATCATCATCTGCTTCTATTTTACAGCTGCAAGTCATATGTATTCTTTGGGCTTAAACCCACAGTATTTTACTTCAAACAGTATTAGTTGTATGGCAGATAAATAAACACAAGAAGAGACAATTTATCTACATTTTCAATGAAAGGTTCATGAAGTCGCTGCTATGAGGCCATTAAAATAACACAGAACTACAAATGAGAAGATCCTGTCCTCAAGTAAGCAATGAAAAGCAAAAACAGAACCTCAAATTATCTTTCCCCAGCAACCAACCAACACAGAAAGCCTCCCAGCTGAAAAATTAAACAGGGAGCTTCAGGAAAAGAGCTGGCTAAACAAAACTCCCCAAGACCTGACGTCCAGAAAACACATTACTAGCAGACAAGCACCGAAATGCCCACAAGGACCTGTGACTCCTGACTTAGCTGTGATGGATTAGCCTTCCAAAAACAAGGTCTGGACAACGTGATGGGCAGCACTGTGCTCAGTTTGCACAGACAGAGGGAACGCAACTAAAATTGATAGCAGTGAAAACTGAAAAAGCTACACTGGCTAAGTCAGTCCTCTAGATGATTACTGATGACATCTTACCATCTAAAAACCCAAAACACCTAGAAAAGACCAAGGAGAAAGACAACATTGATTTTAGTGAAGACCTGCAACCTATATAAACTCTGTCAACAATACAGTATGAAATTTCCTCCCCAAAGGGCTGTCCCAGCAGTGGAGTCACCAACCCTGGAGGGATTTAACAGCCCTGTGGATGTGGCACTTGGGGACATTGTTTAGTGGTGGCCTTGGCAGTGCTGGGTTGATGGCTGGACTCGATGATCTTAGCAATCTTTTCCAACCTCATGATCCTGTGATTCTACAGCAACAAAGCAGAGCAGGCTTTGCCTTTTCATGTACAGTCATATAGTTTAGGGGAAAGTATGTGAAATGTCACAGCAACAACTGTTCTCTATTGCACAGGCAGGGTAAAAGGGATCAGTTCTGTGTGTGGAGTTATTACAAAAATTATGTGCTGAAAAGGGTTTTTTGAAGGAAGCACTTATTTCAATTAATAGAAGACACGAAGAGTAATAATTCATTTACTATCTCAGAATACTAGGACAGAGGAGGGATTTGATGAATTAAGCAGTACTACTCCTACAAAGAAGAAAAATCCAGTTCAGAGAAGTGACAGGCATCTCTGAACTTTCTCATGAAATGAACTACCCACAGGTCAGTAATTGTGTGACACCTTCACAGACATGACCATAATTTGTCAAAACAGTATTTTTACCAAATTTTGTACCTGGTACAGGGAAGTTTCTCAGTGTGCAAGAGCAGAACCCGCCCCCCCTCATTTGCCTGAGCTGGGACTGACTGCTCAAGTGCAGAAGTTCCAGGATACCTTGATTAAGGCCCACAGCAGCCCTGCCCCACAGGGAGCTGGTGAAACCCAACAGAGAACAAGTAATGAGAGTCCCTTCACACATCCTTTGAAAAAAGGACAATCCAACTACCTGCAAGCAGTCCTCTCCCAAAAGAACCCTGGCTCCCAAGGAAGACAAGTGTGTGTTTTCACTCTGACAATCTACCCACCTCCTCTGTGTGCCCAGCAGGGTTGTAAGCTCAGCTCTGCTTCTCCTCCTTGAAATGAGGAAAGCAATCCAGAACGGGCGTGAGATGAGAATCTGTCTGTTTAAACTGCCTAAAGGTTATCACAGCTATTCAGAAGAACTGGCCAGATTCTAACCGTATGTCACATTACAGACAAGCACTTTTCTTTTTTAAAGAAATACACAGTCTGGAGGTAGTAGCTGCTACTGGTCCCTGACAGGCAAGCACTGATAATGAAAGCACCTTGCTCTACCTCTGGGTTGTCACGCAAAACCATCATTTGCAGGAAGATGGAATAGTTCACTTGATATTTACTACTGTCTGATTAGTAGGTGCATAAATTAAGAAATTACCTGCAGCCGGAATGTGATTCTCTACACGTAAGAAATCTCCTGTAAATGCACTGTGATGTCAACAGAAATACTGGCTGTGTAAATGTAGCCAAATTATTACTAAATATGCTTCCTGACAGCACAGGAAAAAGGAAGAAATTCCAGGCCACAGCTCATCTCCTTGGTTTAAAAGGAGTTGGGAGCTGCCAAGGACTCTGCTTACCTTGCCCTGTTTTTTCACCACTTCTGAGAGCCATGGGCAGGATCTTGCTGCCAAGTTCAGTACCCAGAGACCAGTAAAAGCTTGGAGGAAGGAGTGCTGGTCTTTGGGACATATTTACACAGTGACTTACAGAAGGGATTTTTGGTCCACAGGCTCTTTGGGAAACAACTACTGAAGTAAGGCCATAGGTTCACCACTAGCATTCCTCAGGGCACACATTACATGTAAATCCTCAGGGCTACAGCCCTAAACTACAATGTTCATATGGAATTATTTTTCCTTAATGTTTTTACTGTAGGGAAAAAAAATATTGCATGAACAGTAGCATATTTCGGGTCTGAACTTAAAAAGACCTTTTTCTCTGCCTATAGGGGTATCCCTTCAAAGATGAGCAGACTGATCCAACTCTGAAACTTCCTCTTGTTAGCCACTGTGATTTCCTATTTTCCTGAGTAATGTATTTCCCACGAAGATGAGACTGTTTTTCAGAGCAATGCTATTAACAGACATCCTTTTGCCTGGTTTTTGTTTGTGTGTGTGCTTTTAATTTTTTTTTTTTGCTATCCTTAACAGTGACAAAGCTAATTTCAAAGCATTAGGGTATGTTGTCTTTATAGCACAAAACTGACAGATGTTCCATATGTTAGAAATAAACCTCAATGATATTCCTGTGCTGCCTTCAACGAGTTTGGCTTTTATTTTTCATAGCAGGGGAAAAAGCAGGGTTGAGGTGCAGGTTTAGAGGATTCAGCACAGTTGTTTATTTTCCGCAGTCTCTACAAGGTTTATCTGACTCTGCTCCTGAGCTGGGACTGCTGCAAATGCAGTGGATCAGCAAGTAACTGAAAAAGGAGCTGGGCAGACACGTGTCACATGAAGTGACATCCAAAGTGACTTGACAGCAACCAACACCTGCTTGCTCTGAAAACCGAGCAAAACCAAGGCAAACGAAAAACCTGCATCTGTGTGCCTGAAGGTGAGATTGGTGACGAGTGGAAGGTGTCCCAGTCCATGGCAGGAGGGTGGGAACTAGATGGTCTCTAAGATCCCTTCCAACCCAAACCATTCCGTGGTTCCATGATGCTCATGGGCAGAAAACGAGCACAAACATGCTCTACCTTCCAGCAAGTCACCCTGCAATTTTTGTTAGCCTGCGAGTCCTTTGTTCAGCAGAAGCAGCTCAAAAACTGCTCTTCCAAAACCTCACTAAAACCCTCACCTTTGAAACCTATGGGATTTTGTTCCATCTACTGGAAATGAGACAACTTCTAAAGTTTTTTAAACTAACTTTGGTCAGGGGTTTGTTCGTCTTTGCTCAGGGGGAAGGGAATTGAAGTTTCTTTTCAAAAGACTCTGTTTCACCTGATGACCTTAAAATCAACAGACTGGGAGTAGCCAGAAGAAACACAGCAAATAAGTGACCATTAACAAACACTAATGAACATCAACCCCCAAAATCATTCCCTCATGCGCCTGGTCTAAGAAAAAACTGATAAGAGAACTGAAGAATGAGGACTAAATCAGCATCTAAGGTGAAGGGATCAATAGCCAATAGGAGATTGAATACTAAGAGCTGTGTAATTTAAGACCAATGAACTTGAGAATTTCTTTGGGGCTTGTCTGTATAAATATGTGAAAAACCCAGTAAAGAACCACGTGTGATGGGATGATTTTCACTGCACAACCCGGGCAACGTGTGGATGAAATGATTTCTGTTGCACATCCTGGCCAGAACAACATCCTGGCCAGAATAAAGCAATGCCTTAATTCCCTAACACTGAAAAGATGTTGGAGGGTTTTTGTTTCTCCTTGCAGTTTCTAGTGACACATCAAACTAAGACATACAATTTTAGAAGTTACAGAACTCAGTGGATTGTCCCAGAGAACCCAAATCCCGGCGTGGTTATTTTTAAGCCACAATGGCAAAAATAGTAAAATTATGAAAATTTATGGTGAATTTTCATTTACCTTGGAAAGACCACGAACTAGCTCCATTTTGCAACGCAAGTCCTGATGAGATTTTTCCTTGCCAACACAAAGCTTGACACCAACTGCTCATGCCAGTCTGTGCCCCTAATCTCTACTTGCATAAATATCCAGATAATACCATTTCTGCTGTTAATAATGATAATAAAAATACCTCCCCCACATCAGGCCCGGTGAGAAATCACAATCTGAAAGCATTGCAAACGCTGTCAACCATGAAAATCAATCAGTGCTGACAACCTCAGCCGAATCAGGGCTCATGGAGGCAGTTTCCAGCATTACTGGAGAGTTGCCAGCCTAATCCTCTCGCTGTAAATACAGTGCTGCGAGCGCCTCTGACAAGGGAAAATGAGCAGATTACATGGGGAGGTAACAAGCTTGAACTGCACCATGTCATGAATGGTGGAGTGCAGGGGAGAAATCAGCCTCTTTTTGTACTCCCAAATGATTTGCTTTGTACCAATCTTTTGAATAAACCAGCAAGAGAAGTTACCCCTACTCACGTTACTACAGCCTTACTCTGAAAATAAGGTGGTGGCTGTAAGAGGGGAACTCTTCTGCCTCGTCCAACAGAAAAGAAGCCACTTGCAAGTTCTCAGCTTCCCTCAACTTCACAAAACCAGCCTGATCTATGTGCCCAACAGCCACCCCAAAGCAGATTTGCCTTGTGCTCCAGGAATGGAGCCCGGATGGATCAATACAGCTGGGGGCCTGCAGGTTCTGCTGCCTTCTCTGACAAAGAACCTGCTGAGCATCCTCTGGGCTCTCACTTGGGCCGTCCAGGAAACAATATTTAAAGGGAGTAGATGGTCACTGAAATGCACATGCAATTAAACTCATTGCTCACCACGTTCTTCCGTATAAGAAATGAAACTGGCGCTTCTAAAACTGGCTCTTAAACGAAACTGGCTCTTCCAAGCGCCATTTGTTGGGCTCTCTGGGCTCTCACTTGGACCATCCAGGAAACAATATTTAAAGGGAGTAGATGGCCACCGAAATGCACGTGCAATTAAACTGATTGCTCACCACAGCTTTCCATTTAGAAAATGAAACTGGCACTTCTAAAACTGGCTCTTAAATGAAACTGGCTCTTCCAAGCACCATTTGTTGGCCCTTGTGCTACTCGCTCCTCTGAAACGCTGCTCGTGAGAAACTAAACCAAAATCCAATAATGAAAGGACCACTGGCGATTCACGGATCTGCATCATTCCTTGCACCCCGTCCAGAAGTGCACAAGCATTTCTCGACCCCGTGGCTTTACCAGAGCTACAACCAGAGCCAGCCGCCGCCCTCCCGCGCCCTCACGGGGGCTTTTGGTCAGCTGGCAGCTGTTCTCTGAGAATCGTTCTCTGAGGATGAGCCCACCAGCTAGGAGCTGCAAACACTTCACACAGCTTCCTCCTGGCTTTCAGAGCTTCCCTGACAGGAATCCGTGCAGAGCTCTGTGTGCTGCTGACACCAGCCTTGCACGCGTGCAGGCACGTCCGCTCCCAGACAGTGCAGAAATGAACCAAATATCAAAACCCTCCAACCTCCCCGAGTTTCGGTCTTTGCTGCTGGACAACACAGCTTTATGATTTCAATGGCTGCATTTTTTCAAAAACTTCATGCTCTTGAACAAAGAAGTGAACTCTTCAAAAAACACTGCTTTACATGTCAGTGCTCCAACAGCTGTTCCTGACAATATTCATGCCTTATTATTATTCATGAACGTTCAACTGAACCATTTTTTTTTGTTTCCACAAATGTTAGGGAAATGGCTCCTTTCTCCAGAGCTGAAAGGGTGTTTGTGTAAGAACAAGAATCCCCATTATTACCTTGATGGTCATTATTCTCAGTTGTTCATTTCCTCCCTTTAGAAATTTAAATCACGCAATCAGAACAGAGCACCACCACCACCTGACTTGTAAGACACTCACTCACTCCCAATTCCAAAGAGAAAATAATTCAAATAGGCTATTTTAAAATAACTGTTTATCCAAACTACTCTGTGAATCAATGTCATGTTTGCTGAAATCAGAAGTAAAATGGCTTGGAAAACAGTTCTGTCCACAGTGAACGCTGGCATTATTTTTTAGCCGTAAGCTGCTGATCAGCTTTATTTCTGAACAGCTCTGCACAACCAGCCAGCATGTGTGTGGGTACTGGGGGTGAAATCAAGAGGCTCATAAACTCCTTGAGAAGCTTGAGAAAATCTCGACACTTTTAGCTCTAAGTATTTGCTTTTTTACTGCACCTTTAGTGAACATTATCCATCTTAGGGAGTTTAAATTAAATTTTGTAGAGTATTTTGATCCAAGTTGGCATTCTCCAATCTACTTATGTGGCAAATGGATTTATGTGATATACAAACAGCAGATAAAGCACAGGCAACCTGTAAAGCATCAATAAGAGAAACAGATATTTTTCACCTCTTCCTCAAACTTGCTTTCATGCCTGGTAAACTAAAAAATTCCCTATTTGAAAACAGCATTTGAGCAACAAAGTGAATCCTTTCTCTGCCTCCACGCCTGGAAAATAATCTTGTAACTCAGTCTGGAGCTGAAAAGGGGTAGATCAGGAAGGAATTCTCCACTGTGAGGGTGGTGAGGCCCTGGCACAGGTTGCCCAGAGAAGCTGTGGATGCCCCTGGATCCCTGGAAGTGTTCAAGATCAGGCTGGATGGGGCTTGGAACAACCTGGTGTAGTGGGAGGTGTCCCTGCCCATGGCAGAGGGTGGAATGAGATCATCTTTAAGGTCCCTTCCAACCCAAACCATTCAATGAATTCTGAGACTCTCACCCGTGTCATTGGGAACCTCTGTTTTCTGAGCAAAAAGTGCAGATCCAGAAGAAAATCTGTCTCAAAAAAGAGCTTTCAGTGGGTGGAGAAGAGGAAGGATAACTGCTTTACACACAGGTAACAAATGGTTGCTTTTCTTAAGAGCACAAAGGCACAAGAAAACTGCACACAGATCTGTGCTGGGGTCTCTCCCAGGCAACACATTCCCAGCCAATATGAAAAAATATGACTAATGGCACCAAGTTCAAAGGTACCAGTGTATCAAGGCAGGAAAGACAGAGTATTTCAAAGAGTTCAAGAAAGACCTTGCTACACCTGTGAGGAATAAAAAGGCAGATGAAACCTAGGCAGAAAAAATATTAAATCAGGCACCCAGAATGTAATCCCAACTGAACATATGCAGTGATGGGCTATAAATTGGTCATTTCAGAATCCAGCTCTGAGAGTTAACGAGACTGCTGAATAAAAATGCCAGCTCCGTGCTCCCTAACTGTCTAAAAGCAAGGAGGGTGACAAGAATTAAGAACAGAAAAGCAAATATGAGATGGTAAGTACGATGGATGTACAGAAAGAACAAGATTGTGCTTTCCTACCATCTGAAAAAAGATGCACCTGAACTAGAAAAAACTTTCAGCCTGAAATAGAGATAACTGAGTAGGCACATGGAATCCAGTGACACAGAGCAGATTCCTGCAGATCAGGTGTCCACTGCCCCTTCTGGGACAGGAGTGGGGGCAGCACATGAAACTTGCAGATGGCCAGTCCACAAGTGGCTGAGGAAGGGGATCTTCACACAGTATTTAGTTAAGACTGTGAAATTCATCTTCACAGAATTCTGTAAATGCTGAGAGGGACACAGGTTCAGAAAGAAACTGGAAAAATTAATGGAAGTGATAGCTGAAGATGTCACCTCTGACCCAGGGAAGTCCTTGAGGATGGAACACCACTATGATAATTATATTCTTGCCCTATCCTGGTGCTATTCTGCAGAATTTCAATCTAGTTGCTGTTGGATATGGGGGCTAGGTGGACTCTTGTGGTCTGACACCATACATCATTCTTTAAAATAATAAAAAACCACCCCAGCAAACCAAGCAACTTAGTCAAAACAGATTTAAATTGGGTTTTAGTACAGTATCTGTGCACCACTGAAGAACTCATCCAGTGGAGATGATGTAGGAGAAGGTTTCTAGAAGAAAAAACAAAAGTATGACAGGTCCTTCCAACATGCTTATGTATCTGTTCTGTTGCATTTGTATACAGAAAGAACCTTACTTTCAGAAGGCTCTTACATTATCAAAAGTAAAATCACTGCACAAACCTAGAGAAAAAAAATATCTATATTCCCCCACAGTCTAAATTAAGGCCACTACAATAGTATTGCCAGAGCAAGCTGTCTGAAGCCTTCAGCAGCTTTGGTGGACTGGCTGAAAATCAGGAATCTTAAGCACAGTTTTACTGCTCTCAACTCTGTGACCTGATGATGATTTTCCATAAGCTGCTATCCACCTGTACCTTGCACTATCCCTTCATTAGTCATACCATAAGGACACAAGCTTATTTGGGCTGGAAAATCCTATGCACACAACACACTTCTGTCCTTATAATGATAACCTGAACAATCCTCCCAACCACAATCCAACACGAGGCTTGTAATGAAAGGACTTCCCCATGTCTGCAATGGCAAAAAAGGGAATTCAGAATGAAAAGGCCAACCCCTGGGACACCGGTGGTAGAAGTGACAAAGGAAATCAAATACTAGAAATCAGGAAAAATACCTCTGTGATTCAGAGAAAATACATAATTAAGAAAAAAACCTGGAAGAACACCATACAGTCAAGGGCAAGAATCAACAGTGTGTGCACTGGGTAGCTCTGAATTGCCCAGAGGATTTGAGCTGCCATTCATACCCTGAAGAGATTTCCAAGAACCAGTTCAACCCCAGCGGAGGGAGCGGAACGTGAAGAGGGAGAACAGGAAAGGAAAGCCCTGAAACTCTTCCAGTTTCCAGCTGCAGGCTGCCACCCACCTGCACGGGTGGGAGCGGCACGGCCACGGGGCAGGGCTGGCAGAGAAAGGGGACAGGGCAGAGAAAGGGGACAGGGCTGGCAGAGGGGACAGGGCAGAGACAGGGGACAGGGCTGGCAGAGAAAGGGGACAGGGCAGAGAAAGGGGGCAGGGCAGAGAATGGGGACAGGGCAGAGAATGGGGACAGGGCAGAG